>CANXME010002062.1:0-537815 GCA_948144175.1 Closterium sp. NIES-65 | reverse complement strand
CCGCCGCCCTCAACTGCAGCGGCCCCGCCGCCCTCAACTGCGGCCGCCCCGCCGCCATCAACTGCTGCGGCCCCGCCGCCCTTCTTTGCGGCCCCGCCGCCCTCTGCTGCAGCCCCGCCCGCCCTCACTTGCGGCCGAGCCGCTTTCACCTGCGGCCCGCCCCTCTCGGTTGGCGGCCCCGCCGCCCTCACCTGCGGCCCCGTCACCTGCTGCAGCGCCGCCGCCCCGCCCGGTTTCCCGACCCGTCCCACCCAGCCGAGCAGCCGACCGCCGCGCCGCCCTGCAGCAGCACCGCCGAGCCGCTCAGCAGCCGAGCACCCGAGCCGCCCTGCAGCCGAGCCACCCAGCAACCGAGCCGCCCTGCAGCTGAGCCGCCCATCCGCCGAGCCGCACTGCAGCCAAGCCGCCCAGCCGCCCAGTACATAGTCACTCGCCTTCCTGACTCCCTTCGCGTAGTCAGGGACCACTTCCTCTCAGTCTGTCCCACCACTCTCACTATTGACCTCCTCGAGAAGTCCCTTCTAGCGAGCGAGAAGAGCATAGTCGCTGTAGGGGCCTCTCGTGGTGACCCGCGCACCCCATCTTTGAGGGTGCTCCCCCTCCCCCCTTCTGCCCTCTGTTGCCTCTGGTGCTACGGCCGACCTCCTTGGTCTTGAGTCGGTCGGTGGGGCGTCCGCCCCTAGTGGGAGACGCCGCTCTGGCAAGGGCAAAGGGGGCAAGGGCGTTGGAGGAGCGAGCGGGAGCGGTGGAGGTGGAGGCGGCGGGGGGAGTGGGGGTGGCGGTGGGAGTGGAGGTGGGGGAGGAGGTGTCGGTGGCGGCAGTGGACGCGGAGGCGGCAGCGGCGGTGGTGGTGGGAGCGGAGGTGGCGGAGGTGGTGGCGGTGGAGGCGGCGGCGGAGGCGGCAGTGGTAGCGGAGGCGGCGGAGGCGGCAGAGGCGGCGGGGGTGGCGATGGAGCTGGTCGCGGGTCTACGCAGAGGAGTGGTTCCGGTGGTGGCCAGCGCCAGCAGCAGCAGCGCGGTCGTTAGACCGTGTCCCCTCAGCAGCTCCGTGAGTGGTACACTGCACGCCAGCGGGTGGGGGTTTTTTGGTCCGGGCACCTACGTCCTGCGCACCGGCGACCGTGCGGGTGAGCAGTGTGGGGGTGCGCAACCCACCCAGCGCTGCTTTGGCCGCCTAACGGACGCGTGGCGTCGCCAGTTCCCGGAGGCCACAGAGATCCCTCGCTGGGGCGAGCTGTCTAGGGCGGGAGTTGCTATCTATGATTTTGATTTTGATTCTGCCATGTATGCTGTGTCTATTAGTGATGAGGGTGACTGTTACCGGTGTTTCCCCCCGATCCGGGCATTGGGACTGCTGCTCTAGGTACTGGTGAGGCTGCTGCCCTAGGTGCCTGTGACGCTGCTGCTCTAGGTGCTCGTGCGTCTGAGTCCTCAGGTACTGGTGAGTCTACGCTCTCAGAAACTGCGCCGGCTTCGGCCTCCCTCACCTTCACCCTTGACTCTGGAGCTTCTCGCTCCTTCTTTCGGGACCGCACCACACTCACGCCGCTTCATCGGCCGGTTGCGGTGTCTTTGGCTGACCCCTCTGGGGGCCCTCTTGCGCAGCAAGGTGACGTCACTGAGGTGTTGATCGACTGGATCCGCGCAGCTCGTCTCCAGCTCAGAGAGAGTTTCGGCTCGGACTTTCCTGTTTTGCGTCTGCAGTAGGACAGAGGAGGGGAGTTTTCCTCTGCCCGTCTGGAGCCTTCTGTCGGGCACAGGGCATCCGCCAGACCTTCACGCTTCCGGCCTCTCCACAGCGAAATGGGATTGCTGAGCGCCGCATTGGCATGGTCATGGATGTCGCGCGTACGTCCATGATTCATGCGGCTGCCCCCCATTTTCTGTGGCCATTTGTGGTTCAGTACGCCGCGCATCAGCTCAACCTTCAGCCCCGTGTCTCCTTGCCAGAGACCTCCCCCGCCTTGCGGTGGACAGGGAAGGTTGGCGATGCGTCTGCATTTCGGGTCTGGGGATCTCGGGCGTTTGTCCGCGACTTGTCTGCGGACAAGCTGTCCCCCCGTGCTGTTCCTTGCGTCTTCCTTGGCTTCCCCCCTGACGCGCCTGGCTGGCAGTTTTACCACCCCACCACGCGCCGTGTTCTGTCCTCCCAGGACGTCACCTTTGACGAGTCGTACTTACTACCGTCTCTTCCCCTACCGCACTGCGCCCCTCCCCCCCGCCGCCGCTCTTCCTTGCACCAGGTGCTACTCAGGTTCGTGTCTGGGGATCTCGGGCGTTTGTTCGCGACTTGTCTGCGAACAAGCTGTCCCCTCGTGCTGCTCCTTGCGTCTTCCTTCGCTTTCCCCCTGACGCGCCAGGGTGGCAGTTCTACCACCCCACCTCTCGCCGTGTCTGTCCTCCCAGGACGTCACGTTTGACGAGTCGGTCCCCTACTACCGCCTCTTCCCCTACCGCACTCCGTCCCTCCCCCCGCCACCGCTCTTCCTTGTGCCAGGTCCCCCCCGGTAGACCCCCTCCCTCCTCAGGGTCCTGCCCCTTCAGGTGTGTCCCAGGTAGACGCATTCGAGCCTGTCGAGGTAGCTGTAGACTCTGGTGCTGCTAGAGGTGCTGAGCCTGCGGGTGCCGGATCTGCGGGTGCCGGGTCTGGGGGTGCTGAGTCTGGGGGTGTTGAGACTGGAGGTGCTGAGCCTGGGGGTGCTGAGTCTAGGGGTGCGGAGCCTGGGGTGCTGGGTCTGCTCGTGTGGCCGCCGTGGTACTTCGTCGAGGCGGGAGCCGCTCTCTCCACAGGAGCTGCGCGTGTGGTTCGCCCGCCGCTGGAGACGTGCTGCTGAGTCTGGGGTGTTGGCGCTGGTGTTTCTATTGGTGCTGGTGCGTCTGGGGGTGCTGCTGAGGCAGCTAGTGCTGACGGTCCTACTTGAGTTGGTGCTGCTGGAGCTGGAGCTACTGGGGGTGTTGGGATGGTGTTTCTACAGGTGCTGGTGCGTCTGGGGGTGCTGCTGAGGCAGCTGGTGCTGACGGTCCTACTGGAGTTGGTGCTGCTGGAGCTGGAGCTGCTGGGGGTGTTGGCGCTGGCGGTGCTGCTGGCGCTCGTGCTTCTGAGGGTACTGGAGTTGGCGCTGTTGGAGCTGGAGGTTCTGCTGGCGCTGGTGCTGCCGCTGGGGGTACTGGTGCCGTACTTGCTGGTTCTAGAGGCGCTGCGTGGCCCGAGGCCGTACTTTCGTTCCGCTCCTGGAGCAGGTTTCTTGGTCTCCCGCCCTCTACTGCTCCTCCCCTAGAGTGTCCATCGCCTGCCCAATCGCAGTCACAGTTACCGCCCGCCTCCCTCTACCTGCTCCTTCTCCCTACACTGGTCCTACTAGGAGGTCTTGCAAAGCGTCGTGAGCCTGCGTCTCGTCCCGCGTCACCTGTTCGTCCTGCTCGCACTAGTGGTCGTACTACGCGTCCGCGTCCTCTTGCGGTCCCCGGCACACACCAGATGGCACTGCGTCCTTCCACTGCTCCTCTGCGTGTCCCGTTGCCGTCTCCTCCAGAGTCCTCTCTTCCTTCTCTTGCTGACCCGGAGTCTGACTACCTTCGTGCTGCTAGTCCTTCGTCACGCGCCTTCTTGCTACTGTCGTCACTGACCCTTCCTTTAAGTCTGCTGCTGCATCTGCTCTTGTTGCTGAGCTTGTCGACTTCGCTTGCTCGCTGTCGTCTAGACTATGCTGCCAATCTTGTTGCTGAGTCAGAGTCTGTCTGTCCTCCGTCCGTCGGGGGGTGAGTGTGCTCTTAGCACGGGACGTCCTTGAGGACTAGCAGGAGGGGTTCCAGTGCTTTGCGGCTGCTTTGCCCCATCTCGTGTCCACGCTGATTGCCCCTGAGGGAGACCCGGATGCACCCAGACATCCCGACTCCTCGATCGTACGCTGAGACATATCGAGGGTCCCTACTCCTCTCAGTGGCAGATCGGCCATGGATGCAAGAGATGGCTTCTTGGAAGTCCACAGGCACCTATGTCGACGAGGTTCCCCCACCTGAGCGAACATCGTCAGTGGGATGTAGATCTTCAGGGTGAAGCGGCCTCCGGTGTTCTCCGCCTATCTTCAAGGCGCGTTACGTGGCTCGAGGCTTCAGTCAGCGGCAGGGAGGGAGTTGACTACTTCCAGACCTTTCTCTCCCAACCCCCGTAGATGACCACTCTTCGGGTGTTGCTGGCACATAGCCGCTCAGCCGCCCGAACCCCCCCCCTTGCCGGGAGCTTCACTCTCTTGACTTCAGGCACTGCTTTCCTGCAAGGTAGCCTGCACGAGGAGATATGGCTGCCCGCCCTCCTGGCTTCACTGGGTCCGTTTCCATCCTGGCAACCCGTGGAGGCCTCCAACGGCCAGTCTACGGTTCTCCGCCAGGCGCCCCGGTGAGTGGGCACGAAGCACTCGAGGACTACACTTGCGGCTCTTGGGTTTGCCTCCTTCTACAGCCGGACCCGTCGCTGTTTCTACGCATCGACAACTCTTTGCCGGCCGTTCTACATCCTCGTGTACAGGTCGACGGACTTTCCCTGGTCTTTGCCACTGCTGACACTGCTGGACTCGCCCACTGTGAAGTCCGAGCTGCAGAAGAGACAAACGTGCCACAGACCTGGGTGAACTGCGCAGCTACCTTGGCTTGCAGATCACCCGGGACACTGCACAGCGCACCATTACCCTGACTCAGTCACACATGGTGCAGCAGGTCCTTCAGCGCTTCGGCTTCACGTACTCCTCGCCTCAGGCCACTCCTCTGTCTACTCGCCACTCGCTCTCAGCTCTACCTTCGAATGAGTCCGTAGAGTCGAGTGGCCCGTACCTAGAGCTTGTTGGCTGCCTCATGTACCTGATGACGTGGACACGACCTGACCTTGCATACCCTCTTAGCATCTTGGCACGCTATGTTGCTCCTGGGAGACACCGACCAGAGCACATGGCTGCAGCGAAGAGGGTGTTGCGCTACTTGTGCAGTACGTCGGGCATGGGGCTAGTGCTTGGAGGGCGACGTCGAGTAGTCCTCACAGGTCACGCTGACGCTTCTTGGGCAAACGACCAGGCTACGCAAGCAGTCGTCACAGGGTTACACCTTCAGCCTTGGCTCCGGCTCTATTTCATGGCGGTCTACCCGCTCGTCCTCTGTTCTCGGCTCCAGCCGTGAGGCTGAGATCTACGCATGGGCCATGGCTGTACAGGAGCTACGCTGGCTCACCTACCTGCTGACTGACCTAGGAGAGCCGCCTCATTCTCCTCTAGTTCTGTACGTAGACAACAAGGCCATGTTGGCCTTGTGTCGGGAGCACAGACTGGAGCACAGAACGAAGCACATTGGTCTCCGCTACTTCCTGTCTCGTGAGCTGCAGCAGCGTGGTCAGCTGCGCCTTTCTTACGTGGCCTCTGTGGCCAACAATGCTGATAATCTTCACCAAGGCCCTTCCGCCTTGTGATCATCAGCGCTTCTGTACTGTGTTAGGTCTTGTGCCTACCTGGCCTCACTTGCTCACTTCTTGATCTTGTTTGTACTGTCTTCTTTCTATACCTGCCCTTGCTTGTTTTACCTTTATATATATGACCTTGCATGTGAACTGGCCTTGTGGCCTTACTCTTGTGCTTGGACTGTGTGGTGACTTTGTGATCCACCCTGAGCTTGCTTTGCTTCGCTTTGCTTTGCTGACTGGTCTTGTGACCACTTGTTCTCCCCCACTTTGCCTATGGGGGTGTGTCAGAACATTATAGCTTATACATTTGTGTAGGCTGTAGTGGGGTAGCCCATAAGGGGTACAACCCAATAAGGGTTAGTAATTGTACCCAACTGTTTCATAGTTTATTCATTTCCATTCTCACTTCTCGTCACGTACAGCAACAGCCGTTGTTCGCCTGTTAGTGCTAACGGGGCTTCGCCAACTTCGCGCGCACTGTTTTGCCAAACCTCGCACTGCTGGCCTGGCCGTATCGGCCTACGGTTCTGGACTAACCCGAGCCTCACTGCCAGCATAACACTAGCTAGCTCGCACACACCGCGTTACCGTTTGCATGTTTCGCGCATAAATGTTCGCTCATGCCTTCGCTCACATTTTGTACTCGTTTGACACCTTAGTGCAATCCTCGCTACCTCGATCCATTGCACCCGTAACACTCGCACAAGACAAACCTCTCGCCACTGAACTGCATGCTTCAAGTTTCAAGCTATAATACCCTGAAGTTGAAGCTGATAGTTGGGCCACGGTTTTAAGGACATTGTCGCGTCTGTGCGAATATTGACACTTCGTTGGCAGGGGTAATGACTCCGAGCCTTCGCGTCGACTGACATGCGACCCGTAACAGATACCATGCAGTACATCTCGCATGTTGCTCATACAAATTCTTGGTGTCTCTCGCGTCTCTCGCGCGCGGGCAGGCTGAACCGAATGTCTCTCGCGTAACTCACGCAGCCTCCCTACGTTGTCTGCATTTCCAATTTGTCGCATATTTGTTGGAGAATCGGGTTTCTGCCGCCCCAGCCCTTTGCACACAAGCAGCAGCAAGGGGGAATGTCGGCGATGAATCAGAGGCTTTGGGAAGTACTTCGAAAGTTCCACCACCAATCAGATTTCAGCCGAAGACTCGATACAGTTCAAAGCTGCCTTCAAACCGAAGTGTTGGCAGTTTCTACAGGTTTTCTACACATCAGAATCAGCTATAACAGAAATATCCAGAGTTTTCTCATTCATGCACCTCATGTGGCACTCAAAGTCACTCAAGGTCCATCCAATCTAGATTGTGCCCAAGTTACCAGGGAAGTTACATTGTCTATCAGCCTAGTTTGAGCTTTCAATCTGTCTTGTTTGTGATGCCTATAGAGTTGTGCTTTAGTGGGCTTGTTAATCTTGAACATAGTGAAGTTTTACCTCATCCAGTCAATTCCAGCAGCCCTGCTAAGACTTTCCAGCCAAGTTCCAGCCCTCCAGTAGTCACAGCTACTCTGTTTTACAATTTTGGTATTAGAGCTCGTCGTTTCGATCAACCTAGCCCACCACCTTCCTATCCTAGCACCATACGAACATGGAGGGAGACAATCCATCTGGTCCTGCACTCCAGCCAGCCGCAGGAGCTTCAGAGTCAACATCAGCAGCTACTGGATTAGTGGAAGCAGTTTGCACCAGGCAGTCCTTCAACAACATACTCACCACTCACCTCCTTCATGCCTAAGCTTCACCTCCCCAAGTTCAACGGCAAAGATTTTCCAACATGGGCAACTCAGTTTGAGCTCACTGCATCCCTTCTTAATCTGTGGCCTTACTACACTGGAGAAGCAGCCAAACCAGCAGCAGATGCTTCAGAAGCTGAAAAACGACTTACGAACGACGCAACAAGGAGGCCTTCCTCTACCTACTCAATAGCATTCACGAGCAGCAGTTGAAGTCGCTCCTGCCCTGTTCTACCAAGGCAAACAGTGCCAGAGGAAGCATGGAGCCCACTGAAGACTATGCACCAGTCAAAATCCGAGAGCAGCCAAGCCGAGATGTGGAGCCGCTTCATGAATCTGAAGATGGAAGAAGATGAATCAGCACAAGCCTACCTAAAACGAGCTGAAACAATGTTGGAGGAATCAGCAGCGATCGGCTTGGAGAATCCAGAGTCTTATTTCAAGACCGTCATCCTCACCGGCCTTACACCGGAGGGGGACACTTTCCGTGCAACACTACAAGCGCTCCCGCAGTCAATGAAGAGTCGTGCGTTCATCTTTGAGGCCCTTGTCAACGCGCAGCAGAGTCGAGACCTTGCACGGAACAAGCGGAGTGACGAGGGTGCGTGGAGTGCTGCAGCAGCTACAAGATATGGCAACCAATCCCAGAGGCAAGGAAATTTCAGCCCAAACCGCCCTCAACCATACTATGGTACGAATTTTCAGTCACCTTCCAACCCATACAAACCCTCTCGTTTTGCTCAGTCAAGTCCTCCCTATAAGTCAAGTCCCTATTTCCAGCCAAGGCCTTCTATTCCCAATCAATATCAGCCTAGGAATGCAAGAGTTAATCCGCCAAGAATCAATAATTTCAGCCAAGCCTCGCATGCTAAAAAGTTCAATTTTGAGTGTTTTTGTTGTCATGAGTGGGGTCATCCGTGGTATGCTTGTCCTAAGAAGCCTCCTAATTGGGTTCCCCCTCCTCAGCTACTATCTGAAAAGGGTAAGGCAGCCATAGCAAATATAGCAAGTCATTCTACAAGTCAAAATGAGTCCAAAGATTCTGATGGTCCTGTCCTTTTCAATGCTGCTACTTGCATGCACGTTTTTTCTACTAGTAGTGAGGAGTTTATTCTTGATAGTGGTTGTTCTGAAACCTATCAGTCCATTCTCAAATATTTTCAGCCCTCGTATGACTCAAAAGCTGTGACACTTGCTGATCTTGGCAAAGTACCTATCAAAGGAGTCGGCAAGCTTGAGTTTGAAAAGGATGGTAAGTCTTTTTGTGTCAATAAAGCTTTATTTGTTCCTGATTTGGGAGCAAACTTGCTCTCAGCTGGACAACTTGAAGAGAAAGGTGCCTCTGTTCTTTTTGCAAGGGGGGAAAGCCAAAGTGTGGGATAGTGCAGGAAATTTGGTGGTTGAAGGCGAGCGTACCAGGCGTCTCTACAAGATGAAGTTGGAGATTAAGCGCGGTTCTAGCAACGCGAAGAACGACGTTGTCTCGCTTCCCGCTGTTTCAACCGATCAAGTCAACAACAAAGGGAGTATCTCCCAAGCTGAGGTATTGCATACACGCTTGGGGCACGTGGGAGTGCAAGCATTGAAAGAGTTGGTAAATCACAAGAGCGTGGAAGGATTGAGTTTGAGTGAAAGTGCAGTCAAGTCCCTTTCTTCCGTTCCATGTCCATCTTGTGTGGAAGGTAAGCTAGCTAGAAAGCCATTCTTCCCTTCTAAGTCTCAGTCAAGGGACCTCCTAGATTTGGTCCACACCGATGTCTTCGGCCCCATGCGAGACCCTACTCGAAACGGTAAGAGATTTTTGGTGTCTTTCATTGATGACAAGAATCGTTTCTCGTGGTCCTTTTTCATCAACACCAAGGATGAAGTTCACAAGTGTTTCAAGCAATGGCTAGCACTTGTTGAGAGAGAGTCAGGGAAGAAGTTACTCACCTTGAGGTCGGATCGAGGAGGTGAGTACATGGGGAAAGCGTTTCAGGGGGAGTTGTTGGCATTGGGCATCAAACAACAGTTCACTTTGTCCCTATAGTCCTCAGCAAAAATGGAGTGGCAGAGAGGTTTCATCGCACTATCCAGGCTATAGCTACCACTTTCCTTTAGTTCAAAGGCCTTGACAAGCTCTGGTGGGGTGAGGCAATCACTATGGCAATTTATGTTCGCAACAGGAGACCCACAAGGCCCTTACCGGATGGTGAAACGCCATATGAGGCTTGGTTTGAAGTTAAACCAGATCTGTCTATGCTTCGTGTTTTTGGTTCCATGGCCCAATACCGTGTTCCAGATGCAAAGAGACTCAATCTGGACAGCAAAGCTCATTGGGGCCTCTTCATCGGCATGAGCAATGAGAGCAAGGGATGGGTCCTTTGGGATCCTGTCACCAAGCGAGAAGTGGTTTCAAGGGATGTTGTCTTCTATGAAGACATTGTCAGAGGTCCACTGGTGATCCCCGATCGATCCTAGGGAAGGGTTACAGGCACATTTGCCTGGGGGGTTATGGGCGCACTGACCCGCTACTGAAACAAGCCCTTTTATCCCAATGGTCTAGTGGTTGGGATTCTGAGATGGTATCAGAGCGAAGGTCTCGGGTTCGAATCCCCGGTGTATGCACTTCGGGCATCCCAGTGCGGGGGGGTGTCAGAGGTCCACTGGTGATCCCCGATCGATCCTAGGGAAGGGTTACAGGCACATTTGCCTGGGGGGTTATAGGGCGCACTGACCCGCTACTGAAACAAGCCCTTTTATCCCAATGGTCTAGTGGTTGGGATTCTGAGAGACATGTCCCTTGCAGGTTGGCATAAGTTTTCCTCTCCTCCTCTCTACCCTCTATCCAACAGGAACCAGCAAGCGCACATGAGGAAACAACACAAGAGGAGGAAGAAGATGACACCGATTCTGACCATAGCGGACCGATCATCGATCTCCCTCAAGCCGTCGTCAACGAGTCCAGCCGTGCCACGCCATTGCCACCAGCAGCTCCTCAACCAAGTGGAGATGAAGTTCAGCCATCAAATGAAGACAATCCACCGCAGCAAGTCCACCGTTCCATCACCACCAAAGGAGCAGCAGCCAACAGTCACAAACCAGCCAGCTATATCAACACCAACCTCACAATTTCTGTTAACAGGAATGGAGTGTTGGCCCCGCCCTCGCTTGGGCAACGCCGACGACTTGGTCGGATGTACGGGAGTAGCAACCGACCGTTCACAGTGGGAGAGCTGCTTGACACGCTTCGTCGAGCTGCAGGGGACCGCTGTGGTGTTGCTGTCGACTAGGGAGCTCGACAGCTGCAACTGACTGGTCTAGGCGACGGGTGGGACGTCGACCAGGACCTGCAGTTCGACCGGGAGGTCGACGGAGCAGTCCGTCGACCTGACAAGTGAGCAGCGGTCGACGAGGGGAGCTCGGCGACAACCGCTGATGGCTCTGGTCGACGGAAGGGGTCCGTCGACCAGGGGGTAGCTCGACGGGAGTTGTGGTCGACCAGAGGGACCTGGTGGTCGACCGGAAGCACCTGGTGGTCGACCGGGTCGACTAGGTAACCTGCTCGACGAGTTCTGCGGAGGCACGCGAACGTCGTCGAGGTTGCGATGGCGCAGGCGACTGCGGGCTGGTATCCCGGAGTCGATATGGCTCGTCAGGCGCAGACAACAGCCGACGAATGCCCAACGAGGCAAGTCGGGCCAATCGTCTGCGCACACCTGCGAGCGTGCACACTGCTGTGTTCTACGGGGCAACGCTGGACAGCTGCTCTGCTGCAGCGTTGGCACGCCGTCGACCTGCTCCGTTGGCAGGTCGCCTTTCTGCAGTGCTGGCGCGGCTCCTCTACGCAACGCTGGCAGGCGGTCGACCGAGCTGTGCTGGCGGCCGACCAGGCTAGCAGCAGGGTTGCTAGGTGCCTGATGTAATCATTGTTGTGATCTCTTGTTGTACTGATTCTGGAATTCCAACTTTGCTAGTGGAAACTCTTGCCAATTTCTCCCGTGAATGTGCAAACACTAAGGAACCAAGCAAAGCTACGATCACCTCTAGTAGTTTGTGCCAACCCCCTGTAGTCTAGCTCATTACCGTTGTAGAGTGTATCTCCGCATGGTGCGGTGAGCGTGGATCGAACACGCGACCTTCAGATTGGAGCCGACTTTTGCACCTACTAAGTCGTTCGTAGGCCGGCAAGCAGCGATAGTCGCCATGGTCGACCCCGTAGTTGATGCGGGTGTAGCGGACACCTTGGAGGCACGTTTGGCTGACGCGAGGAGACGCCACGCGGATGGTGAGTACGGGACGATCCCCTTGGTGATCGCCGAGTTGGGCATCCGGTCGTAGTGGGCGACGGAACACACTTCCCGTCCTACTTCTCCTCGACCGGTGCGCAACGAAGGTGGCGTCGACGACGAGGTCGACGGTGGTGCACGAGTCAGCGGCAGCGAAGGCACGAGGCAGAGAGGAGTGATCAAGGTCGACGGTGGTGTCGACGGAATCCAGGCGCGAGTGCAGCGGTCGACGGCTGCTGCAGGGAGCTCGCGTGCCGACGTCGATGTTCGACGCCGTTCTCCTCCACGAAGGGGTGGAGGGCTCTCGGTGACGACACACGTGACGGCAGGGCGGGATTGCACCGGCGTATGGCTACTTCAAGTTCTCGCCGGACCGGATCGCCGTCGCACCGCTGCAAGGTCGACAGGGACCTCATCGCCTGGAGGGAGTCGATTGAACCTCAGCTAGAGGTTCGTCGGGCTGAAGGGCTTCGCCGATGGCACCGTGCCCTTTCCGCCCGAGGAGGATGTCGAGCTACGCGGGGAGTTTCGTTCTGCTCACCTGCTCACCTTCATGGTCATCTCGAGGTGCTGCTCGCCAGTGGTGCAGCTAGCGCTCAGGAGCTGTCGAGAGCGACTGGATGCTGGTCACCAGGCATGGCATTTCATCATGTCGACGTACCAGGCCAGGGACGACCTGTACATCGGACAGCTAGAGGAGAAGATGACTCACATTCGAATGGGCGAGCAGGAGTCGGCGACGGACTACTGCAACCAAGCTCGACGGATCCTAGCTGAGATAAGGATGGCGGGCGCCGAATACTCGACGGCCGTCCTACATCACCCACGTCCTCAAGGGCCTGCCGCGCAGCTACAACCTCATGAAGAGGTTTACGATGGTGCCCGGCACACGTGAGTCCCTCGACGAGGACTCCCTTACCAGCTACATCCTCCAGGATGAGGCGATGCAGGAAGCAGAGCAGCCCACGGAGTTCCTTCCGCAGGCGAGTTTCGCTGCCCCGACGAAGCCGAAATAGTCAGCAGGAGCAGCACGGGAAGCCAGGCGGAGGTGGTAGCGGAGGTGGGCGGTCGACGAAGGACGTCGACGAGAAGAGGTCGACGCGGGACAAGGGTCGACGAGGTGGTGGTCGACGGCGGGAGTGTTGGATCTGCGGCGACCCCGACCATCTCTCCTTCGAGTGCCCCGACCGCGATGACAGCGACGAGGACGACAACAAGGAAGGCCGCGGTCGATCGGCCAAGTCGTCGCCCCCGTCGAGTTGAGAAGCCGCGCAAGGAGAAGCAAGCGTCGAAGAAGACGTCCTTGACAAAGGGCGTCGACAGCTCCAGCGGCAAGAGCCGAGGCGACGGGGAGGTGTCGTGCTCGATGGTCGGCGTGGTGGAGCCGACGGTCTCGCTAGCACCGGAGGCTGGCGAGGACTTCCAAGCGGTGGCAGCAGCTGTGCAGGCCAACCCGGTCTCGCTAGCACCGGAGGCGCTGGCTGTCGTGCACATTGACTTGTGCGGGCCATTTCGAGTAGCTGCCAAGGATGGCAGCCTGTACTTCCTGCTGCTGAAGGATCGCCATACTCGATTTGTATGGACAATGCCGGTCGCTCGGAAGAGCGACGTGCTGCGGGAGTTCCAGCGGTGGCTGGTGCTGGTGGAACGGCAGACGAAGAAGTCGGTGCTGTCGCTTCGCTCCTGATCGAGGAGGGGAGTTCCTCGGGAAGGCGTTCACCGACTTCGTCGACGGGAAGGGCATCGTCCACGACCTGACGTGCCCCTACACTCCGCAGCAGAATGGCATGGCTGAGCGGGAGATGCGCACGGCCGTCCAGTCCGTGCGGACGATGTTGCTGCACATGGGCGTGCAGCACCACTGGTGGCACCTTGCACTACGACAAGCTGTCTGGGTGCGCAACTGCTTGGAGCGGTCGACGACGCCGCCGAGGACGACTCCGTACCAGCTGCTGACCGGGCAGAAGCCCGACCTTACGCTGGCGCGGGTGTGGGGCTGCATGGTGCAGTTCATGGTTCCCGAGCAGCAATGTGGTGGGAAGCTGGCGCCGAAGGCTCGCTGGGGACTTCACCTTGGTGTGTCGCCAGAGAGCAAGGGTTGGGAAGTGCTCGACCTGACCGACAACAAGGTGGTCACGTCGGTTCGAGGTGATCTTCTACGAGACGCTGTCGCTGGAGGTGTGGAAGGCGAAGTATGGGCCGGCGTCGAAGCAGACGCAGGCGCACCCGCCAATGGATACATCGACAGCGACGGTTCCGTTGCTCGCCGAAGTCGACGAACCCGGTGATAAGGATGTTGTGGAGGTTCTTTCCCCTCCCCCTGTCTTTGCTCCTCCGTTCCCCGTCGCAGATCGGCCTGGGTCGGCACCTGTGTCGCCCACCGACGATGAGGGGAGCCTTGAGGCGTCGCCTGTGGCGCCGGCCCATGGCATCGTCGGCGGTCGACAGGGTGCAAAGCTTGTCGACCAAGATGGCAAGCCGACGACGACAAGGGAGCACCAGACACGGGAGCCGGTCGAACAGGAGGCAACGGCAGGGGTACACTCGACAGGGGAGCAGCAGCCGGAGCGGTCGACAGGAGAGTTGTCGAAGGCAGCAGCATACGAACAGCCGGTCGAAGGGTCGAAGCAGCTGGTCGATGACGTTCTCGTCGACGAGAAAGGTTAGCAGTCGGCGGGTGAGGAGTCCACCGACAGCGATGTAATGGAAGTGCCGATCACGAAGCCCGAGCTGCAACGCACAGGTCGAGCTCGACGGCCGCCGGAGCGGTTGAGCTTCCACGCCTGCCTACTGCCAGCTGCCTTCACCACGGTGTACGACGAGGTCGACGACGACCTGCTGTACGACGATGCCGAGGAGGATGAAGACCAGCCGGAGCTCGACCCTGACGTGCATGCCGACCCCGAACACCGCTGGGACATCGCCACGATGACGGTGAAGGAGGCGCTGTCGAGCTGGAAGGGCGAGGCGGTGAAGGCCGCCATGGAAGAAGAAATCCGTAGCCTCATCGCTATGGGGACTTGGGAGCTGGTCGAACGCCCACGCGGGGTGAACATCATGAAGAACCGATGGGTGCTGACGACCAAGTACCGCATCGACGACACCGTCGAGCGCGAGAAGGCGAGGCTAGTCGTGAAGGGCTTCACGCAGGTGTACGGCGCCGACTACGACGAGACGTACTCACCGGTGAGCAGCTACGTCACGCTGAGGATCTTCCTCAGCATCATCGCCGTCCTTGATCTCAACCTGATGCAGCTCGACATGAAGAACGCTTTCCTGTAGAGCAAGCTCGACAGGGTGCTCTACATGTACAAGCCGGACTACTTCAATGACGGGACCGGCCGGGTGTGTAAGCTGCTGAAGAGCCTCTACGGGCTGAAGTAGTCGCCGCTGCTGTGGTACAGGGCTCTCGACGGTGTGCTGCTGGGCGCTGGCTGGAAGAAGAGCCAGGTCGACGAGGAGCTCTACTTCAAGGCCAGCGATGACGGAGTGACCTGCTGGGTGCTGGTCTACGTCGACGACCTGCTTGCCGCTGGCAGCAGCACCGCGATGCTGAAGGAGCTGAAGGAGCTGCTGGAGAGCGCCTTCGAGCTACGTGAGATCTCGCCGGTGGTGAAGTACCTTGGGCTGGAGATCGTGCGCGACAGGCCGGCCAGGAAGTTGTGGCTGCACCAGCAGGGCTACGCCGACAAGCTACACAGGCGCTTCATCGACGAAGAGCAGGACAGTTGAGTCCCGAAGACACCGGTCTCGGTCGACGCCTACGCTCAGCTGACGTTTGATGACGAGGAGGCTCAGGAGCGCGAAGAGGAGGAGTACTGGTAGAAGGTCGGCTCGCTGCAGTTCGCGGCGACGACGACAAGGCCGGACATCGCGTTTGCCTACAGCAAGCTGGGAAGTGGCCTCACGGTGAGGAGCAACCAGCATTGGCGCGAGGTCGACCGCTGCCTTGCCTACCTCGCCGACACCCGCGATACCGCCTTGGAGTTCGGCGGTGGACCAGAATCATTGGAGCTGATCGGCTACGTCGATGCCAATGACGCGGGCGACAAGCAAAACCGGACGAGCACGGGAGGCTACGTGTTGGTCTACGGTGGGGCCGCAGTCTCCTAGTCGAGTTCACGCATCAAGTGCGCGACATTGTCATCGACCGAGTCCGAGTACGTGGCGGCCACGGATGCTGGCAAGGAGGGGCGTCGACTCCGCTTCCTCCTTGCGGAATTCAAGCTCCTCGACACTGGGAAGCCGACCATCCTCCGCGTCGACAACAAGTCGGCAATCACGGTCGCTGAGGGCTTGGGGCTGACGGCAACCTCAAGCACATGGAGCGACGCTACGCCTGGCTGCAACACATGGTGAGGCGCGGGAAATTTGTGCTGAAATACATCCCGACCACCGAGCAGCCGGCGGACTTCCTGACGAAGGCGCTGCATTTTCCGGCTTTCAACCGGTGCTCGGTCGCCATCGGCCAAGTTCGTCTGGCCGGCGTCGGCGACGGCGACGATGAGGTGCAGCAGTAGGTGCCGTGCCCTTTTGCACGGCTGGTGCGGTGACGGTGTGCTGTGTGTGGGGTGCACGCCGAGGATGAGTTTTCTCCGTGGAGTACTGCCGTGTGGGCTGGAGGCCCAAGCGTGAGCGCGGCAGGGGAGTGTTAACAGGAATGGAGTGTTGGCCCAGCCCTCGCTTGGGCAACGCCGACGACTTGGTCGGATGTACGGGAGTAGCAACCGACTGTTCACAGTGGGAGAGCTGCTCGACAGGCTTCGTCGAGCTGCAGGGGACCGCTGTGGTGTTGCTGTCGACTAGGGAGCTCGACAGCTGCAACTGACTGGTCTGGGCGACGGGTGGGACGTCGACCAAGACCTGTAGTTCGACCGGGAGGTCGACGGAGCAGTCCGTCGACCTGACAAGTGAGCAGCGGTCGACGAGGGGAGCTCGGCGACAACCGCTGATGGCTCTGGTCGACGGAAGGGGTCCGTCGACCGGGGGGTAGCTCGACGGGAGTTATGGTCGACCAGAGGGACCTGGTGGTCGACCGGAAGCACCTGGTGGTCGACCGGGTCGACTAGGTAACCTGCTCGACGAGTTCTGCGGAGGCACGCGAACGTCGTCGAGGTTGCGATGGCGCAGGCGACTGCGGGCTGGTATCCCGGAGTCGATATGGCTCGTCAGGCGCAGACAACAGCCGACGAATGCCCAACGAGGCAAGTCGGGCCAATTGTCTGCGCACACCTGCGAGCGTGCACACTGCTGTGTTCTACGGGGCAACGCTGGACAGCCGCTCTGCTGCAGCGTTGGCACGCCGTCGACCTGCTCCATTGGCAGGTCGCCTTTCTGCAGTGCTGGCGCGGCTCCTCTACGCAACGCTGGCAGGCGGTCGACCGAGCTGTGCTGGCGGCCGACCAGGCTAGCAGCAGGGTTGCTAGGTGCCTGATGTAATCATTGTTGTGATCTCTTGTTGTACCGATTCTGGAATTCCAACTTTGCTAGTGGAAACTCTTGCCAATTTCTCCCGTGAATGTGCAAACACTAAGGAACCAAGCAAAGCTACGATCACCTCTAGTAGTTTGTGCCAACCCCCTGTAGTCTAGCTCACTACCGTTGTAGAGTGTATCTCCGCAATTTCAACGCCAACCGGATCAGCCCACCACTACGCCATCAAACCCATCACCAGCCATCACTCCAAAGGCAACTACAGAAGCTCATCATCATCCCATGCAGCAGCAATCAATAGCTACAAGACCCCAAGTACCTACATCAACACCATCTACGACTCTTCCTAGCAACAAGTCAACCGTCACCGCAACACCTCGTTCTCATACCACACGTTCATCACTTGTTCCAACGTCAAGCCAGCTCATAGCACGAGGATCACTTCAGCGAGTCACCACCAACACCAGCTCCAACAGTCCACTTCTTCACCCCAGACCTTTCTCAACTTCACCCCCACGTCCCGGATTCGGTCGTCATCAGTTACCACCATCTTCAACACCGAGCAACAACACCAACCAGCCCCAACCATCACCACCTCTTGACAAGGCAGCGTCATCATCAATTCCCAAGCTTCTAGTCTCAAGATCCCACCAAGAGCATCTTCACAACCAACTATGCCGATAAACGTTTCAGCTTCACCGCCACGAGTCACCATACCTAATCCTCAAGTCAACACCGATAATCAAGATATTTCCACGCCAGGAGAAGAACAAGCAGCCGTGCCGCCGTCGCAGCCGATGTCGCAGCCGTTGTCTCAGCCGCAAATGACCGCATCAACGCAATCAAACACTGTGAGACCGAACCCTACCACTAATGTGTCTCAGCCAAGTGAGGAGTTTGGTAAAGGTAAACGAGTCCGCAAGGTAAAAAAGCCCTTCACTTTCTTGGTTGACATATCATCAAGGTGCACATGTGAGGAGAGTGAGAATTGCATTCACAAGAAGGTAGAGGCAATATGCATGGCAGCATCACACCTTCCGTGAGAGCCCTTGAGTCGTCGTGAGGCAATGGCAAGTCTCGAGAGAGAGCATTGGTTGAAAGCCGAGGAAGAAGAGATTGAGAGTCTCATGAAGCGAGGTACATGGCGTCTTGTTGAGCCACCTCCAGGGAAGAAGGTAATTGGTGTCAAATGGGTGTACAAGATCAAGGTAAAAAGTGATGGTAGCCTCGATAGATACAAGGCAAGGTTAGTGGCAAAAGGTTATTCCCAAATTCCAGGTCTTGACTTCACCGAAACCTTTGCCGCGGTAGCAAAGTACACCACGGTACGAGTCCTCCTCGCCATAGCCGCATATCTTGGTCTCCATATCCATCAAATGGATGTCAAGAACGCATTTCTCTACGGTGTTTTGGAAGAAGAGGTATACATGGCACAACCCGAAGGTTATGATGACGGTACGGGTCGAGTGTGTCGCTTGGTAAAGTCCCTTTATGGTCTCAAACAGTCCCCACGGGTTTGGTATCATGCTCTTGAGCAGGTACTTTTCAAGCATGGTTTCATAAGGTCCATGAGAGACAACGCTCTGTACTTCATGCACGCGAGTGAGGGGGAGTACATTTGGCTCTTGGTATATGTCGATGACCTCCTCCTAGTCTCAGGTTCTCTTGATCTTCTCAACAAGGTGAAAGGTATTCTCACAAGTGCATTCACGATGACCGATCTTGGTGAGGCGAGTCATTATCTTGGTATGAACATTGTGAGAGATCGTAAGTCACGGTCCATCTTCCTATTCCAGCAAAGGTACATCCAAAAGGTCCTTGAGAGGTTTGGTCTTGATGATAGCAAGCCATCACCTACCCCACTTCCTTCCAACTTTGTCCCTTTGTCTTCACATCAGCCCTATGAAGAGAGAGAGTCAAGCCTTGATATCATAGGTATTAAGGAGTTGTGTCTTGAGGAGAGTGAGCATCATGGTGAGAATTCACTTAAGGTATCCCCACAAGACCTAGCTCTCTACCAAAGTCAGGTTGGGTGTCTCATGTATGCAGCCCTATGCACAAGGCCCGACTTAGCATTCACGGTATCTAAGCTAGCTCAACACATGAGTGCCCCTTCACCTATTCATATGCATGCAGCCAAGCGAGCTCTTCGGTATCTCAAAGGTACTTCTAATCATGGTCTTCTCTTCCAAGCCAGCCCATATGCAAGCTCCCTCCAAGGCTTTACCGATGCAGATTGGGCGGGAGAATTGAGCACACGCAAGTCTACCGGCGGCTACATCTTCCTCATGTGTGGTGCCGTTGTTTCTTGGCAATCGCGCAAGCAAAGTTGTGTGGCACTTTCAACAACCGAAGCTGAGTACATGGCAATGACCGAAGGAGCAAGGGAGGCAATCTGGTTACGTGGACTCTTGGAGGACTTGAGGCAGCCGCAAACTCAACCAACTCCGCTCTACGTGGACAACACTTCAGCCATAGCTCTTTCCAAGAACCCGGTTCATCATGGGCGTACAAAACACATCGAGGTGCAGTACCACTTCATTCGTGAGCAACTAGAGAAGGGAGTTCTCGCCGTCAACTTTTGCCGTTCATTCGATCAAGCAGCAGATTTCATGACCAAGGTTCTTCCATATGATGCATTCAACATGTGCAAGGCAAGAGCAGGCCTCATGACACTTCATGAAGCAGTGGAGCAGTTTGAGGAGAATGAGGAGTGTGAGGGGAAGAGACGTGGGCAGCAGCATGAAGTGTATGCTAAGGAGATGTGAAAGGAGCATCAGCATGGGTGTATGTGTGCTTCGGGTCTGGTGTGAGGGGGAGTGTTGGAGAATCGAGTTTCTGCCGCCCCAGCCCTTTGCACACAAGCAGCAGCAAGGGGGAATGTCGGCGATGAATCAGAGGCTTCGGGAAGTACTTCGAAAGTTCCACCACCAATCAGATTTCAGCCGAAGACTCGATACAGTTCAAAGCTGCCTTCAAACCGAAATGTTGGCAGTTTCTACAGGTTTCTACACATCAGAATCAGCTATAACAGAAATATCCAGAGTTTTCTTATTCATGCACCTCATGTGGCACTCAAAGTCACTCAAGGCCCATCCAATCTAGATTGTGCCCAAGTTACCAGGGAAGTTACATTGTCTATCAGCCTAGTTTGAGCTTTCAATCTGTCTTGTTTGTGATGCCTATAGAGTTGTGCTTTAGTGGGCTTGTTAATCTTGAACATAGTGAAGTTTTACCTCATCCAGTCAATTCCAGCAGCCCTGCTAAGACTTTCCAGCCAAGTTTCCAGCCCTCTAGTAGTCACAGGTACTGTGTTTTACAAGTATATTGAGCCCCCTTGTTCTTTTTCTCTCACACTCAAATATGGAGCGCGGTTCTGATTCTGTCGCTCTGTTGCACAAAAAGATTGTGTCGAACTGAAATTCTCAGGGCGTGTGTCCTTCGGCCCAAAATTGTCAAAGTTCGAACTCTAACCACTTTGAAACGTGGGAAACCCTTTTTGTAAAGTAATATACCGTGTAAAGCCTCTTTTAAAAGTTGAACCATCGCCGAAGTTCGACCCGAAGGACACACGCCCTCAGCTCGTGAATGTCGGCGGCGCGCGAAATGAAGCGAGATGGCAAATCGTGTCGAGTGGCTCCCCAAATGCCACAGGGTTTAGGGCCACCTAAAAAAACTCTGAAACTGTTACAACTATCCATGGTTATGGCACCTTTTTGGTAACAAGTTCGAGGTGTTCCATTTTTCGTTCAGTGGCTCGCGCCCTGAAACTTTGCGTGCGAGCCAGGCAACACTTCTGACAGCAGCACACGAAGCATCAAACTTAGGACGTGGCATCTAACGTACAGTCTCCAGCGGCTTTTGCTCTCTAGTCTCCACCAGGCCTGTCACTTACTCTAAACCCAACCCTTAAGAAGTTGAGCTGGCCCAAAACCAGCCCGGAAGGATCCGGGTAGGGGCTGATTTTGGCCCGTAAGAATCAGGGCTGGCCAGTAAGAATCAGGGCTGACTTCAGACCTAGTGTATTTGCAGCCAGCAACACACCCGCTTACAAGAACTACGAAGTTTCAACTAAATGTGTTTGAGGCGGATTCGCGGATAGGGGTCAAGAAACTCCAAGGGGAAGCTGGTTCGGGAAAGGAGGGGGGGGGGACATACACGGAAATCCGGGCAAGGCCCAAAACCAGTCCGTTAGGGTCCGGCCAAGGGCAAAACCAGTCCGTTTTCCTTACGGGCTTCCTCGCGAACTAGCCCTTAAAATCTCTGAGGTGCGCCAAACCCAGCCCTGAATTCTCAGGGCAAACGGGCAAATGCCCGTGAATCGACAGGCCTGGTCTCCACCACTCCACCACCTTCCACGGTCCCAGGCAGAGAGGCAACAAGGATATCTGTTTCCTTCAACAACGCAGTTCACCATCTTGAACCACAGTTTCTTCAACCACAGTTTCAACCACAGTTTCAACCACAGTTTCTTCAACCACAGTTTCTTCAACCAGTTTCTTCAACCTCAGTTTCCTTGCACCATGGTTTTGCCCAGACAGCTTTATTTTTTGGGGATTACGCTCGCATTGCTGCTGGCGCCTGCTGCGGCGGCGCGGCCCAGCAAGGAGGATCTGATCGCGGAGGTGAAGAATGTTCGAGTCGCGCTTGACGACCCCGAACTGAGCAGCCAATATCGCGCCAGCGCCATGTTTCTTGACACTCTCATCCCTCAACTAGGTACCAAGATGCCCTAACTTTCCTAATATACTGAATTGATTGGATAGACGCCTTTTTTTTTATCATTTTTCTCCCTCTCCGCTAGTATGTTTTTCGTCTTGCATTTGCTGCCTTGGTTACGTTCTTTATTCTTCGTGTGCTTCAGAGACCAATTGGAATCCAACAGACGACTTCCTCGCCTCAACCGAAGGCAAAACCGTTCTGCTACCTGACGACAACGCAATCGCTTCCGCGGCCCCTGGTGCCCTCGCCGACTTGATGAATCCTTCTCTGCCTCGCCAGAAGGTTCGCTCGTATGCGTCGATGATTCGGGCTAACCTGCTTAACGGAGTCTACGACGAGGATGGTATTAAAAAGGCCAAGGTGTTAACCGACGGAAACGGTCGCAAGGTGTTTAAGGCTTTTCAATTGGACCGCCTTACTAAGAAGTGGAAGCCTTTTATTGGGAAGAAGAAGGCGAAAATCAAGCGTTCCAAGCTTTTCAGGGGGAAGCTTTTCGTTATCCATGGCGTGGATAAAATGCAGAAGCCTTAGTTATTCTGCTTACAATAGTTGGGATAACTGTGGGAGTTCGGATAGTAGGCGCTCTTTAACGCTGTAACTGTTTATGAGCCCGTCATAGAGCAACTAATTGATAGAGATGTATAGGAAGATATAACACATGCTCCTACAGGATCACAAAACGAGCGAACAAACACACTTATGACAACTAACGAGGATGTCTGGTACAGACAGCTTCCAGCACGAAGTTGAAATCTACAGCATTCTTCCATCGTTTTTCTCGAGGGTCTAGACGTCCTAATTTCTAATGATCGTGCGATTCGTTGATCTGTCATGTCATCTCCACCCGTGCTGCCATGCAAGTCCGCGCATTGCGGTGCAGTGCGGTTCACATGCCAGCGGCTTGCATGCCTGCACATGTCGCTTGCCTGGAGCCAGAGTAGAAGTCAGAATCCTAGTTGACGTACTCACTTTAGAATCACGCTCGAAGCTATCAAACGCTGACAGGTGTCCCTTCGCGACTCGTCAACGACGGGTGACACCCGCTCGTCTCGACCTCGTCGGGGTCGTCCCCATTGCCGCCGTTGTCGAGCATCGCATAAACGATGTTGTACGGCGACGAGCAATTCACAGAACCGCCATTCTCGCCGCGACTGATGCACATGTTGCCGCTGCTACCCGTGTCGCCTCCATATCGCCGCGTGTGCGTGTCGCCGCCAGACATGCGCCGCTTTGGCACGCATGTTCTGCATCTCCCTCTCTCGCCCGTCACATCCCGTCCGACGGAGTCCGTCGTTCTTCTGCGCCTCTCCTCCGTGCCACTAGATCTGCCACTATCACCGCCGTTGCGCCGGCAACGCATGCGCAACGGCTGCTTCCCCCCCCCCTTCCCCCTTGTCAGAACATCATAGCTTATGCTTTTGTGTAGGCTGTAGTGGGGTAGCCCATATGGGGTATAACCCAATTAGGGTTAGTACTTGTACCCAACTGTTTCATAGTTCATCCATTCTCGTTCACATTTTCTCATGGTATCGAGCAGGTTCCCCCGTGGGAACTGTGCCTAGGGCCCACCACATCGACCTTTTTTTTTTTTTCCTGCCCGAAGCGCACTCCGCCCGAGTCGCACTTCGTCGAGCCGCCCTAGCGGCCCTTTCCCCTAGCGGCCCCGCCGCACGTCGCCTCGGCCCCGCCGCCCGTCGCTTCGGTCCCGCCGCGCGTCGTCGCGGCCCCGCCGCCCTACCTCGCGGCCCCGCTGCCCTACCTCGCGGCCCCGCCGCCCTACCTCGCGGCCCCGCCGCCCTACCTCGCGGCCCCGCCGCCCTACTTCGCGGCCCCGCCGCCCTACCTCGCGGCCCCGCCGCCCTACCTCGCGGCCCCGTCACCCTACCTCGCGGCCCCGCCGCCCTACCTCGCGGCCCCGCCGCCCTGCTCAGCGGCCTCGCCGCCCTTCTGCACCGGCCCCGCCGCCCTACTCCTGCGGACCCGCCGCCCTACTCCTGCGGCCCCGCCACCCTACTCCCGCGGCCCCCACCGCCCTACTCATGCGGCCCCGCCGCCCTACTCCTGCGGCCCCGCCGCCCTACTCCTGCGGCCCCGCCACCCTACTCCTGCGGCCCCGCCGCCCTACTCCTGCGGCCCCGCCGCCCTACTCCTGCGGCCCCGCCGCCCTACTCCTGCGGCCCCGCCGCCCTACTCCTACGGGCCCGCCGCCCTACTCCTGCGGCCCCGCCGCCCTACTCAGCGGCCCCGCCACCGTTCACCAGCGGCCCTGCCGCCCTACACCGCCCGCGCCGCCCGAGCTGCCACAACAGCCCGAGCCGCCCGAGCCGCCCGAGCCGCCTGAGACACCCGAGCCGCCCGAGTCGCCCGAGCCGCCCGAGCCGCCCGAACCGTCCGAGCCGCCCGAGCCGCCTGATTAGCCGAGTCGCCGGTGCCGCGGAGCCGCAGTCGCTACTGAGCCGTCCGAGCAGCCGTGTTGCCGTGATACTGCACTACTGAGCTGCCCGACTTGCCCTGTCTGGTGAGACTAGCGCTTCTGTCACTGCACTGCCCCTGTCCTACAGTTGGTCTCGCTAGTCTACTGCTGTTATGGCTTCCCCTAGTGTTCTCGCTTTTGACGCTGAGGGTCGAGCCATTGACTTTGAAGTTAGGGTAGATAACCTGCAGCTCTTCTTACAGTGCGATAGGGCAGACGGTCTCTCCCTCTTTGACCTCACCTCTGGCGCCTCTCCTTCCTCTACTGCTGATGCTGACCCCACTGTTCGCTCCCAGTGGGCCACGCGCGATGCTGCTGCACGTCTTGCTGTGCGTGGCCACCTGCCTACCTCTGAGCGCGCGCACTTTAGTCAGTACAAGAGTGCTCACACCTTCTACGACGCTGTAGTTGCGCGCTACTCTTCCCCTGCCACTGCTGCACTGAGCCGCCTCATGCTACCGTACCTCTTTCCTGACCTTGCTGCCTTTCCCACAGTCGCTGACCTCGTTACGCACCTCCGCACTAGTGACACTCGCTACCGCGCCGCACTTCCTGCTGACTTCTGCGCCAAGAATCCCCCCCCCATGTACATCACTCTCTATTATATAGTCACTCGCCTCCCTGACTCCCTTCGCGTAGTCAGGGACCACTTCCTCTCAGTCTGTCCCACCACTCTCACTGTTGACCTCCTAGAGAAGGCCCTCCTAGCAGCGGAGAAGAGCATAGTCGCTGTAGGAGCCTCTCGTGGGGACCCTCGCACCCCCATCTTTGAGGGGTGTTCCCCTTCCCCCCTGTTGCCCTCTGTCGCCTCTGCTGCTGCGGCCGACCTCGTTGGTCTTGAGTCGGTCGGTGCGGCGTCTGCCCCTAGTGGGAGACGCCGCTCTGGCAAGGGCAAGGGGGCCAAGGGCGCGGGTGGGGCTAGCGGGGGTGGTGGAGGTGGCGGTGGGGGCGGAGGGGGGAGTGGGGGTGGCATGGGAGTGGTGGCGGGGGTGGAGGTGGCGGTGGCAGCGGCGGAGGCGGAGGCGGCGGTGGCGGTAGCGGTGGGAGCGGAAGGCGGCGATGGCGGCGGAGGTGGAGGCGGCGGTGGTGGAGGAGGTGGAGCTGGTCGGGGTGGTACTTCTCAGCGGAGCGGCTCCGGGAGTGGTCAGCGCCAGCAGCAGCAGCAGCAGCAGCAGCAGCAGCAGCAGCAGCGTTCTCGGGACATCCCCCCTCCTCAGCAGCTTCGTGAGTGGTACACGCAGAGTCAGCGTGGTGGGGGTTTTGGCCCGTGCACCTACGTCCTCCGCTCCGGCGACCGCGCGGGTGAGAAGTGTGGGGGTGCTCACCCCACCCAGCGCTGCTTTGGCCGCCTGACGGACGCTTGGCGTCAGTAGTTCCCGGAGGCTAGTGAGATCCCCCGCTGGGGAGAGCTGTCTAGGGCAGGCGTAGCTATCTTTGATCTTGACTTTGATGCTATCCTTGCTGCCATGTATGCTGTGACTATTAGTGATGAGGGTGACTGTTACCGGTGTTTCCCGCCTGACCCGGGCATTGGTACTGCTGCTCTAGGTACTGGTGAGGCTGCTGCTCTAGGTGCCAGTGCGTCCGCGCCCTCAGGTGCTGGTGAGTCTGCGCTCTCAGGTACCACGTCGGCTTTGGCCTCCCTCACCTTCACACTTGACTCAGGGGCTTCTCGCTCCTTCTTTCGAGACCGCACCACACTCACGCCGCTTGGGCGGCCAGTTGCAGTCTCTCTGGCAGACCCCTCTGGGGGTCCTGTCCTCTCTCACTTCTCCACTGTCCTCCCGTGTCCGGCTGCCCCCTCTGGCACCTTGTCTAGTCTTTACCTCCCCTCGTTCTCTACAAACTTGTTGAGTGGTGCTGACTTGCAGGATACGGGGGTTCACCAGTTCACTCCTGCGAGTCAGCGGGTGACCCACTGCACGGACGCTCGGACAGGCCGACACCTGGCCACGTTTACACGTCGGCCGGGGTCGAGCCTGTACACACTGACCACTGAGTCTCCTCCAATCACTGCGTCTGGTCAGGTAGCTGCGTCGGGTCAGGTGTTTGCTGCAGCGTCCAGGTCTGGTCCTGAGTCTGCCCCCTGCTCGTGTCGCCTCCTGTCTCACGAGACTCTCCTCTAGCACCACCGTCTTGGTCACCCCTCCCTGCCTCGTCTCCGAGGTATGGCTTCCCGTGTCCTTGTCTCTGGTCTTCCCCGGTCCCTCCCTCCCCTTCCTCCGGGGCCTGGTCCTTCCTGTGTCCCCTGTGTCGAGGGGCGGCTCCGAGCTGCCCCTCACTCCTCTCAGTTTCCCCCGACAGAGGCCCCGCTGCAGACGCTTCACATGGACGTGTGGGGCCCGGCCCGCGTCCGTGGACAAGGTCACGAGCGCTACTTCCTGCTGGTGGTTGACGACTACTCGCATTACACCACAGTCTTCCCCTTGCGCAGCAAGGGTGATGTTGCTGAGGTATTGATCGACTGGATCCGCGCAGCTCGTCTCCAGCTCAGGAGGAGCTTCGGCTCGGACTTTCCTGTTCTGCGTCTGCACTCTGACCGAGGCGGAGAGTTCTCCTCTGGCCTTCTGCGAGCCTACTGTCGTGCGCGAGGCATATGCTTCCGGACTCTCCACAGCAAAATGGGATTGCTGAGCGCCGCATTGGCATGGTCATGGACGTCGCTCGTACGTCCATGATGCATGCGGCTGCCCCCCATTTTCTGTGGCCGTTTGCGGTTCGGTACGCGGCGCATCAGATCAACCTTCTTCCCAGGGTCTCCAGACCGGAGACCTCCGCAGCCTTGCTGTGGACGGGGAAGGTCGGCGATGCGTCTGCGTTCCGTGTCTGGGGATCTCGGGCGTTTGTCCGCGACTTGTCTGCGGACAAGCTGTCCCCTCGGGCTGCTCCCTGTGTCTTCCTTGGCTTCCCCCCTGACGCCTCTGGGTGGCAGTTCTACCACCCCACCTCTCGTCGTGTTCTGTCCTCCCAGGACGTCACGTTCGACGAGTCAGTACCCTACTACCGTCTCTTCCCCTACCGCACTCCTTCCCTCCCCCCGCCACCGACTTCCTTGTGCCAGGTCCCCCCCCGGTAGACCCCCTCCCCCCTCAGGGTCCTGCCCTTCAGGTGTGTCCCAGGTAGATGCAGTTGAGCCGGTCGAGGTTGCTGGTGACTCTGGTACTGCTGCGGGTGCTGAGCCTGGGGGTGCTGACTCTGGGGGTGCTGCGCACGTGGGTGTTGAGCCTGGGGGTGCTGCGTCTGGGGATGCTGCGACTGGGGGTGCTAAGCCTGGGGGTGCTGAGCCTTGGGGTGCTACAACTTGGGGTGCTGAGCCTGGGGGTGCTACGACTGGGGGTGCTGAGCCTGGGGGTCCTTCGCCTGGGGGTGCTGCGTCTGGAGCTTCTGAGCCTGGGGGTGCTGAGTCTAGAGCTACTAAGCCTGGGGGTGCGGAGCCCGCGGCCGCTGGACCTCCTCGTGTGGCGTCTGGCGGTGCTGGGCCTGCTGGTTCTCCGGGTGATTCGTCTCGGCGGGAGCCACTCTCTCCACAGGAGCTGCGCGAGTGGTTTGCCCGGCGCTGGAGGCGTACTACTGGAGCTGGTGCTTCTTCGGCTGCTGAGGGTGCTGGTGCCGCCGGTCTCTGAGGTGCTAGTCCTGCGAGTGCTACTGGAGTCAGAGCTGCTGAGGGTGTTGGCGCTGAGGCTACTGCTGTCAGTTCTGGCGGCGGTCCTGCTGCGGGTGCTATTGGTGCTACTGGAGGTACTGGAGCTGGAGGTGCTGTTGACACTGGTGCTGCCGCTGGGGGTACTGGTGCTGTCCCTGCCGTGTTTGGAGTCGCCGCGCGGCCTCGGCCGTACTTTGTTCCGCTCCTTCAGCAGGTTCTTGGTCTTCCTCCTCCCTTAGAGTGTCCACCGCCTGTCCAGTCGCAGTCGCAGTTACCACCGGTCTCCCCACTGCCTTCTCCTTCTCCGTACACTGGTCCTACTGGAGGTCTTGCTGAGCGTCGTGAGCCTGCGTCTCGTCCTGCGTCGCCTGTTCGTGCTGCTCGCACTAGTGGTCGCAGTTCGCGTCAGGGTCCTCCTCCTGTCCCTGGCACGCACCGGATGTCTCTGCGTCCGTCCATTGCTCCTCTGCGTGCCCCTTTGCCCTCTCCTCCTGACTCCTCTCTTCCTGTGCTTGCCGACCCTGAGTCGGACTCTCTTCGTGCTGCCAGTCCTATTGTCTCGCGTCTCCTTCTTACTGTCGTCACTGACCCCTTCTTTGAGTCCACTGCTGCGTCTGCTCTTGTTGCTGAGCTCGTCGACTTTGCTGCTCGCTGTCGCCTAGACTACGCTGCTAGTCTTATTGCTGAGTCTGCGTCTGTCTGTCCTCCGTCCGTCGGGGGTGAGTGTGCTCTTGGCACGGACGTCCTTGAGGACAGGCAGGAGGAGTTCCAGTGTCTGGCTGCTGCTTCACCTCATCTCGCGTCCGTACTGCTTACCCCCGAGGGAGACCCGGATGCACTAGACATCCCGAATCCGCGCTCTTACGCGGAGGCCGTAGAGGGTCCCTACTCCTCTCAGTGGCAGGCAGCTATGGATGCAGAGATGGCTTCCTGGAAGTCCACAGGCACCTACGTTGACGCGGTTCCCCCTCCTGGGGCGAACATCGTCAGTGGCATGTGGATCTTCAGGGTGAAGCGGCCGCCGGGCTCTCCACCTGTCTTCAAGGCGCGGTACGTGGCTCGTGGCTTCAGTCAGCGGCAGGGAGTTGACTACTTTCAGACCTTCTCTCCCACCCCGAAGATGACCACTCTTCGGGTGCTGCTACACGTAGCAGCTCAGCGTGACTACGAGCTTCACTCCCTTGACTTCAGCACTGCTTTCCTGCAGGGTAGCCTACACGAGGAGATCTGGTTGCGCCGTCCACCTGGCTTCACTGGGACTTTCCCTCCTGGCACCCAGTGGAGCCTCCGACGGACCAGTCTACGGTCTCCGCCAGGCACTGCGCGAGTGGCACGACACACTGAGGACTACACTTGCGGCTCTTGGGTTTGCTCCCTCTACTGCTGACCCGTCGCTGTTTCTACGCACCGACACCTCTCTGACGCCGTTCTACATCCTCGTGTACGTCAACGACTTGGTCTTTGCCACAGCTGACACTGCTGGACTCGCCCACGTGAAGTCCGAGCTGCAGAAGAGACACACGTGCATAGACCTCGGTGAACTGCGCAGCTACCTTGGCTTGCAGATCACCCGGGACAGAGCACGCCACACCATTACCCTGACTCAGTCACACATGGTGCAGCAGGTCCTTCAGCGCTTCGGCTTCACGTACTCCTCGCCTCAGGCCACTCCTCTGTCTACTCGCCACTCGCTCTCAGCTCTGCCTTCGGATGAGTCCGTAGAGTCGAGTGGCCCATACCCAGAGCTTGTTGGCTGCCTCATGTACCTGATGACCTGCACACGACCTGACCTTGCATACCCTCTTAGCATTCTTGCACGCTATGTTGCTCCTGGGAGACACAGACCAGAGCATATGGCTGCAGCGAAGAGGGTGTTGCGCTACTTGTGCAGTACGTCGGGCATGGGGCTAGTGCTTGGAGGTCGGAGTCCAGTGGTCCTCACTGGGCACGCAGACGCTTCTTGGGCTGACGACCAGGCTACGTAGCGGTCGTCACAGGGTTACACCTTCAGCCTTGGTTCCGGCTCTGTTTCGTGGCGGGCTACTCGCTCGTCTTCTGTTCTCGGCTCCAGTTGTGAGGCTGAGATCTACGCCGGGGCCATGGCTGCACAGGAGCTTCGCTGGCTTACCTACCTGCTGACTGACCTCGGAGAGCCGCCTCATTCTCCTCCGGTGCTGTACGTAGACAACAAGGCCATGCTAGCCTTGTGTCGGGAGCAGCGCCTGGAGCACAGAACGAAGCACATTGCTCTCCGCTACTTTCTTGCTCGTGAGTTGCAGCAGCGTGGTCAGTTGCGACTTGCGTATGTGGCCTCTGAGGCCAACACTGCTGATGTTTTCACCAAGGCACTTGCGCCTTGTGATCATCAGCGCTTCTGTACTCAGCTTGGTCTTGTGCCTGTCTTGCCTCACTTGCTCACCTCTTGACCTTATTTGTATTGTTACATATATATACACCTGCTCTTGCTTGTCTAGCTTTCTATATATATGTACTCATGCATGTGAACTGGCCTTGTGGTCTTGAACTTGTGCTCGGAATGTGTGGTGACTTTGTGATCCACCCTGAGCTTGCTTTGCTTTACTGGTCTTGTGACCGCTTGTTCTCCCCCACTTTGCCTATGGGGGTGTGTCAGAACATCATAGCTTTTGCTTTTGTGTAGGCTGTAGTGGGGTAGCCCATATGGGGTATAACCCAATTAGGGTTAGTACTTGTACCCAACTGTTTCATAGTTCATCCATTCTCGTTCACATTTTCTCACCCCTCACTCTCCCCACCTGCCCTCCCCCCCTCCTCCCCCTCCCCCGCTTCCTCCCCCTCATCCTCCCGCCGTACCTTCCAACATCTTCCGCCGCCCAAGTAGGCCCCTAGATTCGTTTTGAGGTAGTCTGAGGCCTCAGTGTACACCCCTCCTGGAACTCTGTCTGTCAGAGGTGCCTCGAAAGTTTAGTCTGAAAATTCAGACAAGCACAATTTTTTTTGTCTGAACTGTCAGAGTTACTTCAAATTTTAAGATGTTCATGCAGTTTCGTAAAAGCAGTTATAATAGCATTGAGGCTGATTACAGCCTACCATACTACCGCATCAGGCAACGTGCTCATGCTCGTGCATCGCCTCTGCTCATGTCGGCGGCGTTCCAGTGTTTTTTTCACGTGCAGCACATGGTTGTTTCTGCTCTGCTGATTGTCAGAAACAAGAAGTGATTGGACTACACAAGATTTGAGTACAAGTATGAAACCCTAGAGTTGTGTACCCCCTAAAGGCTAACCCACTATAGCCTACACATCAATAACACATATATAGTGTTTGGCACACCCCCATAAGCAAAGTGGGGGAGAGCAAGGGGTCACAAGACCAGTCAAGAAAGGCAAACAAGCTCAGGGTGGATCACAACGTCACCAAACACTCTGAGCACAAGTAAAGGGCCTCAGGGCCAGTTCACATGCACAGGCATATAGGCAACAAAAAACAGCAAGGTGATCTCAGCCTAGCAAAACAAATAGGCAGGTATATAAATATAGAGATCACAGTACAGGCAAAGCCTACAGCAAGTGAGGAAAAGTGGGCACAAGCCCCAGCAAAGTGCAGAAACGCTGATGATCACCAGACTGAAGTGCCTTGGTGAATATATCAGCGGTGTTGGCCTGAGTGGCCACGTAACGCAGACAAAGCTGACCGCGCTGCTGTAGCTCTCGAGCCAGGAAGTAACGGAGAGCGATGTGCTTCGTTCTGTGCTCCAGTCTGTGCTCCTCACACAAGGCAATGGCAGCCTTGTTGTCGACGTACAGCACTGGAGGAGAACTAGGCAGCTCTCCCAAGTCGGTCAGCAGGTAGGTGAGCCAGCGTAGCTCCTGTGCAGCCATGGCCCCCGCGTAGATCTCAGCCTCACAACTGGAGCTGAGAACAGAAGACGAGCGAGTAGAACGCCAAGAAACTGAACCAGAGCCAAGGCTGAAGGTGTAACCCTGTGACGACCGCTGAGTAGCCTGGTCGTCAACCCAAGAAGCGTCTAAGTGTGCCCAGTGAGAACAACTGAGCTCCCTCCTCCAAGCACGAACCCCATGCCCGATGTACTACACAAGTAGCACAATACACTCTTTGCAGCATCCCAGTGCACCTTTCGGTGCTTGCCAGAGCCACGTAGCGGGCCAGAAGGCCAAGAGGGTATGCTAGGTCAGGACGAGTGCAAGTCATCAGGTACATGAGGCAACCAACTAGCTCTGGGTAAGGACCACTCGGCTCTACGGACTCATCCGAAGGCAGAGCTGAGAGCGAGTGACCTATAGCCAGAGGAGTGGCCTGTGCTGAGGACCAGGTGAAGCCGAAGCGCCGAAGTACCTGCTGCACCATGTGTGACTGAGTCAGTGTGATGGTGCGGCGTGCTCTGTCCCGGGTGATCTGCAAGCCAAGGTAGCTGCGCAGTTCACCCAAGTCTGTGCACGTGTGTCTCTTCTGCAGATCCAACTTCACGTGGGCGAGAGCATCAGTGTCTGCAGTGGCAAAGACCAAGTCGTCGACGTACACGAGGATGTAGAACGGCGGCAGCGAAGTGTCAGTGCGTAGAAACAGCGACGGGTCAGCAGTAGAGGGCGCAAACCCAAGTGCCGCAAGACTAGTCCTCAGTGTGTCGTGCCACTCACGTGGCTCCTGGCGGAGACCGTAGACTGGCCGCCGGAGGCTCCACTGGGTACCAGAAGGAAACGACCCAGTGAAGCCAGGATGGCGGCGCAGCCAGATCTCCTCGTGCAGGCTACCCTGCAGGAAAGCTGTGCTGAAGTCAAGAGAGTGAAGCTCGTAGTCACGCTGAGCAGCAACGTGCATTAGTACCCGAAGAGTGGTCATCTTCGGGGTGGGAAGGAAGGTCTGAAAGAAGTCTACTCCCTCTCGCTGACTGAAGCCTCGAGAAACGTAACGAGCCTTGAAGACAGGCGGAGAACCCGGCGGCCGCTTCACCCTGAAAATCCACATGCCACTGACGATGTTCGCCCCAGGAGGGGGAACCTCGTTAACGTAAGTGCCAGTAGACTTCCAGGATGCCATCTCTGCATCCATGGCTGACTGCCACTGAGAGGAGCACTCACCCGCGATCGCCTCAGCGTAAGAGCGCGGGGTCGGGATGTCTGGAGCATCCGCGTCTCCCTCAGGGGCAATCAGCATGGACACTAGATGAGGCGCAGCGGCTGCAAGACACCCAGAGTCCTCTTGTCTGTCCTCAAGGACGTCCGTGCCCAGAGCACACTCACCCCCGACGGGCGGAGGACAGACAGACTCAGACTCAGCAACAAGACTGGCTGTGTAGTCTAGACGACAGTGAGCAGCAAAGTCGACAAGCTCAGCAACTAGGGCAGACGTTGCAGCAGACTCAAAGGAAGGGCCAGTGACAGCAGTGGCCAGGAGACGCGTGACAGTAGGACGGGCAGCACGAAGAGAGTCAGACTCCAGGTCAGCAAGGACAGGAAGAGAGGACACAGGAGGGGACGGAAGAGGGACACACTGTGGAGCAGTGGAAGGACGCAGAGTCATATAGTGTGTGCCAGGCACAGGTGGAGGACGCTCACGCTGACCACGGCGACCTGTGCGAGCAGCACGAACAGGTGACACAAGACGCGACACAGGCGACACAGGACGAGACTCAGGCTCACGACGCTCTGTAAGACCGCAAGTCGGACCAGTGTAGGGAGAAGGACCAGGAAGTGGCGAGGCAGGTGGGAGCTGGGACTGCGACTGGACAGGCGGAGGACACTCTAGGGAGGGAGGAGGACGAGGAGAAGGCGGCTGACCAAGAACCTGCTGAAGGAGCAGAACGAAGTACGGCCGCGGCCGTGAAGCGCCCCCAGAAGTAGCAGAGACAGCACTAGAATCTCCAGTCGAACCAGCACCAGCAGTACCTCCAACAGCTCCAGAGCCTCCACCAGCACCGGCAGCACCTCCAGCAGCTTCAGAACCTCTTGCAGCACCAGCAGCACCTCTTGCCGCTCCAGGACCTCCAGCAGTACCAGCAGTACCTCCAGGACCTCCAGTAGCACGAGCAGAACCACCAGCAGCACCAGTGTCAGCAGTACCTCCAGTACCAGGGCCTCCAGCTGGCAGTACCTCAACGCTAGGAGCTCCACTACTGAGGCTGCAGCGCCGAGCGTACCACTCACGTAGCCGCTAAGGGGAGGGAGGCTCTGGCTGCGGCACTGCACCTGCGAGGCCACCAGCTCCGACTCCAGCAGACCCCCCAGCCTCAGTAGCCCCACGACGGAGGCTATAGCGCTGAGAGTACCACTCATGCAGCTGCTGTGAAGTGGGAGCGCCACCAGGCTCAGCACCCCCAGTCGCAGCACCCCCAGTCTCAGCATCCCCAGTCTCCGCACCCCCAGGCTCAACACCCCCAGTCGCAGCACCTCCAGGCTCAGCACCCAAAGTCTCCGCACCCCCAGGCTCAGCACCCCCAGACCCAGCACCACCAGGCTCAGCACACTCAATACCTCGGGCAGGACCAGAGTCAATAGCTACCTCGACAGGCTCGACCGGGTCTACCTGGGAAACACCTGAGGGAGCAGCACCCTGAGGAGGGAGGGGGTCTACCGATGGGACACCTGGGGAGAGGAAGAGCGGCGGGGGGGGGAGCGGGGCAGTGCGGTAGGGGAAGAGACGGTAAAAGGGTACGGACTCGTCAAAGGTGACGTCCTGAGAGGCGAAGACACGACGCGAGGTGGGGTGGTAAAACTGCCAGCCACGCGCGTCAGGGACAAAGCCAAGGAAGACATAGGGAACGACACGGGAGGAGAGCTTGTCTGCGGACGTATCGCGGACAAAAGCTCGACATCCCCAGACTCGGAACACCGACGCATCACCAACCTCCCCCGTCCAACGCAGGGTAGGCGAGGTCTCCGGAACGGAGACACGGGGCCAAAGGTTCAGTTGATGCGCGGCGTACTGCACTGCAAACGGCCACAGGAAACGGGGGGCAGCCGCATGGATCATGGAGGTACGAGTGACCTCCATGACAAGACCAATGCGGCGCTCAGCAACCTCATTCTGCTGCGGAGAGGCCGGGAGAGTGAACGTCTGGCGGATGCCGTGCTCCGCACAGTAGGCTGCCAGGAGGTCCGAGGAAAACTCGCCACCTCTGTCAGAGTGCAGACTTAGGAAAGGAAAGTCCGACTGGAACCGCTAGCGGAGCTGGAGACGAGCAGCGCGGATCCAGGGGATCAAGACATCAGGGACCTCACCCTTGGTACGCAAGGGGAAGACCGTGGTGTAGCGCGTGTAGTCGTCAACGACCAGTAGAAAGTACCGCTCGTGGCCCTATCCCCGGACGCGGGCGGGGCCCCACACGTCCAGGTGGAGAGTCTGCAGGGGAGCCTCTGTGGGAGGGAACGAGGAGGAGTGAGGAGCGGCGCGCTGCCGCCCCTCAACACAGGGAAGACAGGGAGGAGCAGGCGAGGGTGGTAGGGGAGGGAGAACTCTGGGAAGACCAGACATAAGGTACCTGGGATGCATGCCGCGAAGGCGCTGCACTGACGGGTGCGACAGAGAGCGACACGAGCAGGGGGCCGACAGCTGACCTGACACAGACGCAGACGCAGCTACCTGAGGGGACTCAGTGGTCAGTGTGTAAAAGTCTGACCCCGGCTGCCGAGTGAAGGTAGCCAGGTGACGACCCGTCCGGGCACACGTGCTGTGCGTCACACGCTCGTAGGCCGGGGTGAACAGGTGAACACCCGCGTCCTGGAGCGCGGAACCCGCCACCAAGTTCGTAGAGAACGAGGGGAGGTAGAGGCCCGACAGCGTGCCTGACGGGAAAGCCGGACAGAGGAGGGCAGTGGTGGAGGTCGCAAGGACCGGACCCCCTGAGGGGTCAGCCAGTAAGACAGCAACCGGTCGAGGGAGCTGCTCTAGGGCAGTGCGGTCGCGAAAGAAACAGCGGGAAGCACCTGATTCCAGTGTGAAGGTGTGAAGTGCCTCAGTAGGTGCGGTACCAGCAGACGCAGACGCACTAGCACCTAGGGCAGCAGCCTCACCAGGACCTGGAGCAGCAGACGCACTAGCACCTAGAGCTGCAGCCTCACCGGTCCCAATACCTGGGTCGGGCGGTACACTCAGGTAACAGTCACCCTCAACACTAATAGTCAATGCATACATAGCAGCAAGGATAGCATCATAATCAAGAGCAAAGATATCAATTCCCTTCTTAAGCAGATCAGCCCAGCGGGGCAGCTCAGAGGCGTCGGGAAACTGCTCGCGCAAGGCGTCCTAAAGGCGAAAGAAACAGCGCTGTGCCGTGTGAAACCTCCCATAGGTCTGGCCAGTGCGGTCACCTGTGCGGATGACGTACGGGCAGGTACCCCCACCCCTAGACCCCCCACGCTGAGAGTACCACTCACGGAGCTGCTGGGGCGAGGGAGACTCACCGGGACGCTGCTGCTGCTGCCTCTGGCCACCGCCAAACCCCCCACGCTGTACCGCTCCACCGCGCCCGCCACCCGCTCCACCGCCGCAACTACTCCCACCACCACCCCCACCACCTCCACCATCGCCGCCGCCACCACCCCCTGTGCCGCCACCGACCCCCCCACCACCCGCGCCACTCCCACCTCCGCCACCACCCCCACCCACCCCACCCCCTCCACCGCCGCCGCCCCCACCTCCACCTCCACCACCCTTGCCCCCCTTGCCCCTGCCGGCCCTTGCGCCTCCCACTAGGAGCAGACGCGGCCCCGACCCCCTCAGCGCCGAGGTAGTCGACATCAGCAGCAGATGCAATGGAGGGGAGGAGGGGGGAGGGGGAGCACCCCTCAAAGAAGGGGGTGCAGGGGTCACCACGAGAGGCACCTACAGCTACAATGCTCTTCTCACCTGCTAGGAGTTCCTTCTCGAGGAGGTCGACAGTGAGGTCAGTGGGGGAAAGGGCGAGAAAGTGGTCCCTGACAGTGCGAAGGGAGTCAGGGAGGCGGGTGACAAGGTGGTACAGTGTGAGGTACATCGGGGGGGGGGGGGGGGGGTTCTTGGCGAGGAAATCGGGGGGGAGCGCGGCACGGTAGCGGAGGTCACTGGTACGGAGGTGGGTGATGAGGTCAGCTACAGTGGCAAAGGCGGACAGGTCGGGGAAGAGGTAGGGAAGTGAGAGACGGCCTATAGCAGCAGTGGCAGGGGAGGAGTAGCGCGCGACTACTGCGTCGTACAGCTCCTTAGCGGTCTTATGCTAGCCGAAGTGCTCGCGCTCATCTAACAGAAGGTGGCTGCGAACGGCTAGGCGGGCATGAGCATCACGGGTCTGCCACTGGGAGCGAGCAGTACTGTCAGCAGTAGCGGGATGTGCGGGAGCAGCGCCTGACGTGTGATCATACAGGGAGACATCGTCCTTGGCAGTGATCTGGAGGAACAGGTGGAGGTCATCTAACCAAACTTCAAACTTAATCGGGCGGCCCTCAACGTCAAAGGCTGAGAATAGAGGGAGTGGCCATAGTGGCAGCGGTAGCAGTAGGAACAGTAGCAGTAGTAGCAGTAGCAGTTGAAGCAGTAGTACGACAGGAACAGGTAACAGGAGTTGCTGCAGGTGAGGCACAGTAGGGCGGCGCGGCTCAGTTCGGGCGGCGCGGCTCGGTTCGGGAGGCGCGGCTCGGTTCGGGCGGCGCGGCTTGGCTCGGGCTGGGCTACGCGGCGGTGCATGACGAGGGGCGTGCGCATGGGCGGCTTTAGCGGGCGGGCCGCGGCTGTGCGTGGGCCTGACTAGCGTGCGGGCGAGCGGCCTAGGGGAGCGACGCGGCGGCCTACTGGCGGGGCCGCGACGCTCTGGTCGCGCTGGCTGCGACCTGAGGGCGGGCGGCTGAGGGTCGCGCGTCGGCCTAGGGGCGAGCGCGGCCTACGGGCGACGGCCTGCTGGGGCTCGCGAGAAAAAAAATCGGGCCGCCCTAGGCGGCGATTTTCCTACGCGCGCTAAAACGACGGGGCCGCGCTCGGGCTGCACGAGAGGAGAGCGCACGAGGGCGCACTAGGGGAGAAGCGCACGAGGGCGCTAAAAAAGGGCGCACGAGGGCACCTCTAGCAGTACGGTGGGCCCTTAGGTATAGAACCTAAGCTCTGATACCATGTCAGAAACAAGAAGTGATTGGACTACACAAGATTGGAGTACAAGTTTGAAACCCTAGAGTTGTGTACCCCCTAAAGGCTAACCCACTATAGCCTACACAGCAATAACACATATATAGTGTTTGACACTGATCTCATTTCGTTTTGTCGTGTGTGTGATTACCGTTCTGTACCCATTTTCTCGCATGTGTGTCGATTTTGTCAGTTTTAGATTTGCTTTTCAAGCGATTCGATCGTTCACCCGATCTGTATCAGGTGGGCCAAGTGCCACGCAGCTGAGCTGGCAGCAGGCAGAAACTATTGCTTGGCGTGGCATGTGAGGATCAGACAGTGCCACACGAAACTTTCAGTACGAATCAGGAACTTCGCAATTCACACAGGTGTGTGCTGCAGATGTTTTTACAGCGAATCAGCATCAAAGTCGCCTATTCTTTACAATACATTAGCGATAACTTACATGTGACGAGATTTTGTCTTCAGAAATCTCGTAATCACGCAACCATTTCCTCAGCGTAACTGGAAGATTCTCGACGAACGAGTGCATTTGGATGTCCCAGCTGTCGAAGTGAGCATTGCTCACGTCCTGGCACTCCACTGCCATCTCGGAAGTGGGCATATCGGAAGGAAACTTCCAGGAAACTTTTCTCCGATAAGCGCGCAGAGTGTATCCCCGATACAAGTCTGAGGCTCAGCCTACCCTAGAAAAATTAGGCTGAAATTTCAGACAACTCATAAGAAAAAACTCTGGAAAATCAGACAAGGTACATAAATAAATTCTTTGAGTTCAGACTAGGTACAAAAACATGTCTGAACGGACTCTGATTCAGACTCCAAAGTCTGATATCTAGGGCACTGCGCCCAAGCTTCCCCGCCTTCCTAAGGCAAGCGGTCGCATTACGCCGCGCTAAAGCTGCTGCTGACAACAAACGGCGAGACATGTATTTCTGCATTCTTCATGTTAATGCTCCTTCTATTTCGGCGTCTCTGTTTTGTCTACCCTATCTATCTCCTTTCACATGCCCATTAGTCCCCCATCCTCTCCCCCATTCTCCCTCCCTGATAGTCCACATGGACCCAGTTTGCACCCCTTTGAGAAAAGAGAACGAGAATGAATGCACTATGAAAGAGTTGGGTACAAGTACTAACCCTAATTGGGTTGTACCCCATATGGGCTACCCCACTACAGCCTACACAAAAGCATAAGCTATAATGTTCTGACACACCCCCATAAGCAAAGTGGGGGAGTACAAGGGGTCACAAGACCAGTCAAGCAAAGCAAAGCAAAGCAAGCTCAGGGTGGATCACAAAGTCACCACACAATCCGAGCACAAGGTCAAGGCCACAAGGCCAGTTCACATGCAGGACTACATATATATATAAAAGGCTAGACAAGCAAGAGTAGGTGTATATATATATGTAACAGTACAAGCAAGGTCAAGAGGTGAGCTAGTGAGGCAAGGCAGGCACAAGACCCAGCTGAGTACAGAAGCGCTGATGATCAGAAGGCGCAAGTGCCTTGGTGAAGATATCAGCAGTGTTGGCCTCAGAGGCCACGTACGCAAGACGCAGCTGACCACGCTGCTGCAAGCTCACGAGCAAGGAAGTAGCGGAGAGCAATGTGCTTCGTTCTGTGCTCCAGTCTCTGCTCTCGACACAAGGCCAGCATGGCCTTGTTGTCTATGTACAGCACTGGAGGAGAACGAGGCGGCTCTCCGAGGTCAGTCAGCAGGTAGGTGAGCCAGCGAAGCTACTGTGCAGCCATGGCCCCGGCGTAGATCTCAGCCTCACAACTGGAGCCGAGAACAGAAGACGAGCGGGTAGCTCGCCACGAAACAGAGCCGGAACCAAGGCTGAAGGTGTAACCCTGTGACGACCGCTGCGTAGCCGGGTCGTCAGCCCATGAAGCGTCCGCGTGCCCAGTGAGAACCACTGGACTCTGCCCTCCAAGCACAAGCCCCATGCCCGACGTACTGCACAAGTAGCGCAACACCCTCTTCGCTGCAGCCATATGCTCTGGTCTGTGTCTCCCAGGAGCAATATAGCGTGCGAGAATGCTAAGAGGGTATGCAAGGTCAGGTCGAGTGCAGGTCATCAGGTACATGAGGCAGCCAACAAGCTCTGGGTACGGGCCACTCGACTCTACGGACTCATCCGAAGGTAGAGCTGAGAGCGAGTGGCGAGTAGGCAGAGGAGTGGCCTGAGGCGAGGAGTACGTGAAGCCAAAGCGCTGAAGGACCTGCTGCACCATGTGTGACTGAGTCAGGGTAATGGTGCGGCGTGCTCTGTCCCGGGTGATTTGCAAGCCAAGGTAGCTGCGCAGTTTGTCAGAACATATAGCTTGTGCTTATTGTGTAGGATATAGTGGGGTAGCCCATAAGGGGTACAACCCAATTAGGGTTAGTACTTGTACTCAGTTCATTCATAGTTCAGTCATTCTTGTTTCTTCTCATGGTTTCAGAGCAGGTTCCCAAGTGGGAACGCTACCTAGGGCCCACCATGATTTTTTTTCTGCCCGGAGTGCGCCTTAGACTAGACCGAGTCGCGCGCGCCCCGTGTGCCCTCCCTACCGTCGCGCCGCCCTTTGTGGCCCCTTGCGCTGCTCGTCGACCCCACGTGCCTGTCAGAATATTATTCTTATGTTCTAGCCTGTAGTGGGGTGCTCTATAGCGAGTACAACCCTTCTAGGGTTTGCTATTTGTATCCCCATTTCTGCTAGTTCATTCCTCTTTCTTCCTTCAAACTTTAACAGTGCCGCCCTAGCGGCCCCTCCTTGCGCCACCCGTCGACCCCGCGCGCCGCATTAGCGGCTCCCTGCGCCGCGCGTCGACCCCGCGCGCTGCCCTAGTGGCGCCTTACGCCACCCGTTGACCCCGCGCGCCGCCCTTGCGGCCTCGCCGCCCTTACCTGCGGCCTCACCGCCCTCACTTGCGGTCCCCGCCACCCTCAACTGCGGCCTCGCCGCCCTCACCTGCGGTCCCCGCCGCCCTCAACTGCGGCCTCGCCCCCTCTTACCTACGGCCCAGCCGCCTTCCCTGCGGCCCCGTCACCTGTTGCAGCGCCGCCCGCCACCTGAGCCGCCCGGGCCGCCTCACCTCACCGAGCAGCCGACCGCCGCGCCGCCCTGCAGCAGCACGGCCGAGCCGCCCAGCAGCTGAGCAGCCGAGCAGCCGAGCCGCCCAGCAACCAAGCAGGCGAGCCGCCCAGCAGCCGAGCCGCCCAGCAGCCGAGCCGCCCAGCAGCTGAGCCGCCTTGCAGCCGAGCCGCCCTGCAGTCGAGCCGCCCAGCAGCCGAGCCGCCCTGCAGCCGAGCCGCCCAGCAGCCGAGCCGCCGTGCAGCCGAGCCGCCGAGCCGCCCTACCTCCGAGCCGCCCGAGCAGCCCCGTCCGGTGAGCACAGTGCCTCTTTTCCTGCACTACCCACACCCTACTGTTGCACTGCTAGTCTACTGTGGTCATGGCTACCCCTAGTGTCCTCGCTTTTGACGCTGAGGGTCGAGCCATTGACTTTGACGTCTGGGTAGATGACCTGCAGCTGTTTTTACAGTGTGATAGGGCAGACGGTCTCTCACTCTTTGACCTCACCTCTGGCGCCTCTCCTGCCCCTACTGCTGATGCCGACGCCACTGTTCGCTCCCAGTGGGCCACGCGCGACGCTGCTGCACGTCTTGCTGTGCGTCGCCACCTCCCTACCTCTGAGCGTGCGCACTTTAGTCAGTACAAGAGTGCTCAGACCCTGTACGACGCTGTAGTTGCACGCTACTCCTCCCCTGCCACTGCTGCACTGAGCTGTCTCATGCTACCGTACCTCTTCCCTGACCTTGCTGCCTTTCCCACAGTCGCTGACCTCATTACGCACCTCCGCACTAGTGACACTCGCTACCGCGCTGCGCTTCCTGCTGACTTCTGCGCCAAGAACCCCCCCCCCATGTACATCACTCTCTACTACATGGTCACTCGCCTCCCTGACTCCCTTCGCGTAGTCAGGGACCACTTCCTCTCAGTCTGTCCCACCACTCTCACTGTTGACCTCCTCGAGAAGTCCCTCCTAGCGGCTGAGAAGGGCATAGCCGCTGTAGGGGCCTCTCGTGGTGACCCGCGCACCCCCATCTTTGAGGGGTGTTCCCCCTCCCCCCTTCTGCCTGCTGTTGCCTCTGCTGCTGCGGCCGACCTCCTTGGTCTTGAGTCGGTCGGTGCGGCGTTTGCCCCTAGCGGGAGACGCCGCTCTGGCAAGGGCAAGGGGGGCAGGGGCACTGGAGGGGCGAGCGGGGGCGGTGGAGGTGGAGGTGGAGGCAGCGGGGGGAGTGGGGGTGGCGGTGGGAGTGGAGGTGGGGGTGGAGGTGTCGGTGGCGGCAGTGGAGGCGGAGGCGGCGGCGGCGGTGGCGGTGGGAGCGGAGGTGGCGGAGGTGGCGGCGGTGGAGAGGGCGGCGGAGGCGACGGAGGCGGCGGGGGTGGCGGTGGAGGTGGTCGCGGGTCTACGCAGAGGAGTGGCTCCGGTGGTGGTCCGCGCCAGCAGCAGCAGCGCGGTCGTGAGACCCTGTCCCCTCACCAGCTCCGTGAGTGGTACACTGCACGCCAGCGGGGTGGGGGTTTTGGTCCGTGCACCTACGTCCTGCGCACCGGTGACCGTGCGGGAGCGCAGTCTGGGGGTGCGCACCCCACCCAGCGCTGCTTTGGCCGCCTGACGGACGCGTGGCGTCACCAGTTCCCGGAGGCCGCAGAGATCCCTCGTTGGGGCGAGCTGTCTAGGGCGGGAGTTGCTATCTATGATCTTGATTTTGATGCCATTCTTTCTGCCATGTATGCTGTGTCTATTAGTGATGAGGGTGACTGTTACCGGTGTTTCCCGCCCGATCCGGGCATTGAGACTGCTGCTCTAGGTACTGGTGAGGCGGCTGCCTCAGGTGCTTGCGACGCTGCTGCTCTAGGTGCTAGTGCGTCTGCGTCCTCAGGTACTGGTGAGTCTGCGCTCTCAGGTACTACGTCTGCTTCGGCCTCCCTCACCTTCACCCTTGACTCTGGGGCTTCTCGCTCCTTCTTTCGGGACCGCACCACACTCACGCCGCTTAGTCGGCCGGTTGCGGTGTCTCTCGCTGACCCCTCTGGGGGTCCTGTCCTGTCTCACTTCTCCACAGTCCTCCCGTGTCCGGCGGCTCCCTCTGGCACCCTGTCTGGTCTCTACCTCCCCTCGTTCTCTACGAACCTGGTGAGTGGTGCTGAACTACAGGATGGGGGAGTACACCAGTTCACTCTTGCGCGTCAGCGGGTGACGCATTGCACAGAGGCTAGCACAGGCAGACACCTGGCTACGTTTACCCGTCAGCCGGGGTCGAGCCTGTACACACTGACCACTGCGTCTCCTCCAGTTGTTGAGTCTGGTAGGATCACTGCCTCGGGTCAGGTGTTTGCTGCAGCGTCCAGGTCTGGTCCTGAGTCTGCCCCCTGTTCGTGTCGTCTCCTGTCTCACGAGACTCTCCTCTGGCACCACCGCCTTGGTCACCCCTCTCTACTTCGGCTAAGAGGCATGGCCTCCCGTCTTCTTGTGTCTGGTCTCCCCCGGTCCCTCCCTCCCCTTCCTCACGGCCCTGGCCCTACCTGTGTCCCCTGTGTCGAGGGGCGCCAGCGGGCTGCCCCTCACTCCTCCCAGTTTCCTCCAACAGAGGCCCCGTTGCAGACGCTTTACATGGACCTGTGGGGCCCAGCCCGTGTCCGTGGACAGGGTCACGAGCGCTACTTCCTGCTTGTTGTTGACGACTACTCGCGTTACACCGCAGTCTTCCCCTTGCGCAGCAAAGGTGATGTCACTGAGGTGCTGATCGACTGGATCCGCGCAGCTCGTCTCCAGCTCAGGCAGAGCTTCGGCTCGGACTTTCCTGTTCTGCGTCTGCACTCGGACAGAGGCTGAGCGTTTTCTTCTGGCATTCTGAGGGACCTACTGTCGCGCACAAGGAATCCGTTAGACCTTCACGCTTCCGGACTCCCCGCAGCAAAATGGGATTGCTGAGCGCCGCGTTGGCATGGTCATGGATGTCGCTCGTACATCTATGATGCATGCAGCTGCTCCCCATTTTCTGTGGCCGTTTGCGGTGAGGTACGCGGCGCATCAGATCAACCTACACCCCAGGGTCTCCAGGCGAGAGACCTCCCCAGCCTTGTTGTGGACGGGGAAGGTTGGCGATGCGTCGGCGTTCCGGGTATGGGGATCTCGGACGTTTGTCTGCGACTTGTCTGCGAACAACCTGTCCCCTCATGCTGCTCCTTGCGTCTTCCTGGGGTTCCCCTCAGACGCGCCTGGGTGGCAGTTCTACCACCCCACCTCTCGCCGTGTTCTGTCCTCCCAGGACGTCACGTTTGACGAGTCGGTCCCCTACTACCGCCTCTTCCCCTACCGCACTCCGTCCCTCCCCCCGCCGCTGGTCTTCCTTGTACCAGGTCCCCCTCCGGTAGACCCCCTCCCCCCTCAGGGTCCGTCCCCTTCAGGTGTGTCCCAGGTAGACGCAATTGAGCCTGTCGAGGTCATTGGTGACTCTGGTGCTCCTGAGGGTGCTGAGCCTGGGGGTGCTGACTCGGGGAGTGCTGAGCCTGGGGGTGCTGAGCCTGGGGGTGCTGAGACTGGGGGTGCTGAGCCTGGGGGTGCTGACACTGGGGGTGCTGAGCCTGGGGGTGCTGAGCCTGGGGGTGCTGAGACTGGGGGTGCTGATCCTGGGCGTGCTGAGCCTGGGGGTGCTGCGCCTGAGGGTGCTGAGCCTGGGTGTGCTGAGCCTGGGGGTTCTGAGCCTGGGTGTGCTGAGCCTGGGGGTGCTGAGCTTGGAGGTGCTCCGCCTGGAGGTTGTCCGGGTGCTTCGTCTCTGCGGGAGCCACTCTCTCCACGGGAGCTGCGCGAGTGGTTTGCCCGGCGCTGGAGGAGTGGTGCTAGTGCTGGAGGTTCTTCGGCTACTGAAGGTGCTGCTGTCGTGGGTCCCGGAGGTGCTCGTACTGGGAGTACTGGAGCTGCTGGGCCTGCGGTTTCGACTGGAGCTGGTGCTGCTGAGGGTGTTGGAGCTGAGACTACTGCTGGCGGTCCTGCTGCGGGTACTCCTGGTACTGCTGGAGGTTCTGGCGCTGCTGTAGGTGCAGCTAGAGCGGGTGCTCCTGCTGGGGGTACTGGTGCTGTAACTGCTGTGTCTGGCATCGCCGCGCGGCCTCGACCGTACTTCGTTCCACTCCTGCAGCAGGTTCTTGGTCTTCCGCCTTCTACTGGTCCTCCTCTTTCTTTAGAGTGTCCACAGCGAGTCCTGTCACAGTTACAATTGCAGCCTACCTCCCCTTTACCTGCTCCTTCTCCCTACACTGGTCCTACTGGAGGTCTTACTGAGCGTCATGAGCCTGCGTCTCGCCTTGCGTTGCCTGTCCATGCTGCTCGCGCTAGTGGTCATGGTTCGCGTCAGCGTCCTCCTCCTGTCCCTGGCATGCACAGGGTGTCTCTGCGTCCGTCCACTGCTCCTCTGCGTGCCCCTTTGCCTTCTCCTCCTGATTCCTCTCTTCCTGCTTTTGCCGACCCGGAGTCGGACTCTCTTCGTGCTGCCAGTCCTACTCTCACGCGTCTCCTGGCTACTGTCGTCACTGACCCTTCTTTCGCGTCCACTGCAGCGTCTGCCCTAGTTGCTGAGCTCGTCGACTTTGCTGCTCGCTGTCGCCTAGACTACGCTGCTAGTCTTGTCGCTGAGTCTGATTCTGTCTGTCCTCCATCCGTCGGGGGTGAGTGTGCCCTTGGCATGGATGTCCTTGAGGACAGGCAGGAGGAGCTCCAGTGCTTGGCAGCTGCTTCACCTCATCTCGTGTCCGTACTGCTTACCCCTGAGGGAGACCAGGATGCACTTGACATCCCGACTCTGCGCTCTTACGCGGAAGGCGATAGAGGGTCCCTACTCCTCTCAGTGGCAGGCAGCTATGGATGCAGAGACGGCTTCCTGGAAGTCCACAGGCACCTACGTTGACCCTGTCCCCCCTCCTGGGGCGAACGTTGTCAGTGGCATGTGGATTTTCAGGGTGAAGCGGCCGCCGGGTTCTCCGCCTGTCTTCAAGGCGCGTTACGTGGCTCGTGGCTTCAGTCAGCGGCAGGGAGTTGACTACTTTCAGACCTTCTCTCACACCCCTGAAGATGACCACTCTTCGGGTACTGCTGCACGTTGCTGCTCACCGTGACTACGAGCTGCACTCTCTTGACTTCAGCACAACTTTCTTGGAGGGCAGCCTGCACGAGGAGATCTGGCTGCGCCGCCCACTTGGCTCCACTGGGTCTTTCACTCCTGGTACCCAGTTGAGTCTCCGGCGTCCAGTCTACGGTCTCTGCCAGGCGCCACGTGAGTGGCACGACACACTGAGGACTACGCTTGCGGCTCTTGGGTTTGCTCCTTCTACTGCGGACCCGTCGCTGTTTCTGCGCACTAGACACCTCTCTGCTGCCGTTCTACATCCTCGTGTACGTCGACGACTTGGTCTTTGCCACACCTGACACTGCTGGACACGCCTACGTGAAGTCCGAGCTGCAGAAGAGACACACGTGCACAGACCTGGGTGAACTGCGCAGCTACCTTGGCTTGCAGATCACCCAGGACAGAGCACGCCGCACCATTACCCTGACTCAGTCACACATGGTGCAGCAGGTCCTTCAGCGCTTCGGCTTCACGTACTCCTCGCCTCAGGCCACTCCTCTGCCTACCCGCCACTCGCTCTCAGCTCTGCCTTCGGATGAGTCCGTAGAGTCGAGTGGCCCGTATCCAGAGCTTGTTGGCTGCCTCATGTACCTGATGACCTGCACACGACCTGACCTTGCATACCCTCTTAGCATTCTCGCACGCTATGTTGCTCCTGGGAGACACCGACCAGAGCACATGGCTGCAGCGAAGAGGGTGTTGCGCTACGTGTGCAGTACGACGGGCATGGGGCTAGTGCTTGGAGGGCGACGTTCAGTGGTCCTCACAGGTCACGCAGACGCTTCTTGGGCTGACGACCAGGCTACGCAGCGGTCGTCACAGGGTTACACCTTCAGCCTTGGTTATGGCTCTGTTTCGTGGCGGGCTACTCGCTCGTCTTCTGTTCTCGGCTCCAGTTGTGAGGCTGAGATCTACGCCGGGGCCATGGCTGCTCAGGAGCTTCGCTGGCTCACCTACCTGCTGACCGACCTTGGAGAGTCGCCTCGTTCTCCTCTAGTCCTGTGCGTAGACAACAAGGCCATGCTGGCCTTGTGTCGAGAGCAGAGACTGGAGCACAGAACAAAGCACATTGCTCTTCGCTACTTCCTTGCTCGTGAGCTACAGCAGCGTGGTCAGATGCGGCTTGCGTACGTGGCCTCTGAGGCCAACACTGCTGATGTCTTCACCAAGGCACTTGCGCCTTGTGATCATCAGCGCTTCTACACGCAGCTGGGTCTTCTGCCTGTCTTGCCTCACTTGTTCACCTCTTGACCTTGCTTGTACTGTTACATATATATATACCTGCTCTTGCTTGTCAAGCCTTTTTATATATATGTACTCCTGCATGTGAACTGGCCTTCTGGCCTTGAACTTGTGCTCGGAATGTGTGGTGTCTTCGTGATCCACCCTGAGCTTGCTTTGCTTGACTGGTCTTGTGACCCCTTGTTCTCCCCCACTTTGCCTATGGGGGTGTGTCAGAACATATAGCTTGTGCTTATTGTGTGGGCTATAGTGGGGTAGCCCATAAGGGGTACAACCCAATTAGGGTTAGTACTTGTACTCAGTTCATTCATAGTTCAGTCATTCTCATTTCTTCTCACAGTTCACCCAGGTCTGTGCACGTGTGTCTCTTCTGCAGCTCAGACTTCACGTGGGCGAGTCCAGCAGTGTCAGCTGTGGCAAAGACCAAGTCGTCGACAGTACACGAGGATGTAGAACGGCGGCAAAGAAGTGTCGGTGCGCAAAAACAGCGACGGGTCGACAGTAGAGGGAGAAAACCCAAGAGCCGCAAGTGTAGTCCTCAGTGTGTCGTGCCACTCACGCGGTGCCTGGCGGAGACCGTATACTGGCCGCCGGAGGCTCCACTGGGTGCCAGGAGGAAAAGACCCAGTGAAGCCAGGTGGGCGGCGCAGCCAGATCTCCTCGTGCAGGCTGCCCTGCAAGGAAAGCTGTGCTGAAGTCAAGAGAGTGAAGCTCGTAGTCACGGTGAGCAGCTATGTGCAGCAGTACCCGAAGAGTGGTCATCTTCGGGGTGGGAGAGAAGGCCTGAAAGTAGTCAACTCCCTGCCGCTGACTGAAGCCACGAGCCACGTAACGCGCCTTGAAGACAGGCGGAGAACCCGGCGGCCGCTTCACCCTGAAAATCCACATGCCACTGACGATGTTCGCCCTAGGCGGGGGAACCTCGTCAACGTAGGTGCCTGTGGACTTCCAGGAAGCCATCTCTGCGTCCATAGCTGCTTGCCACTGAGAGGAGTAGGGACCCTCTATCGCCTCCGCGTAAGAGCGCGGAGTCAGGGATGTCAAGTGCATCCGGGTCTCCCTCAGGGGTAAGCAGTACGGACACGAGATGAGGTGATGCAGCAGTTAGACACTAGAACTCCTCCTGCCTGTCCTCAAGGACGTCCGTGCAAAGGGCACACTCACCCCCGACGGACGGAGGACAGACATACTCAGACTCAGCGACAAGACTAGTAGTGTAGTCTAGACGACAGCGAGCAGCAAAGTCGACGAGCTCAGCAATTAGGGCAGACGCAGCAGTGGACTCAAAGGAAGGGTCAGTGACGACAGTAGCAAGGAGACGCGTGACAGTAGGACTGGAAGCATGAAGAGAGTCCGACTCCGGGTCGACAAAAGCAGGAAGAGAGGATTCAGGAGAAGAAGGCAAAGGGGCACGCAGAGGAGCAGTGGACGGACGCAGAGACATCTGGTGTGTGCCAAGGACAGGAGGAGGACGCTGACGCGAACCACGGCCACCAGTGTGAGCAGCACGGACAGGCGACGCAGGGCGAGACGCAGGCTCACGACGCTCAGCAAGACCTCCAGTAGGACCAGTGTAGGGAGAAGGAGCAGGCAGTGGGGAGGACGGCATAAACTGTAACTGTGACGGGACAGGCTGTGGACACTCTAAGGGAGGAGGAGGACCAGTAGAAGGCGGGAGACCAAGAACCTGCTGTAGGAGCGGAACGAAGTACGGCCGAGGCCGCGCGGCGACTCCAGACACAGTAGGGACAGCACCAGCACCCCCAGCAGCAGCACCAGCGCCAGGAGCACCTCCAGCTCCAGTACCTCCAGCAGCACCAGTAGTACCCCCAGCAGGACCGCCTCCAGGACTGACAGCAGTAGCCTCAGCGCCAACACCCTTAGCAGCTCCAGCTCCAGTCGCACCCGCAGGCCCAGCAGCTCCAGTACTCCCAGCACGAGCACCTCCGGGACCCGCGGCACCAGCACCCTCAGCAGCCGGAGAACCTCCAGCTCCAGCAGCACTCCTCCAGCGCCGGGCAAACCAGTCACGCAGCTCTTGTGGAGAGAGGGGCTCCTGTCGAGACGAAGCACCCGGAGAACCTCCAGGCCCAGCACCGCCAGACGCCACACGAGTAGGCCCAACTCCCTCAGGCTCCACACCTCCAGGCTCAGCATCTCCAGGCGTAGCACCCCCAGGCTCATTACCCCGAGGCTCAGCACCCCCAGGCGCTGCACCCCCAGGCTCAGCACCCCCAGTCGCAGCACCCCCAGGCTCAACACCCCCAGGCGTAGCACCCACATGCTCAGCACCCCCTGAGTCAGCACCCCCTGGCTCAGCACCCTCAACAGCACCATAGTCACCAGTAACCTTGACAGGCTCGACTGCGTCTACCTGGGACACACCTAAAGGGGCAGGACCCTGAGGGGGGAGGGGGTCTACCGAGAGGGGACCTGGTACTAGGAAGAGCGGTGGCGGGGGGAGGGACGGAGTGCGGTAGGGGAAGAGGCGGTAGTAGGGGACCAACTCGTCAAACGTGACGTCCTGGGAGGACAGAACACGGCGAGAGGTGGGGTGGTAGAACTGCCACCCTGGCGCGTCAGGGGGGAAGCCAAGGAAGACGCAAGGAGTAGCACGAGGGGACAGCTTGTCCGTAGACAAGTCGCGAACAAACGCCCGAGATCCCCAGACACGGAACGCAGACGCATCGCCAACCTTCCCCGTCCACAGCAAAGCTGGGGAGGTCTCCTTCATGGAGACCGTGGGGTGAAGGTTGATCTGATGCGCCGCGTACCGAACCGCAAACGGCCACAGAGAATGGGGGGCAGCCGCATGCATCATGGACGTACGAGCGACATCCATGACCATGCCAATGCGGCGCTCAGCAATCCCAATTTGCTGTGGAGATTCCGGAAGCGTGAAGGTCTGGCGGATGCCTCGTGCACGATAGTAGGCTCGCAGAAGGCCAGAGGAGAACTCTCCGCCTCTGTCAGAGTGCAGACGCAGAACAGGAAAGTCCGAGCCGAAGCTCTGCCTCAGCTGGAGACGAGCTGCGCGGATCCAGTCGATCAAAACCGCAGTGACATCACCCTTGCTGCGCAAGGGGAAGACTGTGGTGTAACGCGAGTAGTCGTCAATCACCAGTAGGAAGTAGCGCTCGTGACCCTGTCCACGGACGCGGGCCGGGCCCCACACGTCCATGTGAAGCGTCTGCAGCGGGGCCTCTGTTGAAGGAAACAGGGAGGAGTGAGGGGCAGCCTGTTGGCGCCCCTCGACACAGGGGACGCAGGTAGGGCCAGGCCCCGGAGGTAGGGGAGGTAGAGACCGGGGGAGACCAGAGACAAGGACACGGGAGGCCATGCCTCGGAGACGAAGCAGGGAGGGGTGACCAAGGCGGTGGTGCCAGAGGAGAGTCTCGTGAGACAGGAGGCGACACGAGCAGGGGGCAGACTCAAGACCAGACCTGGACGCTGCAGCAAACACCTGACCCGACGCAGCTACCTGACCAGACGCAGTGACTGGAGGAGACGCAGTGGTCAGTGTGTACAGGCTCGACCCCGGCCGACGTGTAAACGTGGCCAGGTGTCGGCCTGTCCGAGCGTCCGTGCAGTGGGTCACCCGCTGACTCGCAGGAGTGAACGGGTGAACCCCCGCATCTTGTAGGTCAGCACCACTCACCAAGTTCGTAGAGAACGAGGAGAGGTAAAGACCAGACAGGGTGCCAGAGGGGGCCGCCGGACACGAGAGGAAAGTGGAGTAGTGAGCAAAGAAAGGACCCCCAGAGGGGTCTGCCAGAGAGACTGCAACTGGCCGGCCAAGCGGCGTGAGTGTGGTGCGGTCTCGAAAGAAGGAGCGAGAAGCCCCTGAGTCAAGGGTGAAGGTGTGGGAGGCCGAAGCCGACGTAGTACCTGAGAGAGCAGACTCACCAGCACCTGAGGGAGCAGACGCACGAGCACCTAGAGCAGCAGCCTCGCTAGCACCTAGAGCAGCAGCCTAACCAGTACCTAGAGCAGCAGTCTCAATGCCCGGGTCGGGCGGAAAACACCGGTAACAGTCACCCTCATCACTAATAGTCACATCATTTTTGGCAGCAAGAATAGCATCAAAGTCAAGGTCAAAGACAGCTACTCCCGCCCTAGAAAGCTCGCCCCAACGGGGGATCTCAGTGGCCTCCGCGAACTGGTGACGCCAAGCGTCCGTCAGGCGGCCAAAGCAGCGCACGGTGGAGTGCGCACCCCCGCACTGCTCACCTGCGCGGTCGCCGGTGCGTAGGACGTAGGTGCACGGACCAGTACCCCCACCCCGCTGGCGTGCAGCGTACCACTCACGGAGCTGCGGGGGGATGTCACAAGTGCGCTGCTGCTGCTGCTGCTGCTGCTGCTGCTGGCGCTGACCACCACCGGAGCCGACCCTCTGCGCAGCGCCACCCCGACCAGCTCCACCTCCACTGCCACCGCCTCCTCCACCGCCGCCACCTCCGCCACCTCCGCTCCCACCGCCACCGCCGCCGCCGCCTCCGCCTCCACTGCCGCCACCGACACCTCCACCCCCGCCACCACCCCCAACGCCACCCCCACCCCCTCCACCGCCTCCACCGCCTCCTCCACCGCCCCCGCTAGCTCCTCCAGCGCCCCTGCCCCCCTTGCCCTTGCCAGGGCGGCGTCTCCCGCTAGGGGTGGACGTCGCACCGACCGACTCAAGCCTATCAAGGTCGGCCGCAGCAGTAGATGCAACAGAGGGCAAAAGGGGGGAGGGAGAACACCCCTCAATGATGAGGGTGCGAGGGTCACCACGAGAGGCTCCTACAGCGACTATGCTCTTCTCCGCTGCTAGGAGGGCCTTCTCGAGGAGGTCAACGGTGAGAGTGGTGGGGCAAACTGAGAGGAAGTGGTCCCTGACTACGCGAAGGGAGTCAGGGAGGCGGGTGACGATCTAGTAGAGAGTGATGTATATGGGGGGGGGAGGTTCTTGGCGCAGAACTCAGTAGGAAGCGCAGCGTGGTAGCGAGTGTCACAAGTGCGGAGGTGCGTAATGAGGTCAGCGACTGTGGGAAAGGCAGCAAGGTCAGGGAAGAGGTATGGTAGCATGAGGCGGCTCAGTGCAGCAGTGGCAGGGGAGGAGTAGCGTGCAACTACAGCGTCGTACAGGGTCTGAGCACTCTTGTACTGGCTAAAGTGCGCACGCTCAGAGGTAGGTAGGTGGCGACGCACAGCAAGACATGCGGCAGCATCGCGTGTGGCCCACTGTGAGCGAACAGTGGCGTCAGCATCAGCAGCAGGGGCAGGAGAGGCACCAGAGGTGAGGTCAAAGAGGGAGAGACCGTCTGCCCTATCGCACTGTAGGAAAAGCTGTAGGTCATCTACCCTAACGTCAAAGTCAATGGCCCGACCCTCAGCGTCAAAAGCGAGGACACTAGGGGTAGCCATGACAGCAGTAGACTAGTAGCGCGAACAGTGGGGTAAGGGTAGTGCAGTGACAGAGGCGCTGCTCTTACCGGACAGGGCGGCTCGGGCGGCTCGGCGGCTCGGCACGAACTGCAGCTCGACGGCTCGGCGACTCGGCGGCTCGGGCAGCTCGGGCGGCTCGTGCGGCGCGGGCGGCTCGGGCGGCTCGGCGGCTCAGGCGGCTCGGCGACTCGGGCTGCTCGGGCGGCTCGGCGACTCGGCAGTACGGCGGCTCGGGCGGCTCCGGAGGCGCGGCGGCTCGGGCGGCTCGGGTGGCGCTGGCGGCTCGGCAGTAGCCCGGCGGGGCCGCGTGAAGGCGGGGCCGGGGCCGGGAAGGGCGGGCGACGGGGCCAGGAGAGGCTGGGCCGGGGCCGGGAAGGGCAGTGCCGGGGCCGAGAAGGGTAGGTGACCGGGGCCAGCAGATGCTGGGCCGGGTCGGGAAGGGCGGCGTCGGGGCCGAGAAAAGGCGGCGCCGGGGCTGCGGGGTAGTCGACGGGGCCGCAGAGCGGCGGATCGGGGCCGGGAAGGGCGGCGTCAGGGCCGGGAAGGGCGGCGCCGGGGCCGCAAGGCCAGGCGACGGGGCCAGCAGAGGCAGGGCTGGGCCGGGAAGGGCGTCGTCGGGGCCCGGGAAGGGCAGCGCCGGGGCCGTAGGAGTAGGCGACGCGGCCGCTAGGGCGGCGGATCGGGGCCGCTAGGGCGGCGGGACGCAGCCGCTAGGGCGGCGCGACGGGATGGGGCCACGAGGGCGACGCGAGGGGGCCTCTAGCGCGACGCGACAGGGCCGCTAAGGTGACGCGAGAGGGTCGAGAGAGGGGAGCGCGATTCGGGCAGGAACTGAGCGCGCTCCAGGCAAGAAAAAAAATTCGAATTGGTGGGCCCTAGGAACTGTTCCCACAAGGGAACCTGCTCGATACCATGAGAAAAGAGAACGAGAATGAATGCACTATGAAAGAGTTGGGTACAAGTACTAACCCTAATTGGGTTGTACCCCATATGGGCTACCCCACTACAGCCTACACAAAAGCATAAGCTATAATGTTCTGACACCCTTGCCCCTGCTCTCCTCCGCCGCCCTCCCCCTCTGTGATGGTGTCGACATCGAACCACACTTTGCACAGTCAACTCACTATGCCGTCAACACCCATCTCTCCCCTGCTCCAACCCCGCTTCCCCCATTCCCTCGAGGCTACATCATCGACTGCAGTCCCCACCCCCCCCCAAACCTCCTCCCCCAACCCTCTTCCCCCTCCTACTGTCAGGGCTACATCGACCCGCACTTTGCGGGGTGCTGACGGAGCGCAGTGACGTGTTAGTTTCGGGGTAGTGCTGCTGCAGCTGGCCACGGGGCAGCCGCCCCTCATTTAGGGAGTGCCGCTCAGCTAGGCCGTACTGCACCTCGCCTTCGGCCCGCACGGCCTCTCCGCTGCTGTCGACCCCAAACTCTCTGAGCTTCTCCATTTTCAGGTGGATGCTAAGCCAGCTGTGCTTCTTTGCAACGGTGTTTCTTCTTCTTCTTCTTCTTCTTCTTCTTCTTCTTCTTCTTCTTCTTCTTCTTCTTCTTCTTCTTCTTCTTCTTCTTCTTCTTCTTCTTCTTCTTCTTCTTCTTCTTCTTCTTCTTCTTCTTCTTCTGCTGCTGCTGCTGCATTGAACAGTGTTTTGTCTCATTGCTGGTTGTGCTGCTGCTGCTGCTTCTGCTCTATTGAACGGTGTTTTGTTTCACTGCTGGTTGTGCTGCTGCTGCTGCTGCTGCATTGAACGGTGTTTGGTTCACTGCTGGTTGTGCTGCTGCTGCTGCTGCTGCATTGAACGGTGTTTTGTTTCACTGCTGGTTGTGCTGCTGCTGGGGCTGGTTGTGATGCTGCTGGGGCTGGTTGTGATGGTGCTGGGGCTGGTTGTGATGCTGCAGGTGCTGGTGGGGAAGTGAGTGCACGGAAGGTGGTGGCGAAGCTGGAGGATACATTTGGCACGTTTCTGCGGGTGGCGCTCTGGTGCACGGCAGAGCACCCCTCATTCCGTCCCGACGTGAGGCAAGTGGTATCTGCACTGCACGGCATCAGGTACCACCTTTGGGTGTTACCCATAGAAGGTGCTGCTGATGGCTTGCTTGCCAGTCGTGCCAGCAGTGCAGCAGGAGGGTATTCCTCTGCCACCCGGTTTCCTGAGAGTGGATTCACAGGAGGCACTGCCAGCCAGTCAACTCTCTGGAGCCATCTCCCTCCTTCCACAGGTCAAGCGGAGTCAAACTGGTCAAGCTTTCCTGGGGAAAGGACACTAGCACTCACCATCTGACCTCCACTGGTACCCATGTACTGTAGTGCTGCACTGTTGACTTCTGTTGCTTCGCGCTGGGTACCGCTCCGCATTGCAAATGACAAAAAGATTCATACGAGAAAAGGGAATTCTTCCTACAGTGTGCTTGCGGGGTGGGCGAAATTATGATGTCAACTCTGTCACCCTAGTTTCAGGGAATGACTTGTGCTAATAAAACTTGGTTTGCTGCAACAGGTGACAAAAAGCAACAAAAGCAAGACAACACACATGGTGTTATCCAGAGAGGTTACAGTAAATGGACAACGATTGCAACCAAAACCACAACATTGCTTGGGGCTAAAACCTCCTTCCTTATTAAAGGAGCAAGACAAGACGTTCTAAGAACTAAACAACTCAACGGCTGGTTGGTATTGAGGCAAAGAACTTCAGCCCCAAACCACCACACATCAACGCATACAGTATGCAGGCTAAACGCTTCACCTCCTCAAGCATTTACAGAGAAGAGAGGTGGTGTGCTGTGAAACACCTGTAATGCCGTTACAGAGTGCTCCCTGTGTCTTCCTTTCTACTTGGCCCGGCCAGCAACTGTTGGAGGCACGGCCATGGCTCCCACAGAAGTGGCAGCGCACGTTGCCATGTCGCCCGTCTGTGCAACTGATAGAACGCCAGAGGAGTTGCTTCCAAACGTAATCGCACAAATGAAAGTCTCTTCGCGGCTCTTCGCGGCCCCTTCGCGGCCCCTCCCCGGCTCTTCACGGCCCTGCCGCCCCGTCGTCGCCGCCCCAGCAGCAGCTGCCGTCGCGCCTGCTGCCGCTGCTGCTTCCTCCACGGTCGGTCGCCGCCGCTGCTGCTGCCGTGACAGCCGCCGCCGCTCCTGCTGAGACAACCGCCGCTGCAACTGCCGTGACAGCCGCCGCCGCCATTCCGGCCCTACCCTTGCAGCCGAGGCGCAGCCCTCGTCTGCCGCCCTGTCGCGGCCCTGTTCTTGCCGGCGCACCTCGGCCCTGCCCCACCACTTGCGGACCTCTACCCACCGGCCCCTGGTAAGAGCACCGCTGAGCCGCGCCCCTCCTGCTGCTGCTGCTGCTGCTGCTGCTGCTGCTATCATGGCTACCCCAATTGTGCTCACCTTTGATGCTGAGGGTCGCGCTGTCGACTTTGAGGTCTGGGTCGATGATCTTCAGCTTTTCCTGCAATGCGATAGAAAAGATGGTCTCTCACTGTTCGATCTCACGTCTGGCGCCTCTACTGCCCCTGCTGCCGATACTGACAGTACTGTTCGCTCACAGTGGGCCACACGCGATGCTGCTGCCCGTCTTGCTGTGCGTAATCACATGCCGTCCACTGAGCGCGCGCACTTTAGTCAGTACAAGAGTGCTAAGACCTTGTACGATGCTGTAGTTGCACACTACTCTTTCCCTGCCACTGCTGCCCTTAGCCGCCTCATGCTGACGTACCTGTTCCCTGACCTCGCCGCCTTTCCCACAGTCGCTGACCTCATAATGCACCTCCGCACTAGTGACACCCGCTACCGCGCTGCGCTTCCTGCTGAGTTCTGCGCCAAGAACCCCCCCCCCCCATGTACATCACCCTATTCTACCTAGTCACCCGGCTCCCTGACTCCCTTCGCTCGGTCAGGGACCACTTCCTCTCTGCTTGCCCCACCATACTCACCGTTGACCTCCTCGAGGAGCGCATCCTGGTAGCTGAGAAGAGTATAGTCGTTGTAGGAGCCTCTCGTAGTGACCTTCGTGCCCCCTTCTTTGAGGGGTGCTCCCCCTCCCCCCTTTTGCCCTCTGTTGCCTCTGCTGCTGCGGTCGACGAGTCGTTGGCACCGAGTCGGTCGGCGCTGCGTCTGCCCCTAGCGGGAGACGTCGCAACAGCAACGACAAGGGAGGCAAGGGCGCTGGAGGAGCTGGCGGGGTAAGTGGAGGTGGTGGTGGAGGTGGCGGTGGAGGCGGCGGAGGGGGTGGGGGTGGGGGTGGGAGTGGTGGCGGGGGTGGGGGCTTCGGTGGTGGCGGTGGAGGCGGAGGCGGCGGCGGTAGTGGCGGTGGGAGCGGAGGAGGCGGCGGTGGCGGCAGCGGCGGTGGAGCTGGTCGGGGTGGCTCTGTGCAGCGGGGCAGCTTCGGTGGTGGTCAGCGCCAGCAGCAGGAGCACACTCGTGAGACCCTGCCCCCCAAGCAGCTTCGTGAGTGGTAAGCTGCGCGTCAGCGGGGTGGGGGTGCTGGTCCCTATGCCTACGTCCTGCGTACCGGCGACCGCACTGGTGAGCCGTGCGGTGGCCCGCACACCACTCAGCGCTGCTTCGGCCGCCTGACGGACGCCTGTCGTCTCCAATTCCCTAACGCCACTGAGATCCCTCGCTGGGGCGAGCTGCTTAGGTCGGGGGTTGCTATCTTTGATCTTGATTATGATGCTATTCTTGCTGCCATGTATGTTCTGTCTACTAGTGATGAGGGTGACTCTTACCTGTGTGTTCTGCCTGACCCGGGCATTGAGGCTACTGCTCTAGGTGCTGGTGAGGCTGCTGCTCTAGGTGCTAGTGCGTCTGCTGCCCCAGGTGCTGGTGAGGCTGCTGCTCTAGGTGCTAGTGCGTCTGCTGCCCCAGGTGCAGGTGAGTCTGCTCTCTCAGGTACCACGTCGGCTCAGGCTTTGCACACTTTCACCCTTGACTCGGGTGCTTCCCGCTCCTTCTTTCGAGACCGCACCACACTCACGCCGCTTAGTCGGCCGGTTGCAGTCTCGTTGGCAGACCCCTCTTGGGGTCCTGTCCTTGCCCACTTCTCCACTGTCTTATCGTGTCCGGCGGCCCCTTCTGGCACCCTCTTAGGTCTTTACCTCCCCTCGTTCTCTATGAACCTAGTGAGTGGTGCTGACCTACAGGATGGGGGGGTTGACCAGTTCACTCCTGCGAGTCAGCGAGTGACCCACTATACGTTTGCTCGGACGGGCCGACACTTGGCCACGTTTACCTATCAGCCAGGGTCGAGCGTGTACACACTGACTACTGAGTCTCCTCCGGCTGCTGAGTCTGGTCAGGTAGCTGCGTCGGGTCAGGTGTTTGTTGCAGCGTCCAGGTCTGGTCTTGAGTCTGCCCCCTGCTCGTGTCGTCTCCTATCTCACCATACTCTCCTTTGGCACCACCGCCTTGGTCACCCCTCCCTGCCTCGTCTCCGAGGCATGGCCTCCCGTGTTCTTGTCTCTGGTCTCCCCCGGTCCCTCCCTCCCCTCCCTCTGGGGCCTGCCCTTACCTGCGTTCCCTGCGTCGAGGGGCGGCAGCGCGCCGCCCCTCACTTCCTCCGAGTTTCCTCCGACAGAGGCTCCCCTGCAGACTCTTCACATGGACGTGTGGGGCCCCGCCCGCGTTCGTGGCCAGGGTCACGAGCGTTACTTCCTGTTGGTGGTTGACGACTACTCGCGTTACACCATGGTGTTCCCCTTGCGCAGCAAGGGTGACGTCATTGAGGTGTTGATCGACTGGATTCCGCGCGGCTCGTCTCCAGCTCAGAGAGATTTTCGGCTCGGACTTTCCTGTTCTGCGTCTGCACTCTCACAGAGGAAGGGAGTTTTCCTCTGCCCGTCTGGGAGCCTTCCTGTCATGCACTGGGCATCCACCAAACCTTCACGCTTCCGGCCTCTCCACAGCAAAATGAGATTGCTGAGCGCCGCATTGGCATGGTCATGGACGTCGCTCGTACGTCCATGATCCATGCGGCTGCTCCCCATTTTCTGTGGCCGTTCGCGGTTCAGTACACGGCACATCAGATCAACCTTCAGCCCCGGGTCTCCTTGCCGGAGACCTCCCCTACTCTGCGGTGGACAGGGAAGGTTGGCGATGCGTCTGCGTTCCGTGTCCGGGGATCTCGAGTTTTTGTCCGCGACTTGTCTACAGACAAGCTGTCCCCCCGTGCGGTTCCTTGCACCTTCCTTGGCTTCCCCCCTGATGCACCTAGTTGGCAGTTTTACCACCCCACCTCGCGCTGTATTCTGTCCTTCCAGGACGTCATGTTTGACGAGTCGGTTCCTTACTACCGTCTCTTCCCCTACCGCACTGCCCCCCTCCCTCCGCCGCCACTCTTCCTTGCGCCAGGTCCTCCCTCGGTAGACCCCCTTCCCCATCAGGGTCCTGCCCCCTCAGGTGTGTCCCAGGTAGACGCAGTCGAGCCTGACGAGGTAGGTGTTGACTCTGGTGCTGCTGGGGGTGGTGAGCCTGCGGGTGTGGAGTCTGGGGGTGCTGAGCCTGAGGGTGCTGAGTCTGGGGGTGCTGAGCCTGGGGGTGCTGCGACTTGGGGTGAGGAGCCTGAGGGTGCTGGGCCTGCTCGTGTGGAGTCGGGCAGGTGCGGTGTCTGGAGGTCCCCTGGGTGGTTCGTCCCGGCGGGAGCTACCCTCTCCACAGGAGCTGCGCGAGTGGTTTGCTCGGCGCTGGAGCTGTGCTGCTTGAGCTGGAGGTTCCGCTGGGGCTGGAGGTTCTATTGCTGCTGAGGGTGCTGACGCCACGGGTCCCAGAGGTGCTCGTACTGGAGGTACTGGAGCTACTAGGCCTGGGGGTGCTCCTGGTGCTGGAGCTGCAGGCGGTGCTGGTGCTGGCGGTGCTGCTGGAGTAGGTGCTGCTGGAGGTTCTGAAGCTGGGGCTGTTGGGTCTTCCTAGTGTTCCTGCTGGAGCTGGAGCTACTGGAGGTGCTGGAGCTGGAGGTGCTGCTGTTGCCGGTGCTCCTGTAGGTGCTGGAGTAGCTGCTCCTGGAGCCGGTGGAGTTGCTGGAGTCATGGCCGACCCTGGGGGTGCTGGTACTGTCCCTGCTGGTTGTGGAGGTGCTGCGCGGCGGCGGCCGTACTTCGTTCCGCTCCTTGAGCAGGTTCTTGGTCTTCCGCCCTCTACTGGTCCTGCTCCTTCCTTAGAAAGTCCACTGCCTATCCAGTCCGAGTCACAGTTACATCCCGCCTCCCCACTGCCTGCTCCCTCTCCCTACACTGGTCCTACTGGAGGTCTTGCTGAGCGTCGTGAGCCTGCGTCTCGTCCTGCGTCGCCTGTTCGTGCTGCTCGCACTAGTCGTCGTGTTCCGCGTCAGCGTCGTCCTGTGGTCCCGGGCACACACCAGATGGCACTGCGTCCTTCCACTACTCCACTACGTGTCCCTTTGCCGTCTCCCCCAGAGTTCTCTCTTCCTGCTCTTGCTGACCTGGAGTCTGACTTTCTTCGTGCTGCCAGTCCTACTGTCACACGTCTCTTGGCTACTGCTGTCACTGATCCCTTCCTTTGAGTCCACTGCTGCGTCTGCCTTGGTTGCTGAGCTTGTCGACTTTGCTGTTCGCTGTCGTCAAGACTACGCCGCTAGTCTTGTTGCTGAGTCTGAGTCTGTCTGTCCTCCGTCCGTCGAAGGTGAGTGAGCACGGACGTCCTTGAGGACAGGCAGGAGGAGTTCTAGTGTTTTGCTGCTGCTTTGCCTCATCTCGTGTCCATGCTGATTGCCCCTGAGGGAGACCCGGATGCACCAGCCATCCGGACTCCGCGCTCTTACGCAGAGGCGATAGAGAGTCCCTACTCCTCTCTATGGAAGTCAGCCATGGATGCAGAGATGGCTTCCTGGAAGTCCACAGGCACCTACGTGGACGAGGTTCCCCCACCTGGGGCGAACATCGTCAGAGGCATGTGGATTTTCAGGGTGAAGCGGCCGCCGAGTTCTCTGCCTGTCTTCAAGGCACGTTACGTGGCTCGAGGCTTCAGTCAGCGGCAGGGAGTTGACTACTTTCAGACCTTCTCTCCCACCCCGAAGATGACCACTCTTCGGGTGCTGCTACACGTAGCCGCTCAGCGTGACTACGAGCTTCACTCCCTTGACTTCAGCACTGCTTTCCTGCAGGGTAGCCTGCACGAGGAGATCTGGTTGCGCCGTCCACCTGGCTTCACTGGGACTTTCCCTCCTTGCACCCAGTGGAGCCTCCGACCGCCAGTCTACGGTCTCCGCCAGGCGCCTCGTGAGTGGCACAACACACTGAGGACTACACTTGCGGCTCTTGGGTTTGCTCCTTCTACTGCCGACCCGTCGCTATTTCTACGCACCGACACCTCTTTGCCGCCGTTCTACATCCTCGTGCACGTCGAACACTTGGTCTTTGCCACTGTTGACACTGCTGGACTCGCCCACGTGAAGTCCGAGCTGCAGAAGAGACACATGTGCACAGACCTGGGTGAACTGCGCAGATACCTTGGCTTGCAGATCACCCGGGACAGAGCACGGCGCACCATTACCCTGACTCAGTCACACATGGTGCAGCAGGTCCTTCAGCGCTTCGACTTCACGTACTCCTCGCCTCAGACCACTCCTCTGTGTACTCGCCACTCGCTCTTAGCTTTGCCGTCAGATGAGTCCGTAGAGCCGAGTGGCCCGTACCCAGAGCTTGTTGGCTGCCTCATGTACCTAATGACCTGCACTCGACCTGACCTTGCATACCCTCTTAGCATCTTAGCACGCTATGTTGCTCCTGGGAGACAATGACCAGAGCACATGGCTGCAGCGAAGAGGGTGTTGCGCTACTTGTACAGTACGTCGGGCATGGAGCTCGTGCTTGGAAGGCGGAGTCCAGTGGTCCTCACTGGTCACGCAGACGCTTCTTGGGCTGACAACCAGGCTACGCAGCAGTCGTCACAGGGTTACACCTTCAGCCTTGGTTCCGGCTCTGTTTCGTGGCGGTCTACCCGCTCGTCTTCTGTTCTCGGCTCTAGTTGTGAGGCTGAGATCTACGCAGGGGCCATGGCTGCACAGGATTTACGCTGGCTCACCTGAGCCGACGTGGTACCTGAGAGAGCAGGCTCACGAGCACATGGGGCAGCAGACGCACTAGCACCTAGAGCAGCAGCCTCACCAGCACCTAGAGCAGCAGCCTCAATGTCCGGGTCAGGCGGAACACACAGGTAACAGTCACCCTCATCACTAGTAGACACAGCATACATGGCAGCAAGAATAGCATCATGTGTCAACGGGAGTGTTGTAAGGCCCCGTCCTCGCTTGGGCGGAGCCAACCTTGTGGTCGGATGTGCGGGGGTTGCAGCCGACATGCAACAGTGGGCACGGTGGCCACTGCAAGGGCGCCAAGCTGGAGGGCGCCTGGCTAGAGGGCGCCGAGCAGGAGGACGCCACCCTGGACGCCTGGTTGGCGTCCCGGACGCCTAGACGGCGTCCTGGGAAGCTGGACGCCGAGCTGGGCGTCGCCATGATTACCCGGGTGCCTGGTCGACGTCGTGGGCGCCTGCACGGCGTTCTGGAAGGCCAGAGGCCGACCCAAGGCGTCTGCACGGCGTCCTGGGGGTCTAGACACCGACCTGGGCGTCTGGTCGGCGTCCTTGGGCGTCTGGACGCCGACCTGGGGGTTCGTAAGGCATCCTGGGCGCCAGTACGCCGGACTGGGGACGCCGGGCATCCGTGGCCAGCTACGGACTGCGCTGGTCGGCCAGGCGTGGTTGCGCGGTCGACCGGGATACCCGGGCGATCTGCGCGAGTGTTGCCAGGGTGGAGTCCGCGAGGCCGACCTCGGGGGTGGTATCCCGAGGTCGACGTGGCTGGTGGGCGCAGTCGCTGGCGTGGAGTCTGCCAGGCGTCTGCGCTGGGCACGTGACAAGGAAGTGCACACCAACCAGCTGCGCGCACCTGCGAAGCAGTTGCACCGTTGTCCTGCGAGTGCAACGCTGTGCAGCCGACTTGCTGCAGCGTAGGCACCTCGTGGACTGCAACGTTGGCGAACCGCTACTCTGCAACGCTGGAGCGGTGCGAGCGCTGGAGCGCGGTCGACCGTGCTGCGCTGGAGGTTGACCCGCAGCCTACCTAGCTCTAATGTAGTCAATGCTGCCAATGTTGTTGCTACCATTACTGTCATGTTTTCCTAGTGAAACTCTTGCCAATTCTCCCCGTGAACTAGCAAGCAGCGTGAACACAAGGAAACGACTAAGTGAACGAACGCAGAGATCACACGAGCACACGTGCCTAGCCCATAGCCTAGCTCCCATTTTAGCAGTTATCTCCGCATGGTGCGGTGAGCGTGAACGACACCGCGACGTAGTTCAGTCTAGCCGACTTACCGATCGTGTTCGTAGACCGGCAGCCGTGCCGTTACTAGCGTGCGCATAGGCGACGCCGAGGTGATGGACACCCTGGAGGGACGGCTGGAGGATGCGAGGAGACGCCATGAGGCCCAGGAGTACGGGGCGATACCCTGGGCAGTCGTCGAGGCAGGACTCCGCTCCATGTGGGCAGCGGAGCACCCCCCTTCTCGGCCTGCCTCTCCTCGACCGGTGAACGACGATGGCGGCGTCGACGTGGGTGTCAACGCCGGTGGAGGCAAGGTCGGCAGCAGTGCGGGAGACACGTCGAGGCAGCGAGGTGTGATACACGCCGGTTAAGGCGGCGGCGTTCAGGCACGAGGGATGCAGTCGTCGGCGGCTGCAGGCTCCTCGCAGGGCGACGCCGGTGGGCGTCGAAGTGGATTGTCGCCGATGCCGGCGACCCAGGTGACGGCGGGCGGGATTGCACCGAGCTACGGCTACTTCAAGTTTACGCCGGACAGGATCTCGGTCACCCCGCCGCTCGTTGGTCGACAAGACATCCTCACCTGGAAGGAAGCCATTGAGCCCCAGCTGGAGATGGCCGGGCTGATCGGCTTCGCCCGAGGGACCGTGGCGACGCCGGGGGAGCACCACCCCAACCTGCGTGCTGAGTTTCGCGCCGTGCAGTTGTTGACCTTCACGGTCATCTCGCGGTGCTGCTCGCCGGGCGTGCAGATCGCCTTGACGTGATGCCGAGAGTACCTCGACGCCGGCCACCGGGCGTGGAACTTCATCGAGTCGACCTATTAAGTCACTGACGACTTGTTCATCGCCCAGCTAGAGGGACAGCTCACGCACCTGCGCATGGGCGACGAGGAGACGGCGACCGACTACTGCAACCGGGCCCGGCGAATTCTCGCCACCATCAGGATGGCCGGCGCCCAGTACTCGACGGCGTCGTACGTCACTCACGTCATGCAGGGGCTCTCGAGCAGCTACAACCTCCTGAAGCGGCTGTCCATGGCGCCGAGCACGAGGATGACGCTCAACGAGGATAACCTGACCTCGTATATCCTGCAGGACGAGGCGATGCAGGAGGCAGAGCGATCCAAGGAGCTCTTGGCGCAGGCCAACTTCGTCGCCCCGACGAAGCAAGGAGGCCGACCAGGGCAGCGTGGGTAGTCCGGCGGTGGCGGTAGTAGTGGCTGGAAGCCGAGCAAGGACGCCGACAAGAAGAAGTCGGCCAAGGATAGCGGTCACGGAGGAGGAAGTCGCCGCCAGGAGTGCTGGATCTGCCACAGCCCCGACCACCTCTCCTTCGAATGTCCCGACCGCAGCGATACCGATGACGACGACGCTAAGGGAGGCCGCGGGAGGTCGGCCAGCCGTCGTCCACGTCGAGGAAACAAGCCGCGCAAGGAGAAGCAGTCAAGCAAGTCGGCCTCGGCGACAGACGCCGACTCCTCTGCAGGCAGCAAGGGGCGAGACGACAAGGCGGCGTCGTGCTCGCTGGTCGGCGTCATGGAGCCGACCGTCTCACTGGCGCCGGAGGCCGGTGAGGACTTCCAGGCGGTAGCAGCAGCTACGCAGGCAAACCCAGCGGTGGTCCTGCTCGACAGCGGCTGCTCGCACCACCTGATGGGGACGAAGGAGGCCTTCGTCGACTTGGGGCCGAGCGACGACGTGAAGCACGTGCGCGGCTTCAATGGGGCGCTCTAGGACGTTCAGGGCCGCGGCACTGTCACTCTGCAAGGGGAGGCCGGGAAGCAGGTGCTCATCCCCGATGTGCTCTACGTACCCGGCGTCCGGGCAAACCTGCTTTCAGCCGGCCAGCTGAAGGAGCACGGCGTGAAGCTGCAGGAGGACGGTGACGGGATGCTGCTCGTCTCGGCAGCAGGGGAGGTGCTCGGTCGGGCGACGTACACGGGGCATGTCCTCTGCACCGACCTGCGCCCCTGCTCGGCCACGTCGACAACGCCTACCACGGAGGTAGTGGCCCTGCGCGCGATCGTCTCGAAGACGAAGGCAACGCCGGACAGGATGTGTCAGAACATTATAGCTTATACTTTTGTGTAGGCTGTAGTGGGGTAGCCCATAAAGGGTACAACCCAATTAGGGTTAGTACTTGTACCCAACTGTTTCATAGTTCAATCATTCTCGTTCAATTACACATGGTATAGAGCAGGTTCCCCTGTGGGAACTGTTCCTAGGGCCCACCGTTTTTTTTTTCCTGCCCGGAGCGCGCTCAACCTCTGCCCGAGTCGCGCTCCCTCTCACGACCCCGTCGCGCCGCCCTTAGCGGCCCCGTCGCGTCGCGCCTCCCTAGCGGCCCCGTCGAGTCGCCCTTGCGACCCCGTTGCGCCGCCCTCGCGGCCCCATCACGTCGCGCCGCCCTCGCGGCCTCGTCGCGCCGCCCACGCGGCCCCGTTCCGCCGCCCTCGCAGCCCCGTCGCGTCGCGCCGCCCTTGCAGCCCTTTCGCGCCGCCCTCGCGGCCTCTTCGAGCCGCCCTAGCGGCCCCTCCAAGCCGCCCTCGCGGCCTTGTCGCCTACCCTTGTGGCCCCGGCGCCTACCCTCGCGGCCCCGTCGCCTACCCTGCGGCCCCGTCGCCTACCCTGCTGGCCCCGGCGCCTACCCTGCGGCCCTGACGCCTACCCTGTGACCCCCTCGCCGACCTTGCTGGCCCCGTCGCCTACCCTGCAGCCCCGGCGCCTATCCTGCGGCCCCGTCGCCTACCGCTGCGGCCCCGGCGCCGCCCTTCCCGGCCCCGGCGCCGCCCTTCCCGGCCCCGGCGCCGCCCTTCCCGACCCCGGCGCCACCTCTGCCGGCCCCGTCGCCTACCCTGCGGCCCCGGCGCTACCCTTCCCGGCCCCGGCGCTGCCTCTACTTGCCCCGCCGCCGTCCCCACCGAGCCGCCGGCGCCGCCGACCTACTGCCGAGCCGCCCGAGCCACCTGAGCCGCCCGAGCCGCCGCCCCACCTGAGCCGCCCGAGCCGCTGGGTCGCTGAGCTGCCGAGCCGCCGTACCAGTCGAGCCGCCGAGCCGCCAGCGCCGCCGAGTCGCCGAGCCGCAGTTGCTGCCGAGCAGCCGAGCCGCCGAGCCGCCCGAGCCGCCAAGCCGCCGAGCCGCCGAACCGCCGAGCCGCCCGAGCCGCCCTGTCCGGTAAGAGCAGCGCCCATGTACATCACCCTCTACTACATAGTCACTCGGCTCCCTGACTCCCTTCGCGTAGTCAGGGACCACTTCCTCTCAGTTTGCCCCACCACTCTCACCGTTGACCTCCTCGAGAAGGCCCTCCTAGCAGCAGAGAAGAGCATAGTAGCTGTAGGAGCCTCTCGTGGTGACCCTCGCACCCCCATCTTTGAGGGGTGTTCCCCCTCCCCCCTTTTGCCCTCTGTTGCCTCTGCTGCTGCGGCCGACCTCGTTGGTCTTGAGTCGGTCAGTGCGGCGTCTACCCCTAGCGGGAGACGCCGCCCTGGCAAGGGCAAGGGGGGCCGGGGCGCTGGAGGATCTTGCGGGGGCGGTGGAGGCGGCGGTGGAGGCGGCGGAGGGGGTGGGAGTGGCGGTGGGGGTGGTGGCGGGGGTGGAGGTGTCGGTGGCAGCAGTGGAGGCGGAGGCGGCGGCGATGGGGGCGGTGGGAGCAGAGGTGGCGGAGGTGGCGGCGGTGGAGGAGGCGGTGGCGGAGGAGGTGGAGCTGGTCGGGGTGGCGCTGCGCAGAGGGTCGGCTCCGGTGGTGGTCAGCGCCAGCAGCAGCAGCAGCGCACTCGTGACATCCCCCCCCCCTCAGCAGCTCCGTGAGTGGTACGCTGCACGCCAGCGGGGTGGGGGTACTGGTCCGTGCACCTACGTCCTACGCACCAGCGACCGCGCGGGTGAGCAGTGGGGGGGTGCGCACTCCACCTAGCGCTGCTTTGGCCACCTGACGGACGCTTGGCGTCACCAGTCCCTGGAGGCCGCTGAGATCCCCCGCTGGGGCGAGCTGTCTAGGGCGGGAGTAGCTGTCTTTGACCTTGACTTTGATGCTATTCTTGCTGCCATGTATGCTGTGACTATTAGTGATGCGGGTGACTGTTACCGGTGTTTTCCGCCCGACCCACGCATTGAGACTGCTGCTCTAGGTACTGGTGAGGCTGCTGCTCTAGGTGCTAGCAAGGCTGCTGCTCTAGGTGCTTGTGCGTCTGCTCCCTCAGGTGCTGGTGAGTCTGCTCTCTCAGGTACTGCGTCGGCTTTGGCCTCCCACACCTTCACCCTTGACTCGGGGGCTTCTCGCTCCTTCTTTCGAGACCGCACCATACTCACGCCGCTTGGCCGGCCAGTTGCAGTCTCTCTGGCAGACCCCTCTGGGGGTCCTGTCCTTGCTCACTTCTCCATTGTCCTCCCGTCTCCGGCGGCCCCCTCTGGCACCTCTGTGTGGCCTTTACCTCCCCTCGTTCTCTACGAACTTGGTGAGTGGTGCTGACCTACAGGATGCGGGGGTTCACCAGTTCACTCCTGCGAGTCAGCGGGTGACCCACTGCACGGACGCTCAGGACAGGCCGACACCTGGCCACGTTTACACGTTGGCCTGGGTCGAGCCTGTACACACTGACCACTGCGTCTCCTCCAGTCACTGCGTCTGGTCAGGTAGCTGCGTCGGGTCAGGTGTTTGTTGCAGCGTCCAGGTCTGGTCTTGAGTCTGCCCCCTGCTCGTGTCGCCTCCTGTCTCACGAGACTCTCCTCTGGCACCACCGTCTTGGTCACCCCTCCCTGCTTCATCTCCGAGGCATGGCCTCTCGTGTCCTTGTCTCTGGTCTTCCCCGGTCCCTCCCTCCCCTTCCTCCGGGGCCTGGCCCTACCTGCGTCCCCTGTGTCGAGGGGCGGCAGCGGGCTGCCCCTCACTCCTCCGAGTTTCCTCCGACAGAGGCCCCGCTGCAGACGCTTCACATGGACGTGTGGGGCCCGGCCCGCGTCCGTGGACAGGGTCACGAGCACTACTTCCAGTTGGTGGTTGACGACTATTCGCGTTACACCACAGTCTTCCCCTTGTGCAGCAAGGGTGATGTCACTGAGGTGTTGATCGACTGGATCCGCGCAGCTCGTCTCCAGCTCAAGTAGAGCTTCGGCTCGGACTTTCCTGTTCTACGTCTGCACTCTGACAGAGGCGGAGAGTTCTCCTCTGGCCTTCTGCGAGCCTACTGTCGTGCACGAGGCATCCGCCAGACCTTCACGCTTCCGGACTCTCCACAGCAAAATGGGATTGCTGAGCGCCGCATTGGCATGGTCATGGACATCGCTCGTACGTCCATGATGCATGCGGCTGCCCCCCATTTTCTGTGGCCGTTTGCGGTTTGGTACGCGGCGCATCTGATCAACCTTCACCCCAGGATCTCCAGGCCGGAGACCTTCCCAGCTTTGCTGTGGATGGGGAAGGTTGGCGATGTGTCTGCGTTCCGTGTCTAGGGGATCTCGGGCGTTTGTCCGTGACTTGTCTGCGGACAAGCTGTCCCCTCGTGCTGCTCCTTGCGTCTTCCTTGGCTTCCCCGCTGACGCGCCAGGGCGGCAGTTTTACCACCCCACCTCTCGCCGTGTTCTGTCCTCCCAGGACGTCACGTTTGACGAGTCGGTCCCCTACTACCGCCTCTTCCCCTACCGCACTCCGTCCCTCCCCCCGCCACCGCTCTTCCTTGTGCCAGGTCCCCCCCGGTCGACCCCCTCCCCCCTCAGGGTCCTGCCCCGTCAGGTGTGTCCCAGGTAGACGCAGTCGAGCCTGTCGAGGTTACTGGTGACTCTGGTGCTGCTGAGGGTGCTAAGCCTGGGGGTGCTGACTCTGGGGGTGCTGAGCGTGTGGGTGCTACGCCTGGGGGTGCTGAGCCTGAGGGTGCTACTACTGGGGGTGCTGAGCTTGGGGGTGCTGAGCCTGGGGGTGCTACCACTGGGGGTGCTGAGCCTGGGGGTACTGAGCCTGGGGGTGCTGAGCCTGGGGGTACTGAGCCTGGGGGTGCTACGCCTGGGGGTGCTGAGCCTTGGGGTGCTACGCCTGGAGGTGCTGAGCCTGGGGGTGCGGAGCCTGAAGGAGCTGGGCCTGCTCGTATGGCGTCTGGTGGTGCTGGGCCTAGAGGTTCTCCGGGTGCTTCGTCTCGGCGGGAGCCACTCTCTCCACAGGAGCTGCGCGAGTGGTTTGCCCGGCGCTGGAGGCGTGCTGCTGGAGCTGGAGGTTCTTCGACTGCTGAGGGTGCTGGTGCCGCGGGTCCCGGAGGTGCTCGTACTGGGAGTACTGGAGCTGCTGGGCTTGCGGATACGACTTGAGCTGGAGCTGCTGAGGGTGTTGGCGCTGAGGCTACTGCTGTCGGTCCTGGAGGCGGTCCTGCTGGGGGTGCTACTGGTGCTGCTGGAGGTACTGGAGCTGGAGGTGCTGCTGGCGCTAGTGCTGCCGCTGGGGGTACTGGTGCTGTCCCTGCTGTGTCTGGAGTCGCCGCGCGGCCTTGGCCGTACTTCGTTCCGCTCCTTCAGCAGGTTCTTGGTCTCCCGCCTTCTACTGGTCCTCCTCCTCCCTTAGAGTGTCCACAGCTTGTCCCGTCACAATTACAGTTACAGCCGGCCTCCCCAGTGCCTGCTCCTTCTCCCTACACTGGTCCTACTGGAGGTCTTGCCGAGCGTCGTGAGCCTGCGTCTCGCCCTGTGTCGCCTGTCCGTCCTGCTTCGCACTAGTGGTCGTGGTTCGCGTCAGCGTCCTCCTCCTGTCCCTGGCACGCACCGGATGTCTCTGCGTCCGTCCACTGCTCCTTTGCGTGCCCCTTTGCCTTCTCCTCCTGAGTCCTCTCTTCCTGCTCTTGCCGACCCGGAGTCGGAATCTCTTCGTGCTGCCAGTCCTACTGTCACGCGTCTCCTTGCTACTGTCCTCACTGACCCTTCCTTTGAGTCCACTGCTGCGTCTGCCCTAGTTGCTGAGCTCGTCGACTTTGCTGCTCGCTGTCGTCTAGACTATGCTGCTAGTCTCGTCGCTGAGTCTGAGTATGTCTATCCTCCGTCCGTCGGGGGTGAGTGTGCCCTTGGCACGGACGTCCTTGAGGACAGGCAGGAGGAGTTTCAGTGTTTGGCTGCTGCTTCACCTCATCTCGTGTCCGTACTGCTTACCCCTGAGGGAGACCCGGATGCACTTGACATCCCGACTCCGCGCTCTTACGCGGAGGCGATAGAGGATCCCTACTCCTCTCAGTGGCAGGCAGCTATGGACACAGAGATGGCTTCCTGGAAGTCCACTGGCACCTACGTTGACGAGGTTCCCCCGCCTGGGGCGAACATCGTCAGTGGCATGTGGATTTTCAGGGTGAAGCGGCCGCCGGGTTCTCCGCTTGTCTTCAAGGCGCGTTATGTGGCTCGTGGCTTCAGTCAGCGGCAGGGAGTTGACTACTTTCAGACCTTCTCTCCCACCCCAAAGATGACCACTCTTCGGGTACTGCTGCACATAGCTGCTCACCGCGACTACGAGCTGCACTCTCTTGACTTCAGCACAGCTTTCTTGTAGGGCAGCCTGCACAAGGAGATCTGGCTGCGTCGCCCACCTGGCTTCACTGGGTCTTTTCCTCCTGGTACCCAGTGGAGCCTCCGGCGGCTAGTCTACGGTCTCCGCCAGGCACCGCGTGAGTGGCACGACACACTGAGGACTACACTTGCGGCTCTTGGCTTTGCTCCCTCTACTGCCGACCCGTCGCTGTTTCTGCGCACCGACACTTCTTTGCCGCTGTTCTACATCCTCGTGTACGTCGATGACTTGGTCTTTGCCACAGCTGACACTGCTGGACTCGCCCACGTGAAGTCCGAGCTGCAGAAGAGACACACGTGCACAGACCTGGGTGAACTGCGCAGCTACCTTGGCTTGCAGATCACCCGGGAGAGAGCACGCCGCACCATTACCCTGGCTCAGTCACACATGGTGCAGCAGGTCCTTCAGCGCTTCGGCTTCACGTACTCCTCGCCTCAGGCCACTCCTCTGCCTACTCGCCACTCGCTCTCAGCTCTGCATTCGGATGAGTCCGTAGAGTCGAGTGGCCCATGTTGGCTGCCTCATGTACCTGATGACCTGCACACGACCTGACCTTGCATACCCTCTTAGCATTCTCGCACGCTATGTTGCTCCTGGGAGACACAGACCGGAGCACATGGCTGCAGCGAAGAGGGTGTCACGCAAGGCTTGTGCACGTCGGCCTGGACACCATCTGGAGCTCAGCGGAGCACGAGGTCGCCACCGGGCTGGACCTCAAGTCGGCGTCCGACGCCGACTCCTCGTATATTTGGTGCGTCAGAGGGAAGCTAACGCGGCACACCTTCCCCGACAAAGGCTCCGATGCCGACGACGTGCTGGCCGTCGTGCACATCGACCTGTGCGGGCCGTTCCGCGTGGCTGCGAAGGGTGGCAGCCTGTACTTCTTGCTGCTAAAGGACCGCAAGACCCGCTACGTGTGGGTGAAGCCAGTCGGCAAGAAGTCAGATGCGTTGCCGGTGTTTGTGCAGTGGCTGGCGGTGGCTGAGCGGCAGGCGAAGAAGTCGGTGTTGATGTTGCGGTCTGACCGGGGAGGGGAGTTCCTCGGGAATCAGTTCACCGACTTCGTGAATGGCAAGGGGATCGTCCACGACCTGACCTGCCCATACACCCCGCAGAAGAACGGCATGGCGGAGCGGGAGATGAGGACAGTGGTGGAGTCGGTGCGGACAATGCTGCTGCACATGGGCGTGCAGCACCACTGGTGGCACCTCGCTCTCCGGCAAGCTGTCTGGGTCCGCAACTGCCTTGAGAGGTCGGCGCTGCCGCTGGGGACGACGCCGTACCAGCTGCTGACTGGGAAGAAGCCCGACTTATCACTGGCGCGGGTGTGGGGCTGCATGGCGCAGTTCTTAGTCCCCAAGCAGCAGCGTGGTGGGAAGCTGCAGCCGAAGGCACGGTGGGACCTTCACCTCGGCGTGTCGGAGGAGAGCAAGGGCTGGGAGCTCCTCGACATCTTCGACAACCGGGTGGTCACCACGTCGGACGTGGTGTTCTACGAGAGCATGTCGCTGGACATGTGGAAGTCGGCGCACGGGCCGGTGTCTGGGCGGATGCCGGTTCACCCGCCAACGGACACCTCGACGGCGTCGGTGCCTCTACTCGCCGAGGTCGGTGCGCTTGCTGGTGAGGACGCCGAGGACGTCCCCGGTCCCTACCTTTCACCTGCCCCTCCCTTGGACGCCGACTTGCATGGGCTGACCCCGACGTCGGCCTTCGGTGATGAGGGGAGACGTGAGGCGTCACCTGTGGCGCCGGCCCCAAGCATCGCCGGTGGCCGACGTGATGCTGTGCAAGTCGGTGTGGGAGCAAAGTTGACGCCGACTGGGAGGCAGCAGGTGGTGCAGACGCCTTTGGTGAAACCGGTAAAGGAGGCGCTTGCAGAACAGCAGTTGACAGAGGAGCAGGCAGCAGCGACGCCGACCAAGGAGCAGTCGGCGACCAGGTCACCGGCTGGGACGCCGACCACAGGGGAGAAGTCGGCTGGGACGCCGACCACAGGGGAGAAGTCGGCTGGGACGCCGGCTGAGGAGCAGCAGGACGCCAAGGGCAGCGACGACGGCGACGATGGAGGGGACGCCGAGGAGGTTCAGCCGGGACCACGGCGTTCAGGCCGACTTCGGAGGCCGCCTGACTTCTTCGTCCCCGCTGCCTTCCCCACGGTTTACGACGTCGACGATGATGACCTGCTGTACGACGACGCCGAAGAGGATGAGGAGTTTCCAGAGCTCGACCCCGACATGCTAGGCGACCCCGAGCACCGTTGGGACATCTCGACGATGACGTTGAAGGAGGCGTTGGCAAGCTGGAAGGGCCCGGCGGTGAAGGCCGCCATGGAGGAGGAGATTCGCAGCCTCCTCAACATGAGAACGTGGGAGCTTATCGAACGCCCGCCCGGAGTGAACATCATGAAGAACCGGTGGGTGTTGACGATGAAGTACCACATCGACGACACCGTCGGGCGAGAGAAGGCGAGGCTGGTCGTGAAGGGCTTCACGCAGGTGTACAACGCCGACTACGACGAGACATTCGTGCCGGTGAGCAGCTACGTCACGCTGAGGATCTTCCTCAGCATCGTCGCCGTCCTCAACCTCAACCTGATGCAGCTCGACATGGAGAACGCCTTCCTGCAGAGCAACCTCGAATGGGTGCTTGTACATGCACCAGCCGGACTACTTCAACGATGGATCCGGCCGGGTGTGCACGCTGCTGAAGAGCCTGTATGGGCTGAAGCAGTCGCCGCTGCTGTGGTACTTGGCACTCAACGATGTGCTGGTCGGCGCCGGGTGGAAGAAGAGCCAGGTCGACGAGGCTCTTTACTTCAAGGTCGGCGAGGACAGAGTGGCCTGCTGGGTGCTGGTCTACGTTGACAACCTCCTCGCCGCCAGCAGCAGCGCCGCGATGCTGAAGGAGCTGAAGGAGCTGCTAAAAGCCGCCTTCGAGCTGCGCGAGATCTCGCCGGTGCAAAAGTACCTCGGACTGGAGATCGTGCGCGACAGGTCGGCGGGGAAGCTGTGGCTGCACCAGCAGGGCTACGTCGACAAGCTACGTAGGCGCTTCATCGATGAGGAGCCGACCGGGCGCACCCCGAAGACGCCGGTCTCGGTCGACGCCTACGCCGAGCTTACCTTTGACGACGAGGAGGCGCAGGAACGCCAGGAGGAGGAGTACCGGCAGAAGGTCGGCTCGTTGCAGTTCGCGGCGACGACGACGAGGCCGGACATCGCCTTTGCCTGCAGCAAGCTGGGCAGCGGCCTCACGGTGAGGAGCAACCAGCACTGGCGCGAGGTCAACCGTTGCCTTGCCTACCTCGCCAACACACGTGACACCGCTTTGGAGTTCGGCGGTGGACCTGAGTCGCTCGAGCTGGCCGGCTATGTGGACGCCGATGACGCCGGTGACAAGCAGAACAGGACGAGCACGGGTGGCTACGTGTTCGTATACGGTGGGGCCGCAGTCTTCTGGTCGAGCCAGCGCATCAAGTGCGTGACGCTGTCGTCGACCGAGTTGAAGTACGTGGCGGCCATAGAAGCTGGCAAGGAGGGACGCCGCCTTCGCTTCCTCCTCGCCAAAATCCGGCAGCTGGACGCCGGGAAGCCGACTGTCCTGCGCGTGGACAACAAGTCGGCCATCACGGTCGCCTGAGGGCATGGGGTTGAAAGGCAATCTCAAGCACATGGAGCGGCGACAGGCCTGGCTGCAGCACATGGTGAAGCGCGGGAAGTTCTCACTGCAGTACATCCCGACCGCTGAGCAGCCAGCCGACTTCCTGACGAAGGCGTTGCACTATCCGGCCTTCAACCGGTGCTCCGTCGCAATCGGCCAGGTGCGCTTGGCCGACGTGGGCGACGGCGACAACGACGTGCAGCAGTAAGTACCATGCCCTCTTGCATGGCTGGTGCGGTGACCGGCGTGCTGTGTGTTGGGTGCACGCCGACGGGCTATTCTCGGAGTTGTACTGCCATGCGGGCTGGGGGCCCAAGCGTGAACGCGGCAGGGGAGTGTTAACGGGAGTGTTGTAAGGCCCCGTCCTCGCTTGGGCGGAGCCAACCTTGTGGTCGGATGTGCGGGGGTTGCAGCCGACCTGCAGCAGTGGGCACGGGGGCCACTGCAAGGGCGCCAAGCTGAAGGGCGCCTGGCTAGAGGGCGCCGAGCAGGAGGACGCCGCCCTGGACGCCTGGTTGGCGTCCCGGATGCCTAGACGGCGTCCTGGGAAGCTGGACGCCGAGCTGGGCGTCGCCATGATTACCCGGGTGCCTGGTCGACGTCGTGGGCGCCTGCACGGCGTTCTGGAAGGCCAGACGCCGACCTAGGCGTCTGCACGGCGTCCTGGGGGTCCAGAAACCGACCTGGGCGTCTGGTCGGCGTCTTGGGCGTCTGGACGCCGACCTGGGAGTTCGTAAGGCATCCTGGGCGCCTGGACGCCGGACTGGGGACGCCGGGCATCCGTGGCCAGCAACGGACTGCGCTAGTCGGCCAGGCGTGGTTGCCCGGTCGACCGGGATACCCGGGCGATGTGCGTGAGTGTTGCCAGGGTGGAGTTTGCGAGGCCGACCTCGGGGGTGGTATCCCGAGGTCGACGTGGCTGGTGGGCGCAGTCGCTGGCGTGGAGTTTGCCAGGCGTCTGCGGTGGGCACGTGACAAGGAAGTGCGCACCAACCAGCTGCGCGCACCTGCGAAGCAGTTGCACCGTTGTCCTGCGAGTGCAACGCTGTGCAGCCGACTTGCTGCAGTGTAGGCACCCCGTGGACTGCAACTTTAGGCAAACCGCTACTCTGCAACGCTGGAGCGGTGCGAGCGCTGGAGCGCGGTCGGCCGTGCTGCGCTGGAGGTTGACCCGCAGCCTACCTAGCTCTAATGTAGTCAATGCTACCAATGCTGTTGCTACCATTATTGTCATGTTTTCCTAGTGAAACTCTTGCCAATTCTCCCCGTGAACTAGCAAGCAGCGTGAACACAAGGAAACGACTAAGTGAACAAACGCAGAGATCACACTGTCAGACTTATATGACTTAGCCTATGTAGGCTATAGTGGGGTAGCACATATAGGGTACAACACATTTCTAGGGTTTGTACTTGTACCCAACTTTCCCTTAGTCATTCTCATTCCTCGTTTCTTATCATGGTATCGAGCAGGTTCCCTAGTGGGAACGCTACCTAGGGCCCACCACGATATTTTTTTTTCCTGCCCGGAGCGCGCTTCACTCCTGCCCGAGTCGCGCTCTGTGTGCCCTCCCTACCTTCGCGCCGCCCTTAGTGGCCCCTCTCACGGCCCGCTAGTCTTGTTGCTGAGTCTGAGTCTGTCTGTCCTCCGTCCGTCGAAGGTGAGTGAGCACGGACGTCCTTGAGGACAGGCAGGAGGAGTTCTAGTGTTTTGGTGCTGCTTTGCCTCATCTCGTGTCCATGCTGATTGCCCCTGAGGGAGACCCGGATGCACCAGCCATCCCGACTCCGCGCTCTTACGCAGATGCGATAGAGAGTCCCTACTCCTCTCTATGGAAGTCAGCCATGGATGCAGAGATGGCTTCCTGGAAGTCCACAGGCACCTACGTGGACGAGGTTCCCCCACCTGGGGCGAACATCGTCAGAGGCATGTGGATTTTCAGGGTGAAGCGGCCGCCGAGTTCTCTGCCTGTCTTCAAGGCACGTTACGTGGCTCGAGGCTTCAGTCAGCGGCAGGGAGTTGACTACTTTCAGACCTTCTCTCCCACCCCGAAGATGACCACTCTTCGGGTGCTGCTACACGTAGCCGCTCAGCGTGACTACGAGCTTCACTCCCTTGACTTCAGCACTGCTTTCCTGCAGGGTAGCCTGCACGAGGAGATCTGGTTGCGCCGTCCACCTGGCTTCACTGGGACTTTCCCTCCTTGCACCCAGTGGAGCCTCCGACCGCCAGTCTACGGTCTCCGCCAGGCGCCCCGTGAGTGGCACGACACACTGAGGACTACACTTGCGGCTCTTGGGTTTGCTCCTTCTACTGCCGACCCGTCGCTATTTCTACGCACCGACACCTCTTTGCCGCCGTTCTACATCCTCGTGCACGTCGAACACTTGGTCTTTGCCACTGTTGACACTGCTGGACTCGCCCACGTGAAGTCCGAGCTGCAGAAGAGACACATGTGCACAGACCTGGGTGAACTGCGCAGATACCTTGGCTTGCAGATCACCCGGGACAGAGCACGGCCGCACCATTACCCTGACTCAGTCACACATGGTGCAGCAGGTCCTTCAGCGCTTCGACTTCACGTACTCCTCGCCTCAGACCACTCCTCTGTGTACTCGCCACTCGCTCTTAGCTTTGCCGTCAGATGAGTCCGTAGAGCCGAGTGGCCCGTACCCAGAGCTTGTTGGCTGCCTCATGTACCTAATGACCTGCACTCGACCTGACCTTGCATACCCTCTTAGCATCTTAGCACGCTATGTTGCTCCTGGGAGACAATGACCAGAGCACATGGCTGCAGGGAAGAGGGTGTTGCGCTACTTGTACAGTACGTCGGGCATGGAGCTCGTGCTTGGAAGGCGGAGTCCAGTGGTCCTCACTGGTCACGCAGACGCTTCTTGGGCTGACAACCAGGCTACGCAGCAGTCGTCACAGGGTTACACCTTCAGCCTTGGTTCCGGCTCTGTTTCGTGGCGGTCTACCCGCTTGTCTTCTGTTCTCGGCTCTAGTTGTGAGGCTGAGATCTACGCAGGGGCCATGGCTGCACAGGATTTACGCTGGCTCACCTGAGCCGACGTGGTACCTGAGAGAGCAGGCTCACGAGCACCTGGGGCAGCAGACGCACTAGCACCTAGAGCAGCAGCCTCACCAGCACCTAGAGCAGCAGCCTCAATGTCCGGGTCAGGCGGAACACACAGGTAACAGTCACCCTCATCACTAGTAGACACAGCATACATGGCAGCAAGAATAGCATCATGTGTCAACGGGAGTGTTGTAAGGCCCCGTCCTCGCTTGGGCGGAGCCAACCTTGTGGTCGGATGTGCGGGGGTTGCAGCCGACATGCAACAGTGGGCACGGTGGCCACTGCAAGGGCGCCAAGCTGGAGGGCGCCTGGCTAGAGGGCGCCGAGCAGGAGGACGCCACCCTGGACGCCTGGTTGGTGTCCCGGACGCCTAGACGGCGTCCTGGGAAGCTGGACGCCGAGCTGGGCGTCGCCATGATTACCCGGGTGCCTGGTCGACGTCGTGGGCGCCTGCACGGCGTTCTGGAAGGCCAGAGGCCGACCCAGGCGTCTGCACGGCGTCCTGGGGGTCTAGACACCGACCTGGGCGTCTGGTCGGCGTCCTGGGCGTCTGGACGCCGACCTGGGGGTTCGTAAGGCATCCTGGGCGCCAGTACGCCGGACTGGGGACGCCGGGCATCCGTGGCCAGCTACGGACTGCGCTGGTCGGCCAGGCGTGGTTGCGCGGTCGACCGGGATACCCGGGCGATCTGCGCGAGTGTTGCCAGGGTGGAGTCCGCGAGGCCGACCTCGGGGGTGGTATCCCGAGGTCGACGTGGCTGGTGGGCGCAGTCGCTGGCGTGGAGTCTGCCAGGCGTCTGCGCTGGGCACGTGACAAGGAAGTGCAGCACCAACCAGCTGCGCGCACCTGCGAAGCAGTTGCACCGTTGTCCTGCGAGTGCAACGCTGTGCAGCCGACTTGCTGCAGCGTAGGCACCTCGTGGACTGCAACGTTGGCGAACCGCTACTCTGCAACGCTGGAGCGGTGCGAGCGCTGGAGCGCGGTCGACCGTGCTGCGCTGGAGGTTGACCCGCAGCCTACCTAGCTCTAATGTAGTCAATGCTGCCAATGTTGTTGCTACCATTACTGTCATGTTTTCCTAGTGAAACTCTTGCCAATTCTCCCCGTGAACTAGCAAGCAGCGTGAACACAAGGAAACGACTAAGTGAACGAACGCAGAGATCACACGAGCACACGTGCCTAGCCCATAGCCTAGCTCCCATTTTAGCAGTTATCTCCGCATGGTGCGGTGAGCGTGGACGACACCGCGACGTAGTTCAGTCTAGCCGACTTACCGATCGTGTTCGTAGACCGGCAGCCGTGCCGTTACTAGCGTGCGCGTAGGCGACGCCGAGGTGATGGACACCCTGGAGGGACGGCTGGAGGATGCGAGGAGACGCCATGAGGCCCAGGAGTACGGGGCGATACCCTGGGCAGTCGTCGAGGCAGGACTCCGCTCCATGTGGGCAGCGGAGCACCCCCCTTCTCGGCCTGCCTCTCCTCGACCGGTGAACGACGATGGCGGCGTCGACGTGGGTGTCAACGCCGGTGGAGGCAAGGTCGGCAGCAGTGCGGGAGACACGTCGAGGCAGCGAGGTGTGATACACGCCGGTTAAGGCGGCGGCGTTCAGGCACGAGGGATGCAGTCGTCGGCGGCTGCAGGCTCCTCGCAGGGCGACGCCGGTGGGCGTCGAAGTGGATTGTCGCCGATGCCGGCGACCCACGTGACGGCGGGCGGGATTGCACCGAGCTACGGCTACTTCAAGTTTACGCCGGACAGGATCTCGGTCACCCCGCCGCTCGTTGGTCGACAAGACATCCTCACCTGGAAGGAAGCCATTGAGCCCCAGCTGGAGATGGCCGGGCTGATCGGCTTCGCCCGAGGGACCGTGGCGACGCCGGGGGAGCACCACCCCAACCTGCGTGCTGAGTTTCGCGCCGTGCAGTTGTTGACCTTCACGGTCATCTCGCGGTGCTGCTCGCCGGGCGTGCAGATCGCCTTGACGTGATGCCGAGAGTACCTCGACGCCGGCCACCGGGCGTGGAACTTCATCGAGTCGACCTATTAAGTCACTGACGACTTGTTCATCGCCCAGCTAGAGGGACAGCTCACGCACCTGCGCATGGGCGACGAGGAGACGGCGACCGACTACTGCAACCGGGCCCGGCGAATTCTCGCCACCATCAGGATGGCCGGCGCCCAGTACTCGACGGCGTCGTACGTCACTCACGTCATGCAGGGGCTCTCGAGCAGCTACAACCTCCTGAAGCGGCTGTCCATGGCGCCGAGCACGAGGATGACGCTCAACGAGGATAACCTGACCTCGTATATCCTGCAGGACGAGGCGATGCAGGAGGCAGAGCGATCCAAGGAGCTCTTGGCGCAGGCCAACTTCGTCGCCCTGACGAAGCAAGGAGGCCGACCAGGGCAGCGTGGGTAGTCCGGCGGTGGCGGTAGTAGTGGCTGGAAGCCGACCAAGGACGCCGACAAGAAGAAGTCGGCCAAGGATAGCGGTCACGGAGGAGGAAGTCGCCGCCAGGAGTGCTGGATCTGCCACAGCCCCGACCACCTCTCCTTCGAATGTCCCGACCGCAGCGATACCGACGACGACGACGCTAAGGGAGGCCGCGGGAGGTCGGCCAGCCGTCGTCCACGTCGAGGAAACAAGCCGCGCAAGGAGAAGCAGTCAAGCAAGTCGGCCTCGGCGACAGACGCCGACTCCTCTGCAGGCAGCAAGGGGCGAGACGACAAGGCGGCGTCGTGCTCGCTGGTCGGCGTCATGGAGCCGACCGTCTCACTGGCGCCGGAGGCCGGTGAGGACTTCCAGGCGGTAGCAGCAGCTACGCAGGCAAACCCAGCGGTGGTCCTGCTCGATAGCGGCTGCTCGCACCACCTGATGGGGACGAAGGAGGCCTTCGTCGACTTGGGGCCGAGCGACGACGTGAAGCACGTGCGCGGCTTCAATGGGGCGCTCTAGGACGTTCAGGGCCGCGGCACTGTCGCTCTGCAAGGGGAGGCCGGGAAGCAGGTGCTCATCCCCGATGTGCTCTACGTACCCGGCGTCCGGGCAAACCTGCTTTCAGCCGGCCAGCTGAAGGAGCACGGCGTGAAGCTGCAGGAGGACGGTGACGGGATGCTGCTCGTCTCGGCAGCAGGGGAGGTGCTCGGTCGGGCGACGTACACGGGGCATGTCCTCTGCACCGACCTGCGCCCCTGCTCGGCCACGTCGACAACGCCTACCACGGAGGTAGTGGCCCTGCGCGCGATCGTCTCGAAGACGAAGGCAACGCCGGACAGGATGTGTCAGAACATTATAGCTTATACTTTTGTGTAGGCTGTAGTGGGGTAGCCCATAATGGGTACAACCCAATTAGGGTTAGTACTTGTACCCAACTGTTTCATAGTTCAATCATTCTCGTTCAATTACACATGGTATAGAGCAGGTTCCCCTGTGGGAACTGTTCCTAGGGCCCACCGTTTTTTTTTTCCTGCCCGGAGCGCGCTCAACCTCTGCCCGAGTCGCGCTCCCTCTCATGACCCCGTCGCGCCGCCCTTAGCGGCCCCGTCGCGTCGCGCCTCCCTAGCGGCCCCGTCGAGTCGCCCTTGCGACCCCGTTGCGCCGCCCTCGCGGCCCCATCACGTCGCGCCGCCCTCGCGGCCTCGTCGCGCCGCCCACGCGGCCCCGTTCCGCCGCCCTCGCGGCCCCGTCGCGTCGCGCCGCCCTTGCAGCCCTTTCGCGCCGCCCTCGCGGCCTCTTCGAGCCGCCCTAGCGGCCCCTCCAAGCCGCCCTCGCGGCCTTGTCGCCTACCCTTGTGGCCCCGGCGCCTACCCTCGCGGCCCCGTCGCCTACCCTGCGGCCCCGTCGCCTACCCTGCTGGCCCCGGCGCCTACCCTGCGGCCCTGACGCCTACCCTGTGACCCCCTCGCCGACCTTGCTGGCCCCGTCGCCTACCCTGCAGCCCCGGCGCCTATCCTGCGGCCCCGTCGCCTACCGCTGCGGGCCCCGGCGCCGCCCTTCCCGGCCCCGGCGCCGCCCTTCCCGGCCTCGGCGCCGCCTCTGCTGGCCCCGTCACCTACCCCTGCGGCCCCGGCACCGCCCTTCCCGGCCCCGGCGCCGCCCTTCCCGACCCCGGCGCCACCTCTGCCGGCCCCGTCGCCTACCCTGCGGCCCCGGCGCTACCCTTCCCGGCCCCGGCGCTGCCTCTACTTGCCCCGCCGCCGTCCCCACCGAGCCGCCGGCGCCGCCGACCTACTGCCGAGCCGCCCGAGCCACCTGAGCCGCCCGAGCCGCCGCCCCACCTGAGCCGCCTGAGCCGCTGGGTCGCTGAGCTGCCGAGCCGCCGTACCGTCGAGCCGCCGAGCCGCCAGCGCCGCCGAGTCGCCGAGCCGCAGTTGCTGCCGAGCAGCCGAGCCGCCGAGCCGCCCGAGCCGCCAAGCCGCCGAGCCGCCGAACCGCCGAGCCGCCCGAGCCGCCCTGTCCGGTAAGAGCAGCGCCCATGTACATCACCCTCTACTACATAGTCACTCGGCTCCCTGACTCCCTTCGCGTAGTCAGGGACCACTTCCTCTCAGTTTGCCCCACCACTCTCACCGTTGACCTCCTCGAGAAGGCCCTCCTAGCAGCAGAGAAGAGCATAGTAGCTGTAGGAGCCTCTCGTGGTGACCCTCGCACCCCCATCTTTGAGGGGTGTTCCCCCTCCCCCCTTTTGCCCTCTGTTGCCTCTGCTGCTGCGGCCGACCTCGTTGGTATTGAGTCGGTCGGTGCGGCGTCTACCCCTAGCGGGAGACGCCGCCCTGGCAAGGGCAAGGGGGGCCGGGGCGCTGGAGGATCTTGCGGGGGCGGTGGAGGCGGCGGTGGAGGCGGCGGAGGGGGTGGGAGTGGCGGTGGGGGTGGTGGCGGGGGTGGAGGTGTCGGTGGCAGCAGTGGAGGCGGAGGCGGCGGCGATGGGGGCGGTGGGAGCAGAGGTGGCGGAGGTGGCGGCGATGGAGGAGGCGGTGGCGGAGGAGGTGGAGCTGGTCGGGGTGGCGCTGCGCAGAGGGTCGGCTCCGGTGGTGGTCAGCCCCAGCAGCAGCAGCAGCGCACTCGTGACATCCCCCCCCCCCTCAGCAGCTCCGTGAGTGGTACGCTGCACGCCAGCGGGGTGGGGGTACTGGTCCGTGCACCTACGTCCTACGCACCAGCGACCGCGCGGGTGAGCAGTGGGGGGGTGCGCACTCCACCTAGCGCTGCTTTGGCCACCTGACGGACGCTTGGCGTCACCAGTCCCTGGAGGCCGCTGAGATCCCCCGCTGGGGCGAGCTGTCTAGGGCGGGAGTAGCTGTCTTTGACCTTGACTTTGATGCTATTCTTGCTGCCATGTATGCTGTGACTATTAGTGATGCGGGTGACTGTTACCGGTGTTTTCCGCCCGACCCAGGCATTGAGACTGCTGCTCTAGGTACTGGTGAGGCTGCTGCTCTAGGTGCTAGCGAGGCTGCTGCTCTAGGTGCTCGTGCGTCTGCTCCCTCAGGTGCTGGTGAGTCTGCTCTCTCAGGTACTGCGTCGGCTTCGGCCTCCCACACCTTCACCCTTGACTCAGGGGCTTCTCGCTCCTTCTTTCGAGACCGCACCACACTCACGCCGCTTGGCCGGCCAGTTGCAGTCTCTCTGGCAGACCCCTCTGGGGGTCCTGTCCTTGCTCACTTCTCCACTGTCCTCCCGTCTCCGGCGGCCCCCTCTGGCACCCTGTGTGGCCTTTACCTCCCCTCGTTCTCTACGAACTTGGTGAGTGGTGCTGACCTACAGGATGCGGGGGTTCACCAGTTCACTCCTGCGAGTCAGCGGGTGACCCACTGCACGGACGCTCGGACAGGCCGACACCTGGCCACGTTTACACGTTGGCCTGGGTCGAGCCTGTACACACTGACCACTGCGTCTGGTCAGGTAGCTGCGTCGGGTCAGGTGTTTGCTGCAGCGTCCAGGTCTGGTCTTGAGTCTGCCCCCTGCTCGTGTCGCCTCCTGTCTCACGAGACTCTCCTCTGGCACCACCGTCTTGGTCACCCCTCCCTGCTTCATCTCCGAGGCATGGCCTCTCGTGACCTTGTCTCTGGTCTTCCCTGGTCCCTCCCTCCCCTTCCTCCGGGGCCTGGCCCTACCTGCGTCCCCTGTGTCGAGGGGCGGCAGCGGGCTGCCCCTCACTCCTCCGAGTTTCCTCCGACAGAGGCCCCGCTGCAGACGCTTCACATGGACGTGTGGGGCCCGGCCCGCGTCCGTGGACAGGGTCACGAGCACTACTTCCAGTTGGTGGTTGACGACTATTCGCGTTACACCACAGTCTTCCCCTTGTGCAGCAAGGGTGATGTCACTGAGGTGTTGATCGACTGGATCCGCGCAGCTCGTCTCCAGCTCAAGCAGAGCTTCAGCTCGGACTTTCCTGTTCTACGTCTGCACTCTGACAGAGGCGGAGAGTTCTCCTCTGGCCTTCTGCGAGCCTACTGTCGTGCACGAGGCATCCGCCAGACCTTCACGCTTCCGGACTCTCCACAGCAAAATGGGATTGCTGAGCGCCGCATTGGCATGGTCATGGACGTCGCTCGTACGTCCATGATGCATGTGGCTGCCCCCCATTTTCTGTGGCCGTTTGCGGTTCGGTACGCAGGCGCATCTGATCAACCTTCACCCCAGGATCTCCAGGCCGGAGACCTCCCCAGCTTTGCTGTGGATGGGGAAGGTTGGCGATATGTCTGCGTTCCGTGTCTGGGGATCTTGGGCGTTTGTCCGTGACTTGTCTGCGGACAAGCTGTCCCCTCGTGCTGCTCCTTGCGTCTTCCTTGGCTTCCCCCCTGACGCGCCAGGGTGGCAGTTTTACCACCCCACCTCTCGCCGTGTTCTGTCCTCCCAGGACGTCACGTTTGACGAGTCGGTCCCCTACTACCGCCTCTTCCCCTACCGCACTCCGTCCCTCCCCCCGCCACCGCTCTTCCTTGTGCCAGGTCCCCCCCCGGTCGACCCCCTCCCCCCTCAGGGTCCTGCCCCGTCAGGTGTGTCCCAGGTAGACGCAATCGAGCCTGTCGAGGTTACTGGTGACTCTGGTGCTGCTGAGGGTGCTGAGCCTGGGGGTGCTGACTCTGGGGGTGCTGAGCGTGTGGGTGCTACGCCTGGGGGTGCTGAGCTTGAGGGTGCTACTACTGGGGGTGCTGAGCTTGGGGGTGCTGAGCCTGGGGGTGCTACCACTGGGGGTGCTGAGCCTGGGGGTACTGAGCCTGGGGGTGCTGAGCCTGGGGGTACTGAGCCTGGGGGTGCTACGCCTGGGGGTGCTGAGCCTTGGGGTGCTACGCCTGGAGGTGCTGAGCCTGGGGGTGCGGAGCCTGAAGGAGCTGGGCCTGCTCGTATGGCGTCTGGTGGTGCTGGGCCTAGAGGTTCTCCGGGTGCTTCGTCTCGGCGGGAGCCACTCTCTCCACAGGAGCTGCGCGAGTGGTTTCCCCGGCGCTGGAGGCGTGCTGCTGGAGCTGGAGGTTCTTCGACTGCTGAGGGTGCTGGTGCCGCGGGTCCCGGAGGTGCTCGTACAGGGAGTACTGGAGCTGCTGGGCTTGCGGATACGACTTGAGCTGGAGCTGCTGAGGGTGTTGGCGCTGAGGCTACTGCTGTCGGTCCTGGAGGCGGTCCTGCTAGGGGTGCTACTGGTGCTGCTGGAGGTACTGGAGCTGGAGGTGCTGCTGGCGCTGGTGCTGCCGCTGGGGGTACTGGTGCTGTCCCTGCTGTGTCTGGAGTCGCCGCGCGGCCTTGGCCGTACTTCGTTCCGCTCCTTCAGCAGGTTCTTGGTCTCCCGCCTTCTACTGGTCCTCCTCCTCCCTTAGAGTGTCCACAGCTTGTCCCGTCACAATTACAGTTACAGCCGGCCTCCCCAGTGCCTGCTCCTTCTCCCTACACTGGTCCTACTGGAGGTCTTGCCGAGCGTCGTGAGCCTGCGTCTCGCCCTGTGTCGCCTGTCCGTCCTGCTCGCACTAGTGGTCGTGGTTCGCGTCAGCGTCCTCCTCCTGTCCCTGGCACGCACCGGATGTCTCTGCGTCCGTCCACTGCTCCTTTGCGTGCCCCTTTGCCTTCTCCTCCTGAGTCCTCTCTTCCTGCTCTTGCCGACCCGGAGTCGGAATCTCTTCGTGCTGCCAGTCCTACTGTCACGCATCTCCTTGCTACCGTCCTCACTGACCCTTCCTTTGAGTCCACTGCTGCGTCTGCCCTAGTTGCTGAGCTCGTCGACTTTGCTGCTCGCTGTCGTCTAGACTATGCTGCTAGTCTCGTCGCTGAGTCTGAGTATGTCTATCCTCCGTCCGTCGGGGGTGAGTGTGCCCTTGGCACGGACGTCCTTGAGGACAGGCAGGAGGAGTTTCAGTGTTTGGCTGCTGCTTCACCTCATCTCGTGTCCGTACTGCTTACCCCTGAGGGAGACCCGGATGCACTTGACATCCCGACTCCGCGCTCTTACGCGGAGGCGATAGAGGATCCCTACTCCTCTCAGTGGCAGGCAGCTATGGACACAGAGATGGCTTCCTGGAAGTCCACTGGCACCTACGTTGATGAGGTTCCCCCGCCTGGGGCGAACATCGTCAGTGGCATGTGGATTTTCAGGGTGAAGCGGCCGCCGGGTTCTCCGCCTGTCTTCAAGGCGCGTTACGTGGCTCGTGGCTTCAGTCAGCGGCAGGGAGTTGACTACTTTCAGACCTTCTCTCCCACCCCAAAGATGACCACTCTTCGGGTACTGCTGCACATAGCTGCTCACCGCGACTACGAGCTGCACTCTCTTGACTTCAGCACAGCTTTCTTGTAGGGCAGCCTGCACAAGGAGATCTGGCTGCGTCGCCCACCTGGCTTCACTGGGTCTTTTCCTCCTGGTACCCAGTGGAGCCTCTGGCGGCCAGTCTACGGTCTCCACCAGGCACCGCGTGAGTGGCACGACACACTGAGGACTACACTTGCGGCTCTTGGCTTTGCTCCCTCTACTGCCGACCCGTCGCTGTTTCTGCGCACCGACACTTCTTTGCCGCCGTTCTACATCCTCGTGTACGTCGATGACTTGGTCTTTGCCACAGCTGACACTGCTGGACTCGCCCACGTGAAGTCCGAGCTGCAGAAGAGACACGCGTGCACAGACCTGGGTGAACTGCGCAGCTACCTTGGCTTGCAGATCACCCGGGAGAGAGCACGCCGCACCATTACCCTGACTCAGTCACACATGGTGCAGCAGGTCCTTCAGCGCTTCGGCTTCACGTACTCCTCGCCTCAGGCCACTCCTCTGCCTACTCGCCACTCGCTCTCAGCTCTGCATTCGGATGAGTTCGTAGAGTCGAGTGGCCCATGTTGGCTGCCTCATGTACCTGATGACCTGCACACGACCTGACCTTGCATACCCTCTTAGCATTCTCGCACGCTATGTTGCTCCTGGGAGACACAGACCGGAGCACATGGCTGCAGCGAAGAGGGTGTCACGCAAGGCTTGTGCACGTCGGCCTGGACACCATCTGGAGCTCAGCGGAGCACGAGGTCGCCACCGGGCTGGACCTCAAGTCGGCGTCCGACGCCGACTCCTCGTATATTTGGTGCGTCAGAGGGAAGCTAACGCGGCACACCTTCCCCGACAAAGGCTCCGATGCCGACGACGTGCTGGCCGTCGTGCACATCGACCTGTGCGGGCCGTTCCGCGTGGCTGCGAAGGGTGGCAGCCTGTACTTCTTGCTGCTAAAGGACCGCAAGACCCGCTACGTGTGGGTGAATCCTGTCGGCAAGAAGTCAGATGCGTTGCCGGTGTTTGTGCAGTGGCTGGCGGTGGCTGAGCGGCAGGCGAAGAAGTCGGTGTTGATGTTGCGGTCTGACCGGGGAGGGGAGTTCCTCGGGAATCAGTTCACCGACTTCGTGAACGGCAAGGGGATCGTCCACGACCTGACCTGCCCATACACCCCGCAGAAGAACGGCATGGCGGAGCGGGAGATGAGGACAGTGGTGGAGTCGGTGCGGACAATGCTGCTGCACATGGGCGTGCAGCACCACTGGTGGCACCTCGCTCTCCGGCAAGCTGTCTGGGTCCGCAACTGCCTTGAGAGGTCGGCGCTGCCGCTGGGGACGACGCCGTACCAGCTGCTGACTGGGAAGAAGCCCGACTTATCGCTGGCGCGGGTGTGGGGCTGCATGGCGCAGTTCTTAGTCCCCAAGCAGTAGCGTGGTGGGAAGCTGCAGCCGAAGGCACGGTGGGACCTTCACCTCGGCGTGTCGGAGGAGAGCAAGGGCTGGGAGCTCCTCGACATCTCCGACAACCGGGTGGTCACCACGTCGGACGTGGTGTTCTACGAGAGCATGTCGCTGGACATGTGGAAGTTGGCGCACGGGCCGGTGTCAGGGCGGATGCCGGTTCACCCGCCAACGGACACCTCGACGGCGTCGGTGCCTCTACTCGCCGAGGTCGGTGCGCTTGCTGGTGAGGACGCCGAGGACGTCCCCGGTCCCTACCTTTCACCTGCCCCTCCCTTGGACGCCGACTTGCATGGGCTGACCCCGACGTCGGCCTTCGGTGATGAGGGGAGACGTGAGGCGTCACCTGTGGCGCCGGCCCCAAGCATCGCCGGTGGCCGACGTGATGCTGTGCAAGTCGGTGTGGGAGCAAAGCTGACGCCGACTGGGAGGCAGCAGGTGGTGCAGACGCCTTTGGTGAAACCGGTAAAGGAGGCGCTTGCAGAACAGCAGTTGACAGAGGAGCAGGCAGCAGCGACGCCGACCAAGGAGCAGTCGGCGACCAGGTCACCGGCTGGGACGCCGACCACAGGGGAGAAGTCGGCTGGGACGCCGGCTGAGGAGCAGCAGGACGCCAAGGGCAGCGACGACGGCGACGATGGAGGGGACGCCGAGGAGGTTCAGCCGGGACCACGGCGTTCAGGCCGACTTCGGAGGCCGCCTGACTTCTTCGTCCCCGCTGCCTTCACCACGGTTTACGACGTCGACGATGATGACCTGCTGTACGACGACGCCGAAGAGGATGAGGAGTTTCCAGAGCTCGACCCCGACATGCTAGGCGACCCCGAGCACCGTTGGGACATCTCGACGATGACGTTGAAGGAGGCGTTGGCAAGCTGGAAGGGCCCGGCGGTGAAGGCCGCCATGGAGGAGGAGATTCGCAGCCTCCTCAACATGAGAACGTGGGAGCTTATCGAACGCCCGCCCGGAGTGAACATCATGAAGAACCGGTGGGTGTTGACGATGAAGTACCACATCGACGACACCGTCGGGCGAGAGAAGGCGAGGCTGGTCGTGAAGGGCTTCACGCAGGTGTACAACGCCGACTACGACGAGACATTCGTGCCGGTGAGCAGCTACGTCACGCTGAGGATCTTCCTCAGCATCGTCGCCGTCCTCAACCTCAACCTGATGCAGCTCGACATGGAGAACGCCTTCCTGCAGAGCAACCTCGAATGGGTGCTGTACATGCACCAGCCGGACTACTTCAACGATGGATCCGGCCGGGTGTGCACGCTGCTGAAGAGCCTGTATGGGCTGAAGCAGTCGCCGCTGCTGTGGTACTTGGCACTCAACGATGTGCTGGTCGGCGCCGGGTGGAAGAAGAGCCAGGTCGACGAGGCTCTTTACTTCAAGGTCGGCGAGGACAGAGTGGCCTGCTGGGTGCTGGTCTACGTTGACAACCTCCTCGCCGCCAGCAGCAGCGCCGCGATGCTGAAGGAGCTGAAGGAGCTGCTAAAAGCCGCCTTCGAGCTGCGCGAGATCTCGCCGGTGCAAAAGTACCTCGGACTGGAGATCGTGCGCGACAGGTCGGCGGGGAAGCTGTGGCTGCACCAGCAGGGCTACGCCGACAAGCTACGTAGGCGCTTCATCGATGAGGAGCCGACCGGGCGCACCCCGAAGACGCCGGTCTCGGTCGACGCCTACGCCGAGCTTACCTTTGACGACGAGGAGGCGCAGGAACGCCAGGAGGAGGAGTACCGGCAGAAGGTCGGCTCGTTGCAGTTCGCGGCGACGACGACGAGGCCGGACATCGCCTTTGCCTGCAGCAAACTGGGCAGCGGCCTCACGGTGAGGAGCAACCAGCACTGGCGCGAGGTCAACCGTTGCCTTGCCTACCTCGCCAACACACGTGACACCGCTTTGGAGTTCGGCGGTGGACCTGAGTCGCTCGAGCTGGCCGGCTATGTGGACGCCGACGACGCGGCAGCCGCATGCATCATGGACGTACGGGCGACGTCCATGACCATGCCAATGCGGCGCTCAGCAATCCCATTTTGCTGTGGAGAGTCCGGAAGCGTGAAGGTCTGGCGGATGCCTTGTGCACGACAGTAGGCTCGCAGAAGGCCAGAGGAGAACTCCGCCTCTGTCAGAGTGCAGACGCAGAACAGGAAAGTCCGAGCCGAAGCTCTGCCTGAGCTGGAGACGAGCTGCGCGGATCCAGTCGATCAACACCTCAGTGACATCACCCTTGCTGCGCAAGGGGAAGACTGTGGTGCAACGCGAGTAGTCGTCAACCACCAGCAGGAAGTAGCGCTCGTGACCCTGTCCACAGTCGCGGGCCGGGCCCCACACGTCCATGTGAAGCGTCTGCAGCGGGGCCTCTGTCGGAGGAAACTGGGAGGAGTGAGGGGTAGCCCGCTGCCGCCCCTCGACACAGGGGACGCAGGTAGGGCCAGGCCCCAGAGGAAGGGGAGGGAGGGACCGGGGAAGACCAGAGACAAGGACACGAGAGGCCATGCCTCAGAGACGAAGCAGGGAGGGGTGACCAAGACGGTGGTGCCAGAGGAGAGTCTCGTGAGACAGGAGGCAACACGAGCAGGGGGCAGACTCAGGACCAGACCTGGACGCTGCAGCAAACACCTGACCCGACGCAGCTACCTGACCAGACGTAGTGAGTGGAGGAGACGCAGTGGTCAGTGTGTACAGGGTCGACCCCGGCCGACGTGTAAACGTGGCCAGGTGTCGGCCTGTCCGAGCGTCCGTGCAGTGGGTCACCCGCTGACTCGCAGCAGTGAACTGGTGAACCCTCGCATCCTGTAGGTCAGCACCACTCACCAAGTTCGTAGAGAACGAGGGGAGGTAAAGGCCAGACAGGGTGCTAGAGGGGGCCGCCGGACACGGGAGGACAGTGGAGAAGTGAGCAAGGACAGGACCCCCAGAGGGGTCTGCCAGAGAGACTGCAACTGGCCGGCCAAGCGGCGTGAGTGTGGTGCGGTCTCGAAAGAAGGTGTGAGAAGCCCCTGAGTCAAGGGTGAAGGTGAAGGAGGCCGAAGCTGACGCAGTACCTGAGAGAGCAGACTCACCAGCACCTGAGGGAGCAGACGCACGAGCACCTAGAGCAGCAGCCTCGCTAGCACCTAGAGCAGCAGCCTCACCTAGTACCTAGAGCAGCAGTCTCAGTGCCCGGGTCGGGCGGAAAACACCGGTAACAGCCAGCCTCATCACTAATAGTCACATCATACATGGCAGCAAGAATAGCATCAAAGTCAAGGTCAAAGACAGCTACTCCCGCCCTAGATAGCTCGCCCCAGCGGGGGATCTCAGCGGCCTCCGGGAACTGGTGACGCCAAGCGTCCGTCAGGCGGCCAAAGCAGCGTACGGTGGAGTGCGCACCCCCGCACTGCTCACCCGCGCGGTCGCCGGTGCGTAGGACGTAGGTGCACGGACCAGTACCCCCACCCCGCTGGCGTGCAGCGTACCACTCACGGAGCTGCTGAGGGGGGGGGGATGTCACGAGTGCGCTGCTGCTGCTGCTGCTACTGCTGCTGCTGGGGCTGACCACCACCGGAGCCGACCCTCTGCGCAGCGCCACCCCGACCATCTCCACCTCCTCCGCCACCGCCTCCTCCACCGCCGCCACCTCCGCCACCTCCGCTCCCACTGCCACCACCGTCGCCGCTTCCGCCTCCACTGCCACCACCGACACCTCCACCCCCGCCACCACCCCCACAGCCACTCCCACCCCCTCCGCCACCTCCACCTCCGCCTCCACTGTCAAACATTATATGTTTGTGTGGTTCTAGGCTGTAGTGGGTCACACCATAGGGGGTATACCAGTTTAGGGTTTCATATTTGTACTGCTGTTCCTGCTAGTCACACCCATTCCTGTTTCTCATTCTGACATGGTATTACGAGCCTAGGTTCCACCTAGGACCGGAACGTTAGGGCCCACCGTTTCCGCTAGCCGCGCCCTCGTGCGCCGCCTTTTCCTAGCGCCCTCGTGCGCCTCGTTCCTAGCGTCGCCCCTTCAGGCCCCTAACGGCCCCTCGCGTCGCCCCTTACGGCCTCTCACGGCCCCGTCTTAAGACCCCGCGCTAGCCCCTTAAGGCCCCGCGTCGGCCCCGCGCTAGCCTCTCACGGCCCCCTACGGCCCCGCGCTAGCCCCGAACGGCCCACCTACGGCCCCGTGCTAGCCTCCTACGGCCCCGATTGGCCCCACGCTAGCCTCGAACGGCCCCGTGTGGCCCCGCGCTAGCCTCGAACGGCCCCGTGTGGCCCCTGTGCTAACCTCCCACGGCTCCGTAAGGCCCCGCGCTAGCCTCCCACGGCCCCTTCAGGCCCCGCGCTAGCCTCCCACGGCCCCGTCAGGCCCCGCGCTAGCCTCCCACGGCCCCTTCAGGCCCCGCGCTAGCCTCCCACGGCCCCTTAAGGCCCCGCGCTAGCATCCTACGGCCCCGAATGGCCTCACGCTAGCCCCGACCGGCCCCAGAACGGCCCCCCCGCGCTTGCCTCTCACGGCCCCTCACGCGCTCGCCCCTCTACGGCCGAGCCGCGCTGCGCGACCTGACCCGAACCGCGCCGCCCTAGCCGAGCCGCGCTGCCCTAGCCGAGCCGCGCCGCCCTAGCCGAGCCGTGCCGTCCTAGCCGAGCCGCGCCCTCCTTACCTGAGCAGCAGCACCAGTACTGAACTGCTACTGCTACTGCTACTGCTACTGCTGCTGCTGCTACTGCTTCTGCTGCTGCTACTGCTACTGCTACTTCTGCTACTGCTACTCCAGCTATGGCTAGCCCTCCAGTTCTCTCGTTCGATACTGAGGGCCGCCCGATTAAGTTTGAGACCTGGCTCGATGATCTGCATCTGTTCCTCCAGCTCACTGCTAGAGAGGATATCTCGCTGTACGATCACGCACTAGGCACAGTCCCTACTCCTGCTACTACTGCTGCTGCTACTGCTCGCTCACAGTGGCAGACTCGCGATGCCCACGCCCGCTTTGCTATTCGCAACTCCCTGCCAGTAGACGAGCGCGAGCACTTTGGCCAGCATCAGACTGCGCACGCCCTGTACACTGCTGTAGTTGCGCGCTACTCCTCCCCGACCTCAGCTGCACTAGGCCGCCTCTCGCTTCCCTACCTGTTCCCCGACCTGTCCGCCTTCCAGACAGTCGCTGACCTCATCACTCACCTCCGCACTAGTGATGCCCGCTTCCGTGCAGCCATGCCCGCTGAGTTTCTTGCCTCCAACCCTCCCCCGCTCTGGCTCACTCTCTACCACCTCGTCACCCGCCTCCCTGACACTCTGCGTACAGTCAGGGACCACTTCCTAGCTCGCTGCCCCACTGAGCTCACCATTACCGCCCTAGAGAAGGAACTACTTGCAGCTAAGAAGAGTATTGTAGCTGTAGGTGCCTCTCGTGGCGACCCCCGCACCCCTTTCTTCGAGGGGTGTTCCCCCTCCCCCCTGCTCCCCTCTGTCGCCTCTGCTGCTGCTGTCGACCTCCTTGGTGCTGAGCAGGTCGGCTCTGCGTCCGCTCCCAGCGGGCGCCGCAGCGGCAAGGGCAGGGGAGGCAAGGGCGGTGGGGGTGACGGCGGGGGAGGCGGTGGTGGGGGTGGTGGCGGCGGTGGGGGTGGTGGCGGGGCTGGAGGGGCTAGTGGCAGCGGTGGGGGTGGTGGAGGCAGCGGCGGCGGAGGTGGCCGGGGTGGGGGCGGTGGTGGTGGCGGCAGTGGACGTGGAGGCGGCAGAGGCGGTGGTGGTCGTGGTGGAGGCGGCGGTGGTGGTCGTGGAGGCTCTGGCACTGGCCAGAGCGCGCAGCACCCTCAGTCCTCCAAGGAGCTTCGTGAGTGGTACTTACAGCACGGGGGTGGGGGGGGTAGCCTTAACTGCACGTACGTCATCCGCACTGGTCGCCGCAAGGGACAGACGTGCGGGAGGGCGCACACTGCGCAGCGCTGCTTCTCTCGCCTAGATGACGCGTGGCGTGCTCAGTTTCCTGACGCTCCTGAGCTCCCTCAGTGGGCTGATCTCCTCAAGAAGGATATCGATATCTATGCTCTTGATTTTGATGTTATTCTCAAAGCCATGTATGCATTGACTATTAGTGGAGAGGAGGACCAGTACCTGTGTGTTCCTCCTGACCCAGGCATCCGCACGAGTGTGGCTGCAGCCCTAAGTGCTTGCGTGTCTGCTGCCCCAGGTGCTAGTGAGGCTACTGCTCTAGGTGCTTGTGTGTCCGCCACCCCAGGTACTACAGAGTCCACTGAGGCACTGCACACCTTCACTCTAGACTCAGGCGCTTCGCGCTGTTTCTTTCGTGACCGCACTGCTCTTGAGCCCCTTGCTCGACCAGTCGCTGTCTCGCTCGCTGACCCCTCTGGGGGTCCGGTCATTGCGACCTCCTCCACTGTCCTTCCTTGTCCTGCTGTCCCGTCGGGCACACTGTCAGGTCTCCACCTCCTCTCGTTCTCTACAAACTTGGTGGCGGGTTGTGCGCTTCAGGATGGGGGTGTTCACCAGTTCACCCCTGCCTACGAGCGTGTGACACACTGCACGTGTGCTCGGACGGGCCGTCACCTGGCTACCTTCACTCGACAGCCGGGGTCGGACCTGTACACACTGACCACTGAGTCCCCTCAGGTAGCGGCGTCTGCGTCTGCGTCAGGTCAGCTGTCAGCCCCCTGCTCGTGTCGCTCTCTAGCGCACAAGACTGTCCTCTGGCACCACCGACTTGGTCACCCGTCAGTGCAGCGCCTTCGGGGCATGCACTCCCGGTACCTTGTCTCTGGTCTTCCTCGGGTACTCCCTCCCCTCCCACCCTCCCTTGCTCCTCCTTGTCTTCCCTGTGTCGAGGGGCGGCAGCGCGCTGCCCCTCACTCCTCCTCGTTCCCCCCGACGACTGCTCCTTTGCAGACGCTCCACATGGACGTGTGGGGCCCAGCCCGCGTCCGTGGTCAGGGCCAGGAGAGGTACTTCTTGATCGTCGTTGACGACTACTCGCGCTACACCACGGTCTTCCCCTTGCGCACCAAGGGTGAAGTCCCTGATGTTCTGATCCCTTGGATCAGCAGAGCACGTCTTCAGCTGCGAGAGCGTTTTCGCTCGGAGTTTCCTGTCCTGCGCTTGCACTCTGACAGAGGTGGCGAGTTCTCCTCCGACCTCTTGGCAGCCTACTGTGCAGAGCACGGCATTCGCCAGTCGTTCACGCTTCCGGCCTCTCCACAGCAAAATGGGGTTGCTGAGCGCCGCATTGGCTTGGTCATGGAGGTCGCTCGTACCTCCTTAGTCCACGCGGCTGCCCCCCACTTTCTGTGGCCGTTTGCGGTCCGGTACGCTGCGCATCAGCTCAACCTCTGGCCCCGTGTCTCCTTGCCGGAGACCTCGCCCACACTGCTGTGGACGGGGGAGGTTGGCGATGCGTCACGCTTCCGTGTCTGGGGATCCCGAGCTTTTGTTCACGACACGTCTGCGGACAAGCTCTCCTCTCACACTGCTCCCTGTGTCTTTCTTGGCTTTGTCCCGGATGCGTTTGGCTGGCAGTTTTACCACCCCGCCTTACACCGCGTCTTCCCCTCTCAGGACGTCACTTTTGACGAGTCCGTGCCCTTCTACCGCCTCTTCCCCTACCGCACTGCCCCGCACGAGTACGCTCGGCACATTAGTCTACGGAGTGGAGCTGCTGGTGCTGGGGTCCCCGGAGTTGACGCTGCTGCGGGTGCTGCAGACCCTGGTGCTGGAGGTGCTGCTGCTACTGGCGGTGCTGCTGGAGGTGCTGCTCGTACTGAGGACCCGGGCGTTGGAGCTACTGCGGGTGCTGCGGACCCTGGTGCTGGAGGTGCTGCTACTGCTGCTGGAGTGGAGGACCCGGCGAGTGGAGCTTCTGCTGGTCCTGAGGACCCTGCCGCTGGTGTCTCTGCTGGTTCGGGAGTTGCTGCACGGCCACGACCGTACTTCGTTCCGCTCCTTCAGCAGGTTCTTGGTCAGCCTCCTCCTCCTTGTTCTCCTCTCGCCTTAGAGTGTCCGCCGTCTGTCCAGTCACAGCCACAGTTACCGCCTGCCTCCCCACTCCCTGTGCCTACTCCTTACACTGGTCCGACTGGAGGTCTTGCTGAGAGACGTGAGCCTGCGTCACGTCCTGTGTCACCTGCGTCTCGTCGAGCATCGCCTGTTCGTGCTGCTACCACTGGTAGTCGTGTCCCGCGTCAGCGTCCTCCTGCTGTCCCAGGCACTCACCAGATGGCGCTTCGTCAGTCCACTGCTCCGTAGCGTGTCGCTCTCCCGTCGCCTCCTGCGTCCTCTCTTCCTGCTCTTGCTGACCCGGAGTCAGACACCCTTCGCGCTGCCAGTCCTACTGTCACACGTCTCCTGGCTACTGTTGTCACTGACCCTTCCTTTGAGTCTGCTGCTGCGTCTGCCTTAGTTGCTGAGCTTGTCGACTTTGCTGCTCGCTGTCGTCTAGACTACGCTGCTAGCCTAGTTGCTGAGTCTGAGTCTGTCCGTCCTCCGTCCGTCGGGGGTGAGTGTGCTCTTGGCACTGACGTCCTTGAGGACAGGCAGGAGGAGTTTGAGTGCTTTACTGCCGCTTTGCCCCATCTTGTGTCCATGCTTGTTGCCCCTGAGGGAGACCCGGATGCACCAGACATCCCGACCCCACGCTCTTACGCAGAGGCGATGGCCGGTCCCTACTCCTCTCAGTGGCAGTCAGCCATGGACATAGAGATGGCTTCCTGGAAGTCCACAGGCACCTACGTCGACGAGGTTCCCCCACCTGGGGCGAACATCGTCAGTGGCATGTGGATTTTCAGGGTGAAGCGGCCGCCGAGCTCTCCGCCTGTCTTCAAGGCGCATTACGTTGCACGAGGCTTCAGTCAGCGAGAGGGAGTTGACTTCTTCCAGACCTTCTCCCCGACCCCGAAGATGACCACTCTTCGGGTTCTACTACACGTCGCCGCTCAGCGTGACTACGAGCTCCACTCTCTTGACTTCAGCACAACTTTCTTGCAGGGCAGCCTGCACGAGGAGATCTGGCTGCGCCGCCCACCTGGCTTCACTGGGTCGTTCCCTCCTGGTACCCAGTGGAGCCTCCGGCGGCCAGTCTACGGTCTCCGCCAGGCGCCACGTGAGTGGCACGACACACTGAGGACTACACTTGCGGCTCTTGGGTTCGCTCCTTCTACTGCTGACCCGTCGCTGTTTCTACGCACCGACACCTCACTGCCGCCGTTCTACATCCTCGTGTACGTCGACGACTTGGTCTTTGCCACTTCTGACACAGCTGGTCTCGCTCACGTGAAGTCCGAGCTGCAGAAGAGACACACGTGCACAGACCTGGGTGAACTGACAAGCTATCTTGGCTTGCGGATCACCCGGGATAGAGCACGGCGCACCATCACCTTGACTCAGTCACACATGGTGCAGCAGGTCCTTAAGCGCTTCGGCTTCACCTACTCCTCGCCTCAGCCCACTCCTCTGCCTACGGGACACTCGCTCTCAGCTCTGCCTTCGGATGAGTCCGTAGAGCCGAGTGGTCCGTATCCAGAGCTTGTGGGCTGCCTCATGTACCTGATGACCTGCACTCGACCTGACCTTGCATACCCTCTCAGCATCTTAGCACGCTATGTCGCTCCCGGCCGTCACCAGAAGGAGCACATGGATGCAGCTAAGAGGGTGTTGCGCTACTTGTGCAGTACGTCGGGCATGGGGCTACTGCTTGGAGGGCGAGACCGGCCTGTTCTCACTGGGCACTCAGACGCTTCTTGGGCAGACGACCAGGCTACTCAGCGGTCGTCTCAGGGTTACACCTTCAGTCTTGGCTCTGGCTCTGTCTCTTGGCGTTCTACTCGTTCTTCTTCTGTTCTCAGCTCCAGCTGTGAGGCTGAGATCTACGCCACGGCCATGGCTGCCCAGGAGCTTCGCTGGCTCACCTACCTGCTGACTGACCTTGGAGAGCAGCCTCGTTCTCCTCCAGTGCTGTACATCGACAATAAGGCAACCATAGCCTTGTGTCAGGAGCACAGACTGGAGCACAGGACGAAGCACATTGCTCTGCGTTACTTTCTAGCTCGAGAGCTACAGCAGCGTGGTCAGCTTCTTCTGCGTTACGTGGCCACTGAGGCCAACACTGCTGATGTGTTCACCAAGGCGCTTCCGCCTTTTGACCATCAGCGTTTTTGCACTCTTCTAGGCCTTGTGCCGACTGTTCCTCACTTGCTTACTTCTTGACTTTGCCTGTACTGTGATCATTATATATATACCTGCATGTTTGCCCTTGCTAGGTTGTGATCATTGTACCTCTTGCTCTATCATAAAACTGCATGTGAACGTGTCTTGTGACCGCTTACTTGTGCTCGGAATTTGTGTGGAATCCTCGAGATCCACCCTGAGCTTGTTTGCCTTGCTTTGCCTTGACTGGTCTTGTGACCCCTAGGTCTCCCCCACTTTGCCTATGGGGGTGTGTCAAACATGATATAATTGTGTGGTTCTAGGCTGTAGTGGGTCACACCATAGGGGGTATACCAGTTTAGGGTTTCATATTTGTACTGCTGTTCCTGCTAGTCACACCCATTCCTGTTTCTCATTCTGACATCCACCGCCCCCGCTAGCTCCTCCAGCGCCCCTGCCCCCCTTGCCCTTGCCAGGGCGGCGTCTCCCGCTAGGGGTAGACGCCGCACCGACCGACTCAAGACCAACGGGGTTGGCCGCAGCAGCGGAGGCAACAGAGGGCAAAAGGGTGGAGGGGGAACACCCCTCAAAGATGGGGGTGCGAGGGTCACCACGAGAGGCTCCTACAGCTACTATGCTCTTCTCTGCTGCTAGGAGGGCCTTCTCGAGGAGGTCAACGGTGAGAGTGGTGGGGCAAACTGAGAGGAAGTGGTCCCTGACTACGCGAAGGGAGTCAGGGAGCCGGGTGACTATGTGGTAGAGGGTGATGTACATGGGGGGGGGGGGGGGGGGGGGGGTTCTTGGCGCAGAAGTCAGCAGGAAGCGTAGCGCGGTAGCGAGTGTCACTAGTGCGGAGGTGCGTAATGAGGTCAGCGATTGTGGGAAAGGCAGCAAGGTCAGGGAAGAGGTACGGTAGCATGAGGCGGCTCAGTGCAGCAGTGGCAAGGGAGGAGTAGCATGCAACTACAGCGTCGTACAAGGTCTGAGCACTCTTGTATTGACTAAAGTGCGCACGCTCAGAGGTAGGCAGGTGGCGACGCATAGCAAGACGTGCAGCAGCATCGCGTGTGGCCCACTGTGAGCGAATAGTGGCGTCAGCATCAGCAGCAGGGGCAGGAGAGGCACCAGAAGTGAGGTCAAAGAGGGAGAGACCGTCTGCCCTGTCGCACTCTAGGAAAAGTTGCGAGTCAATGGCCCGACCCTCAGCGTCAAAAGCGAGGACACTAGGGGTAGCCATGACAGCAGTAGACTAGCAGCGCGAACAGTATGGTAAGGGCAGTGCAGTGACAGAGGCGCTGCTCTTACCGGACAGGGCGGCTCGGCGGTTCGGCGGCTCGGCGGCTCGGGCGGCTCGGCGGCTCGGGCGGCTCGGCAGCTCGGCGGCTCGGCAGCAACTGCGGCTCGGCGACTCGGCGGCGCTGTCGGCTCGGCGGCGCGGCGGTACAGCAGCTCGACAGCTCAGCGACCCGGCGGCTCGGGCGGCTCAGGTGGCGCGGCGGCTCGGGCGGCTCAGGTGGCTCGGGCGGCTCGGCAGTAGGTCGGCGGCGCCGGCGGCTCGGTGGTGACGGCGGTGCCGCGTGGGGACGGCGGCGGGGCCGGTAGAGGAAGCGCCGGGGCCGGGAAGGGTAGCGCTGGGGCCGCAGGGTAGGCGACGGGGCCAGCAGAGGCGGCGCCGGGGCCGGGAAGGGCGGCGCCGGGGCCGGGAAAGGGCGGTGCCGGAGCCGCAGGGGTAGGCGACGGGGCCAGCAGAGGCGGCGCCGGGGCCGGGAAGGGCGGCGCCGGGGCCAGGAAGGGCGGTGCCGGGGCCGGGAAGGGCGGTGCCGGGGCCGCAGGGGTAGGCGACGGGGCCGCAGGATAGGCGCCGGGGCTGTAGGGTAGGCGCTGGGGCCAGCAGGGTAGGCGACGGGGCCGCAGGGTAGGCGACGGGGCCGCGAGGGTAGGCGCCGGGGCCGCAAGGGTAGGCGACGGGGCCGCGAGGGCGGCTTGGAGGGGTCACTAGGGCGGCTCGAAGAGGCCGCGAGGGCGGCGCGAAAGGGCCGCAAGGGCGGCGCGACGCGACGGGGCCGCGAGGGCAGCGGAACGGGGCCGCGTGGGCGTCGCGACGAGGCCGCGTGGGCGGCGCGACTTGATGGGGCCGCGAGGGCGGCGCGACGGGGTCGCAAGGGCGACTCGACGGGGCCGCTAGGGAGGCGCGACGTGAAGGGGCCGCGAAGGCGGCGCGACGGGGTCGTAAGGGCGGCGCGACGGGGTCGTGAGAGGGGAGCGCGACTCGGGCATAGGCTGAGCGCGCTCCGGGCAGGAAAAAAAACGGTGGGCCCTAGGAACAGTTCCCACAGGGGAACCTGCTCTATACCATGTGAAATTGAACGAGAATGAAATGACTAAGGGAAAGTTGGGTACAAGTACAAACTCTAGAAAGCTGTACCCCATATGTGCTACCCCACTATAGCCTACAGTAGCTATGTCATATAAATCTGACAAGGAAAATGAAAATTTCCTTACGGCGACCTGCATTTGAAGATGAAAAATACAGATGCATACGTCATCAGAATATGCCGACCAGGTTACAATTACATATTCGAATTTCTTTTACAGTCCCATTTTCGCCTGTGGCGACAAAGGCGAAGGTTGCGTGTTTGAATAGGTTTCAGTCCGACGCCGCCCGACTACCTGGCTCGACTGTAAGGGCGTGTCCAGCGCGTACATTTACAGCTCACCTTCCGCAAAGTTACCACTGTTAGAGACTAAGGACGGAGTCTACGAAGATTAGGTGCCTAAAATTCTCAAAAATCGTTGGCTTAGAATTCTGGACAGAAAAGTCGCGCTCACAAGAAACGTCGTCGACGAAATGTTCACAGTCAAAACTTCACAAAACTCATATATGTTGTAGCTCTACTCCGTGGCTACAATTCCCAAGTTGAATCGTATAGAAAAGTGAAGTATTTCTTGAGTTATCAATTTTGGCGCACTAGGGGGTATGCTGCCATGGAATCCTAACTCAATCATAAGAGTCTCACAATTTCACAATCACTACACAAGAGAGTTAGAGTGGCAATAAACCAGGTGGGAGGGATGAGGAGGACGAGAGGGAAGGTCCCAAGAGAGTCCCCAACCAAGGAAACCCCATGCCACACAATTCCCCTCTCCATAGGCAACCCCACTTTCACTTTTGTCACTTTCCAACCCATGCCATCCACCTTGCCCAACTTGGCCACACTTGCCTGTCAGAATCCCAACCACTAGACCATTGAGATAAAAGGGCTTGTTTCAGTAGCGGGTCAGTGCGCCCATAACCCCCCAGGCAAACGCGCCTGTAACCCCCCCTAGGATCGATCGGGGATCTCACAGTGTAGCTCTACTGACACCCCCCCACACTGGGAGGCCCAGGACTAAGCACAGCGGCAACGGCCTACATGTGCATACACCGGGAATCGAACCCGAGACCGCTCTGATACCATGTCAGAATCCCAACCACTAGACCATTGAGATAAAAGGGCTTGTTTCAGTAGCGGGTCAGTGCGCCCATAACCCCCCAGGCAAACGCGCCTGTAACCCCCCCTAGGATCGATCGGGGATCTCACAGTGTAGCTCTACTGACATTGCCAACCTGGTTTGGCTCCTCCCAACCACTTGGCAGCATCTACAGTGATGTTGACGAATTTCCCAACCCCCAAAAGTCTGTACCCCTTATGGAGTCAACCCCACAACTTCCCATAGTCACCACAACCAAATATCAAAAGCATACGAACTTCCAACGTTCGTAACTTTCTTGTTCGTGCTCCGATTGAAGCGATACTTGGTTCGTCGGAAAGCTCTTGAGCACAGAAGTCACTTCAGATATCTGCTCAAGTCAAATAACATTCACACACACTCAGAAAATCCAAACCACATCAAACACAAATTCTTGCACACGCTCACACCACGCATGCAACGCACGAACATGTGATGGGAGGCAGACAGACGTGAATGCATATGATTGCATCACACAACAAACTCCCCCTCTGGCTGCCAACCATCATCCCACATGCCATAGCTCAATCATGCACCCTCAATGCAAACTCATCCCAGCAAGCTTCATGCCCTTCCAATGCTCAGATTCAGCCAGGCGCTTGGTGAGAATGTCAGCCGCCTGCTGATGGGTCTTCACAATCTCCAGTCGCACCTCCTTGTCCAAGAGCCTCCTCACCCAGTGCCACTTAGGCCTGATGTGTTTGGTCAGCCCATGAAGACAAGCATTCTTTGCTAGCTTCACCGCCGACTCATTGTCACAGAAAATCACAGTCGGCTCCCTCTGGCACACTCCGATCTCCTCCAACAAACGCCTCAGCCACACCACCTCCTTTGCCCCATGATGCAGGGCCATGTACTCTATCTCACACGAGGGCGATCGGATTCTTTGGGACCTTCATGAGGACAGAGATGTCTACAACGAGATGTGGCAGATCCCTGTGGTCCCAATGCCTAAGGAGAGGCAAGTGGCAGCAAGCGTCAGCACCAAAGGTGGAGCGGTTGGTAGCGGCGATTGCGTGGACGGTCGCGCTAAGGAGAAGGAGTCCAAGAAGTGCAATCTTGGAGGGACCAGCAAGCTTGGTGAACCTATGGAGAGAGGTACAGCAGCCAAGGAGCAGCAAAAGGGTGAGGAGAACCCCGAGGCAGCAGCGGAGGAGGACTACGGAGAGAGTATGTGGGGCGCTATTGCGAGCGCGGCATTCTCCAATCCAACTTCGGCTACGGGGGAGTGTGATTGGCTCACCTTGCATCGGCGCATGGGGCATATGGCCCTGCCCATCTTGCAGCAGCTAGTAAAGAATGAGATGGTTGCTGGCATACGTGTGAAGGGGGAGCCCGATGAGGTACTTGGCTGCCCGACGTGCATGCAAGCCAAGTTCGCCCGTTTCCCATTCTCTAGTTCGGAGGCAACGGCTAAGGCACCACTTGATGAGGTGGTGATGGACGTGGTGGGCCCCCTGAAGCTTGGAGCTGCTGGAGCTAAGTACTTCCTCACTATTGTGGACGTCTACACCCGTATGACTTGGGTGTACGTGCTGGCCAAGAAGAGCGACGTGGCTGAAACGTTGAAGGCGGATTGGTTCCCGATGGTGGAGCGGCAACAAGACCGTCTAGTCAAGTCAATCCACACCGATCGAGGGGGAGAGTTCCTGAGCAAGGAGTTTGGGTTGTGGCTGAAGAAGAATGGCATTCCGCACACCCTCACCATGCCATACTCCCCTGCAATGAACGGCATCGCCAAGCGAGCGAACCGCACAATCACGGAGGCGGCACGCGGGTTGCTCATTGAAGCCGGGCTACCCGACTATTTCTGGCCTGATGCGGTGCGGAGCGCGTGTGTGGCCAAGAACCGAGCCTTGACTCATGTGGGAGCACACAAATGGGTGCCCTATATGGAGTGGCTAGGAAGGAAGCCAAAGGTGGATATGCTTCGGGTGTTCGGGTGCATGTGCATGGCGCTCGTGCCTAAGCATCTTCGGCACAACAAGCTTGGTGCCAAGGCGGTGTGGGCCGTGCACTTGGGCATGGCTCAAAACAGCAAGGGATGGCTTCTTTGGGATCCATTCACCAAGAAGTTCTTGGTGAGCAGGGACTGCAAGTTCATGGAGAACTTCATGTACAAAGATTGGAAGGCGGAGAATGAGGCGAAGATAGGCGTGCGGTTTGGGGAGGTGAAGAGTTCCGGTTTGGAGCATGTGGAGCTGCCTTTGGAGCTGAGCAGCGGCAGCACAACCACGAGGCAATCCTCCCTTGTGAATGGGGGAGAGGAGGCCAATGATGCAGAGGAAGAAGAGGAGGAGGTGCAGCAAGTGAGCGAGCATGCACCGTCACTCCCTTCCCGTACTACGAGTGCTCCACGGATTCGAGCCACACCGCAGCAACGGAAAGGCCTTCAAGTCCCTGCAGCTGAGGAGGAAGGAAGGGGGAAGAGGAGAGTTCAACCCCCTAATAGGCTGACCTATGATGCGCCGGGAAAGCAGGGCAAGTCAGCCCTGGCCGGAGCGGCAATGATGGTCGGAGACGACGAGGAGAGTGACTACGAGGAGTGTGCCTTCGCGTTCTTCTCTCCGGTGGAGATGCCGGGAGAACCAGCAACTCTCAAGGAGGATTTGGAGAGTAGTGATGCTGAGGAGTGGAAGAAGGCCATGGAGAGTGAGCTGAAGAGCATCAAGGAGAATGACACGTTTGAATTGGTGGAGCTACCGGAGGGGCGTACGGCGGTAACGTCCAAGTGGCTCTTCAAAATCACGTCGGATACCGACGGCAAGATCGAGCGCTACAAGTCTAGGCTTGTAGCCAAGGGGTACCAGCAGAAGGAGAAGGTGGACTTCAAGGAGCTGTTTGCCCCTGTGGTGAAGCCGACGACGCTGCGAACCCTATTCACGGGAGCCGCCAACAAAGGATGGGTAGTAAAACAAATGGGCATCGTAACGGCATTCCTCAACGGCATCCTTGAGGAGGAGATTTTTATGGCGCAGCCAGAGGGGTTTGATGATGGTAGTGGCAGAGTGTGGAAGCTAAAGAAGGCCCTCTATGGGCTGAAGCAGACCCCTAGGCAATGGTACATGAAGCTGCGCGAAGTGTTGGAGTAGATCGGCTTCACTCCCTCAACGGCCGATCACTCCTTGTTCATGCTTGGCGAGGGGGAGCAGAGGAGCTTCATGGTGGTTTATGTGGATGACATTCTTATATTCTCACCCTCCTCTGACCTTGTGAAGGAGGTGATGCTGAAGCTGCATGACAAGTTCAAGTGCAAGTCCCTTGGTGACGTGAACTTCTACCTTGGGCTCCACATCGAACGAGACGTGGAGAAGCGGAGCATGCGAGTGCACCAACGGAAGTACCTGGAGGCGTTGGCTGCCAATTTTGGCCAGAGTGAAGGTCATGTGGCTACTCCCTTTCCCTCTGGGTTCAAGTGTGTGAAGGGACCAGAGGAGGAGAGCGTTTGTGAAGAAGAGAGGCGCCGTTTTCACTCGTTGGTGGGCAGCCTCATGTATGCGGCGGTAAACACCCGACCGGACGTCGCGTTTGCTACCGGGCAGCTGGCTAGGGTTGTGCAATGCCCTAATGAGGAGCAGGTAGCAGCTGGAATGAGGGTGGCCAAGTATCTTGGCCAAACACCGACCGTTGGGCTGCAATACTCGGCGGCGGCACAAAGGCGCCAAAAGGGCGCGGATGGTGTTGAACCCGGGCGTTTGTTCCTCACCGCCTACTCGGATGCTTCATATGCATCAGAACCAGAGGACATGACAAGTGTGGGAGGCTTCATATGCTGTGTTGGTGGAGGCCCAACTGCTTGGGAGAGCAAGAAGCAGGTTGACCAAGCTTTGAGCTCGGTAGAGTCCGAGTACATGGCACTCTTCCGTGCCGTACGGGAGATTGTGTGGCAGCGGCGTTTGTTGGCTGAATTGGGGGAGGAGCAGCAAGGACCTACCCCACTCTACTGTGACAGCCAGGGTGCCATTGCTCTTGCTAAGAACCCTGTGTTGCATGGACTCACAAAGCACATGAGGGTGAAGTGGCATTGGACGAGGAGCATGGTGACCGCGGGTGAAGTTGAGTTGCGGTACGTGAAGACCACGGGGCAGCCGGCTGACATGATGAGAGCAACATATCCTAAGGCCAACAATCCGAGGGGGAGTTTGTTGGTGCAACCCTACGGTTTGCACTCGGCTTGTTGTCCGTGTGCGTGCATGTGTGTTTGTATGGAATGGTATGAGGGCATGGGATAATATATATTTCATGCTTATAATTGTGTGTGAATGTTGAGTCATGATGTCGAGTGTGTGTATAGAGTCAATAGCGAGTTATCGCTAGACGCGTGTTACGCGGTCGTTTGTGTCTCGCGCGCGGTTTCTATTTTGTCGTGCGCGGTTTCTATTTTGTCCTGTACGGAACGTTCGGCGTGTTGCAGGTGTGTGCAGCAGACCCATCAAGAACCCAAGGATGAGTTTGTGATGAAGAGCCCGAGCCTTGGTGTCAAGCCTCAAGTGATTTCGAAGCTCGCCAAAAGGGTACACCTCAAGATATTGAAGATAGTTACATTACTTTGTGTAGTGTAACATTTCACTTGGTGTAGGCCCTAGTGAAGGGTAGTTTCGAGACCCTTCGTGGTTGGGGACAGTGTGGCACTGTTCCACATCACTGTACCTCGGCTCTTGGGGTTTGTAGGAGCTGGAAGTCATTCCCAACTCGTAACTCTTCCTAACTCTTCCTATCTTGTGTTCTAAGACAATGTTGCTGCCATAGTGTCGTTCGTTCAAACCGACGCTGTGTCGTCAATACTTGGTCAAATCGTGCGATCTAAATTGCCTAGTGTAGGCGAAAATAAGACGCTCCAGATCCAAGTTGAATCAAGTCATTTGATGTTGTGACCAGAACGCTATGAACGTTTGAAGCCGCTGTGCAGAAATCCGACTGTGCACTCTATCTTTCGTTTTAGGCACATTGGAGCCTACTATGACTATAACACCAGTAAATTCTGGAAGGAGCTCATGGGACTGTTGGGGACAAAACTTGCAATGTCTTCAGCATACCACCCCCAGACTGACGGACAGACAGAGCGACTCAATCAGGTGGTTGAACAGTTATTGCGCACAGCTTGCAAGGACGACGTCATCTACTGGGACACACAGTTACCGACCCTAGAGTTCGCTTACAACAACGCATCACATGCGGCCACAGGGAAAACTCCTTTCTTCATGTGTTACGGACGGGAACCACTTACACCACAGCAGCCAACCACACCGGCACACGTCCGAGCCGCACATGACTTTGTCACCACCATGCATCAACTATGGGAGAAGACTCAGCGATGTCTCACCACGATGCAGAACTCCCAGAAGCAGTATGCCGATCGTCAGCGACGTGATCACTCAGTAGCAGTCGGAGATCAGGTGCTTCTTGACACGCGCAACTTGAACCTGTCTCACCTCCCATCCAAACTCCGGCCTCGCTTCTGTGGTCCTTTTCTCGTTGAGGCACAGGTGACACCAGTTACATTCCGCTTGCGCTTACCTACTACATGGAAGCTTCACAATGCTTTCCATGTTCAGCTACTGAAGCCCTACAAGGACCTCAACCAACAGTTCCAGGGACGGCAGCTACCGCCACCACCACCTGTTCTCATCCAGGATGAACCTGAGTATGAAGTGGAGCGCGTCCTCTCTCATTGGCGCCGCGGCAGCAAGACCCTCGAGTTCCTGATACGCTGGAAGGGATATGACCCCACTGAGGACAGCTGGGTTGCAGAAGCTGATATGGGCAACGCACGCCGTGCTCTCAATGACTATCTTGTCAAGCAGGGTGTATCTCATGCCACCCAGCTTTGAGGGGGGGACGTGTGAGAGTACGACAGCTTATGCCAGCTATGCTTGCTTGCCCTGACTTTATTATGCTTTTTCTAGCATAGGATATTTATATGCATGCATGAATTGCTTGATTTCCTAGGCTAGGTGCTTTCCTATATTTTATTATAGTTATAGCACCGAGCTAGGTTGCGTGCCCCGAATTCTGGCTTTTCAGTTGACACCGAATTGCCTTCTACCGAATTCGGGAAGATTTGTTCGGGACGCTTTGCGACCCTCAGAACCTTCGCGTAACACCTCGTTACTGGGCCTTATGTTGAGCCTATATATAGCCTCGTGTTGTACCCAGGTGAATCAATCAATTCACATTCTCTTTTTTGAGCTTGATCCTAGATCCTCACACAGTTGGAGAAGCAGCAGCCACAGCTGGAGGAGCCGCAGCTGCCGCCGCAGGAGTAGCAAGAGTAGCAGTGGCAGCCGCCGTAGCAGGAGCAGTAGCAGCAGCAGCCGCCGCAGCAGGAGTAGCAGCCTCTTCCTCCTGTCTCTGGCCTTCGAGCCCTCGGTCTCCCCTCTCCCTCTCCTCCTGTCTACGGTCCCAAGTTTCCTCCTCCTGACCCCGCCACAGCTGTTTCCCCCGTTCTCAGCACCCTTTGTCCCCTCCTCTTTCTCACGCTCGGAATTCTCGCTCTCCTCGTGCTCGTTCCTTGTCCCCTATCCCCTATCCTCTGTCTCCTCGACCTTCCTATTGTCCTGTTCCATCCTAGTCCGCCTCGTTCGTCGCCGTCTGTGCTTCCTTCTCCTCTTGAGTCCTCACTGCTTCCTTCTCTACTCCTGTCACTGACTACTACCCCGCGTTCTCGCCTCTCTTGTTATCGACCCCCATATTTCTCTGTCCTCTGTCTCCGCTCTTGCTGCCTCAGTCACTGAGTTTGCCTCTAATCACCGCCTTGACTACACAACTACTCTTGTGACTGCTCCTCCTATCAGTCCTTTGGCCGTCGGGGGTGAGTCTGCCCTTGAGTGTGACGCTCTAGAGGACAGACAGTTTAAGCTTGAGTTCCTGGCAGCCACTTCCCCTCACCTCTGTGCCATGCTGCTCGCTCCTGAGGGAGACCCTGACGCCCTTGACATACCAACTCCTCGCACTTACGCTGAGGCAGTGTTAGGGCCTTGGGCCTCTCAATGGAGAGCTGCCATGGACGCAGAGATGCCCCCCCCCCTTGGGGAGAACGTAGCCAATGGCATGTACATTTTCAGGGTGGATCACAACGTCACCACACATTCCGTGCACCAGTTCAAGGCCACAAGGCCAGTTCACATGCAGGATTATATATAAAGGTAAACAAGCAAGTGCAGGTATAGATAGATCACAGTACAAGCAAGGTCAAGAAGTGAGCAAGTGAGGCCAAGTAGGCACAAGACCTAGCATCGTACAAAAGCGCTGATGATCACAAGGCTAAAGTGCCTTGGTAAAGATATCAGCAGTGTTGGCCCGAGAGGCCACGTAAGCAAGTCGCAGCTGACCACGCTGCTGCAGCTCACGAGCAAGTAAGTAGCGAAGAGCAATGTGCTTCGTTCTGTGCTCCAGTCTGTGCTCCCGACACAAGGCCAGCATGGCCTTGTTGTCTACGTACAGAACTGGAGGAGAACGAGGCGGCTCTCCTAGGTCAGTCAGCAGGTAACTCGGGTGCTTCCCGCTCCTTCTTTCAAGACCGCACCACGCTTACGCCGCTTAGTCGGCCGAATGCGGTCTCCGTGGCGGACCCCTGTGGGGGTCCTGTCCTTGCTCGCTTCTCCATTGTCTTACCGTGTCCGGCAGCCCCCTCTGGCACCCTGTCAGGTCTCTACCTCCCCTCGTTCTCTACGAACTTGGTGAGTGGAGCTGATCTACAGGATAGAGGGGTTGACCAGTTCACTCCTGCGAGTCAGCGGGTGACCCACTGCACCTGTGCTCGGACGGGCCGACACTTGGCCACGTTTACCCGTCGATCGGGGTCGAGCCTGTACACACTGACTACTGAGTCTCCTCCGGTTGCTGAGTCTGGTCCGGTAGCTGCGTCGAGTCAGGTGTTTATTGCAGAGTCCAGGTCTGGTACTGAGTCTACTCCCTGCTCGTGTCGTCTCCTATCCAACCAGACTCTCCTTTGGCACCACCGCCTTGGTCACCCCTCCCTGCCTCGTCTCCGAGGCATGGCCTCCCGTGTTCTTGTCTCTGGTCTCCCCCGGTCCCTCCCTCCCCTCCCTTTGGGGCCTGACCCTACCTGCGTTCCTTGCGTCAAGGGGTGGCAGCGCGCCGCCCCTCACTCCTCCGAGTTTCCTCCGACAGAGGCTCCCCTACAGGCTCTTCACATGGACGTGTGGGGCCCCGCCCGCGTTCGTGGCCAGGGTCACGAGCGTTACTTCCTGTTGGTGGTTGACGACTACTCGCGTTACACCAAAGTGTTCCCCTTGCGCAGCAAGGGTGACGTCACTGAGGTGTTGATCGACTGGATCCGCACGGCTCGTCTCCAACTCGGCGAGAGTTTCGGCTCGGACTTTCCTGTCTCTGCGTCTGCACTCTGACAGAGGCGGAGAGTTTTCCTCTGCCCGTCTGGGAGCCTTCTGTCGTGCACAGGGCATTCGCCAGACCTTCACGCTTTCGGCCTCTCCACAGCAAAATGGGATTGCTGAGCGCCGCATTGGCATGGTCATGGACGTCGCTCGTACGTCCATGATCCATGCAGCTGCCCCCCATTTTCTGTGGCCATTTGCGGTTCAGTACGCAGCGCATCAGCTCAACCTTCAGCCCCGGGTCTCATTGCCAGAGACCTCCCCCACCTTGCGGTGGACCGGGAAGGTTGGCGATGCGTCTGCGTTTCGGGTCTGGGGATCTCGGGCGTTTGTCCGCGACTTGTTTGCGGACAAGCTGTCCCCCCGTGCTGTTCCCTACGTCTTCCTTGGCTTCCCCCCTGACGCGCCTGGGTGGCAGTTTTACCACCCCACCTTGCGCCGTGTTCTGTCCTCCCAGGACGTCACCTTTGACGAGTCAGTGCCCTACTACCGTCTCTTCCCCTACCGCACTGCGCCCCTCCCCCCACCGCCGTTCTTCCTTGCGCCAGGTTCTCCCCCGGTAGACCCTCCCCCCCCTCAGGGTCCTGCCCCATCATGTATGTCCTGGGAAGACGCAGTCGAGCCTATCGTGGTAGCTATTGACTCTGGTGCTGCTAGAGGTGCTGAGCCTGCGGGTGCCGGGTCAGGAGGTGCTGAGCCTGGGGGTGCGGAGCCTGGGGGTGCTGAGTCTAGGGGTGCTGAGCCTGGGGGTGCTGAGTCTGGGGGTGCTGAGCTTGGGGGTACGGAGCCTAGGGGGTGCTGCCGCTGGGGGTACGGGTACTGTCTCTGCTGGTTCTGGAGGCGCTGCGCGGCCGCGCCCGTACTTCGTTCCGCTCCTTGAGCAGGTTCTTGGTCTCCCGCCCTCTACTGGTCCTGCTCCTCCCTTAGAGTGTCCACAGCTTGTCTAGTCGCGGTCACAGTTACAGCCCGCCTCCCCCCTACCTGCTCCTTCTCCCTACACTGGTCCTACTGGAGATCTTGCTGAGCGTCATGAGCCTGCGTCTCGTCCTGCGTCGCCTGTTAGTGCTGCTCGCTCTAGTAGTCGTGCTCCGCGTCCGCGTCCTCCTGCGGTCCCAGGCACACGCCAGATGGCACAGCGTCCTTCCACTGCTCCTCTGCGTGTCCCGTTGCCGTCTCCTCCAGAGTCCTCTCTTCCTGTTCTTGCTGACCCGGAGTTTGACTCTCTTCGTGCTGCCAGTCCTACTGTCATGCGTCTCCTGTCTACTGTTGTCACTGGCCCTTCCTTTGAGTCCGCTACTGCGTCGGCCCTAGTTGCTGAGCTTGTCGACTTTGCTGCTCGCTGTCGTCTAGACTACGCTGCTAGTCTTGTTGCTGAGTCTGAGTCTGTCTGTCCTCCGTCCGTCGGGGAAGAGTGTGCTCTGAGCACGAACGTCCTTAAGGACAGGCAGGAGGAGTTCCAGTGTTTTACTGCTGCTTTGCCTCATCTCGTGTCCACACCAATTGCCCCTGAGGGAGACCCGGATGCACCAGACATCCCGACTCCTCGATCGTACGCTGAGGCGAACGAGGGTCCCTACTTCCTCTCAGTGGCAGTCAGCCATGGACGCAGAGATGGCTTCCTGGAAGTCCACATGCACCTACGTCGACGAGGTTCCCCCACCTGGGGCGAACATCGTCAGTGGCATGTGGATTTTCAGGGTGAAGCGGCCGCCGGGTTCTTCGCCTGTCTTGAAGGCGCGTTACGTGGCTCGAGGCTTCAGTCAGCGGCAGGGAGTTGACTACTTTCAGACCTTCTCTCCCACCCCGAAGATGACCACTCTTCGGGTGCTGCTGCACATAGCCGCTCAGCGCGACTACGAGCTTCACTCTCTTGACTTCAGCACAGCTTTCCTGCAGTGCAGCCTACACGAGGAGATCTGGCTGCGCCGCCCACCTGGCTTCACTGGGTCGTTTCATCCTGGTACCCAGTGGAGCCTCCGGCGGCCAGTCTACGGTCTCCGCCAGGCGCCCCGTGAGTGGCACGACACACTGAGGACTACACTTGCGGCTCTTGGGTTTGCTCCTTCTTCTACGGACCCGTCGATGTTTCTGCGCATCGACACCTCTTTGCCGCGGTTCTACATCCTCGTGTACGTCGACGACTTGGTCTTTGCCACTGCTGACACTGCTGGACTCGCCCACGTGAAGTCCGAACTGTAGAAGAGACACACGTGCACAGACCTGGGTGAACTGCGCAGCTACTTTGGCTTGCAGATCACCTGGGACAGAGCACAGCGCACCATTACCCTGACTCAGTCACACATGGTGCAGCAGGTCCTTCAGCGCTTTGACTTCATGTACTCCTCGCCTCAGGCCACTCCTCTGTCTACTCGCCACTCGCTCTCAGCTCTGCCTTCGGATGAGTCCGTAGAGCCGAGTGGCCCGTACCCAGAGCTTGTTGGCTGCCTCATGTACCTGATGACCTGCACACGACCTGACCTAGCATACCCTCTTAGCATCTTGGCACGCTATGTTGCTCCTGGGAGACACCGACCAGAGCACATGGTTGCAGCGAAGAGGGTGTTGCGCTACTTGTGCAGTACGTCGGGCATGGGGCTAGTGCTTGGAGGGCGACGTCGAGTGGTCCTCGCAGGTCACGCAGACGCTTCTTGGGCTGACGACCAGGCTACGCAGCGGTCGTCACAGGGTTACACCTTCAGCCTTGGCTCCGGCTCTGTTTCGTGGCGGTCTACCCGCTCGTCTTCTGTTCTTGGCTCCAGCTGTGAGGCTGAGATCTACGCGGGGGCCATGGCTGCACAGGAGCTACGCTGGCTCACCTACCTGCTGACTGACCTAGGAGAGCCGCCTCATTCTCCTCCAGTTCTGTACGTAGACAACAAGGCCATGCTGGCCTTGTGTCGGGAGCACAGAACGAAGCACATTGCTCTTCGTTACTTCCTTGCTCGTGAGCTGCAGCAGCGTGGTCAGCTGCGCCCTACTTACGTGGCCTTTGAGGCCAACACTGCTGATATCTTTACCAAGGCACTTGCACCTTGTGATCATCAGCGCTTTTGTACGATGCTAGGTCTTGTGCCTACTTGGCCTCACTTGCTCACTTCTTGACATTGCTTGTACTGTGATCTTTCTATACCTGCACTTGCTTGTTTACCTTTATATATGATCTTGCATGTGAACTGGCCTTGTGGCCTTGAGCTTGTGCTCGGACTTTGTGGTGACGTTGTGATCCACCCTGAGCTTGCTTTGCTTTGCTTGACTGGTCTTGTGACCTCTTGTTCTCCCCCACTTTGCCTATGGGGGTGTGTCAAACTTATATGCTATAGTCTGTGTAGTTTGTAGTGGGGTAGACAATATTGGGTACAACATTTCTAGGTTTTCCTACTTGTACCCACCTCTTTCCTAGTTCATTCATTCCTCATTCTTCACACTTAGATGAATGCATAGTCGTTTACCTCGACGACATCGTTGTCTACACTCGCGATAGGCAGCAGCAATTAGCAGATCTGGAAGCAGTATTTTAAGTTTCAGACAAGCAATGCCTACTGACCAAGGGCTCCAAGTGCGAGTTTTTTCAGGTCTGGCTAGAATTTTTGGGGCACGTTATTTCGGAGGCTGGAGTTGAGATCGACCCAAAGAAGTTGGACATGGTCAAAGCGTGGCACCCCCCGACAAATATCACGGAGCTGCAGAGTTTTTCAAAGTTCGTTAATTATGTGCGTCGGTTTGTCCGCGACATAGCAGGAATAACAGCCACACTGACGGGTCTGTTGCAGAAGGGGGTCGCTTTTAAGTGGGGGAGAAAGAGCATGCTGCCTTATCCGTCCTGAAAAATGTTCTTTGTTCACCGCTTGTACTTTGCATCGCCGACCCACACCACACTTTCGAAGTACTTACAGACGCACCATTGGAGCCGTATTGCTACAGGATTTCGGCAATGATTTACATCCCATCGCATACGAGTTGTGAAAACTGCATCCGCCCGAGAAGAATTTCTCGATACACGATCGCGATCGTGCATGCGAGTGTGGCGCTGTTACTTGACCGGCGCAGACGTGACAATACAGATAGACCACAAATCACTACAGTACCTACGTGCACAGCCCCACCTCAACCCACGACAGATCCGCTGGCTCGATTTCCTCGAGTCAAATCTCCACTACAAGACCACCTACAAAAAAGGGGCATAGAACATTGCCGACGCACTGACCTGCCCCATTGCCCAAATCCACGCCAGACTACTCGCCCAGACTAGTCCACTACTTACATGACTATTTACCCACAGCTACCTAACAGACTGGTTCTTCACCGGAAGAGATTCGCAGCAGTTTGCAGCAGCAAGAGGGATGTATTACGTAGAAGCCGGCACTGACAGGATCTGGGTATTGGGCTATACATTACTACGGGAATTATGCTACAGGAGGCATACGACGGAGTTACCTCAGGCGATTTCAAAGTAGAGAAAACACGGCAGCAGCTGCAGCAGTATTATTTCTGGCCCGAGATGCTGACCGACGTGCAACGACACGTGTCATCACGGAAGCGGCTCACAGGATAGTTGCAGCCAATACCATCCCCAGAGTGTGCTTGGCAGCAGGTGACGATGGACTTCGTCACGGGTTACCGATTGGAGCAAGTGAGAACGACGAGATCCTGGTTGTCGTCGATCGGATGACAAAAATGGCACATTTTGCAGCCTGCAAGAAATCAATCACAGCCGAAGAGACAGCCCGCCTCTTCATCTCCACCGTCGTTCGACTGCACGGGATACCAGCAGCGATTATCAACGATTGCGACACGAAATTATGTCACATTTATGTGAATGTGAGCGGGATAGTGAGAAGAGATCGGGAAGTGTACAAATTGTATATACTGTATATAGCGAGGAGGGCAGTGCCGAGGATGGGATGCGAAGGGTCAAGGTGAGGATTGAGGTTTGCGGGGAGACAAGTGGGTGCGCGGGAGGGTGACGTTTGCCGAAGCGAAAGGTTGGGGAAAGGCATGGGGAGCAAACAGGGCGGGACTTACGTAAGTGGGAGGAGGGCAAGGGTTGAAACTACAGCGCTTGGCAGTGGCACGGCCAGCAGGTTACCACATCAGCTCAGATGGGTGCTCGCATGCATGTGTGTTTGCTTTCGTATGTGTGCAGGTGTGCTCCAAGGAGCCAGCTAGAACAACACAGTGGCAGCTGGAGGGAAAGAAGCAGGAGGCGGGCAGAAGAGGCAGCTGGCAGGGTGGTTGCTATTCTGTTCCACAGTTGCATTAGCCTCTGCGGACAGGCAAGGGTAGGCAGGATGAGTGAGGCGGAGGCCGATCTGGTAGATAGGGGGTACCTTGTGGTAGCTATCCTCAATGCTTGTATGTTTCCTTTGAACACAATATTCTTGCACCTACTCGAGCAAGTAGTGAGGAAAAGGAGATATTGCAAGGTAGGATGGAATAAAGCGATCCGTAGAGTGTGTTATGTGAAGGAGCCAAGGGCTTATCACATACAAGCATTCAGGCTTGGATGCCCACTCGATCAGGGCTAGATTTTGCAGTGAAGGACCTCAAGAAGGAAGGCGAGATGGAGGAAGCGAGCGCGCAAGGCGCGGAAGGAATGGGCGAAAAGAGGCCGGGCGGAGCCACGGGCTCAGGAGAAGCGCACGAAGAGCAGCGCCGCGCAGAAAAGGAGGAAACAAAGGAGAAAGGGGAGGGACTGACGATCGGAGAAACAGCGGCGGCAACCTGAGCTGGCCAGAATAGAGACAGACCGTATCGCCGAAGTGCATCGTGGCAAGGCTTTGAGGAAGACGTGGCATTAACGCGCTGGTGTTATACTATGCTGCCTAAGGTGGAGGTGTCGGAACGCTTTTCGGGGGAAGTCAGGCGCGGTCCCTCGCTGAAGAACTACTTGATGCAGCTGGAGAATCTGCGCGCGAGATGGGAGTGAGATCGATTGGATGCGGAGGAATTCTTTAGAGGGCTGGCGAATACCCTGACGGGAGAAGCAGAGACTTATTATCGCATCTGCAGGCGCGAGTTGTTGGATTGGGCGGCACATGCGCCGGCTGGGGAAAGGGACCCCACGAGGCGCTTCCTGGAGATGCTGCGAGAACAGTTTCTTCTGCAGACGCCGGAGCGGGTGGTCAAATTCCGCGGGCTCAAACGAAAGTCGGGAGAGTCACTGCTGGCTTACTACGGGCAACTGGTGGAGCTAGCGGAGGACATGAATTGTGTGGATCAAGGCAGACTCGTCAGCAAATTTCTGAATGGACTGAATTACGAGCTGCAGCGGGACGTACAGGTGAAGATATTTGAGATGGGGGCGACGGCAACGCTGGGCGTGGCGTACAAAACGGCGAAGAGAGTGGAGACCGGGAGGCGGCTGTTCGAGGTGGAGCGCACGGCAGAACGTGCGCCAGAGCACAGGAGGCCTGCATGGAGCGCGGCTCCAGTAGACAAGGAGCAACCGCCGAGAGGCCTTGGAGACACCCGCAAGTGCCACAACCGTGGGCAGATGGGACATTTGAGGCGGGACTGCAGGAATCCGCCGGCGTGTTCCATCTGTGGACAAGAGGGATCATCAGAGGCGCGACTGCCCCGAAGCGCCGGTGTGCGGGAAGTGCGAGCGACGGGGGCACGCGGAAAGGGAGTGCAATTCGAAGAGGGGAGAAGGGAGGGGAGACAGCCGTGACAGGAGCGAAGTGGCGGAGATGCGGGCAGAAATCGAGAGGCTGAGAGCTCAGTTGGAGGGGCGAGAGTCGGGGGAGGAGAAGAAACCGGCAATGGTGGCCAGGAGGGAAGAAGAGGAGAGTAGCGAAGAGGACTTCTGCCTGATGGCATGGCCTGCGAGGGACCGCGAAGAGTTGGGGCTGAGGACGCAGGAGAGAAATCTGAGGCCACGGACGGAGGGAAGGAGGGAAGAGGGACCGAGGCGCCGGGCAGCAGCAGAGGAAGAAGACTTGCACCCGCCGCGCCGCCACCCACTGGAGAGGCTCAGCTGCGCTGCGTCTGTGCTGGTGGCAGAGAAGGGATATATAACGGTGGGAGGAGTAGCAGTGAAACAGGCTATCATAGACACCGGGGCTCACCCGGTGCTGATCGGAAAGAGATTTGCGCAGCACTTGCAGCTAGATCGGCTGGAGCGACAGATAGAAGAAGGCCTGCTGCTGATGACAGCAGAGGGAGGAGGCACCAAGTGGATGCCGAAGACCAGGAGCACGGTTGAGATATACATACGGCAGGGAAGCCCAGAGGAGTCTTCAGTCAAGCTACAGTGTGGAATCTCACCCTCGGAAGACTACAATCTGTTGCTGGGTGTGAAATTCCTCTACTGCATCGGTGCTACCATATGCATGTGGAAGGAGAAACTCACGTACCGAGTCGTGTACTGGGAGAAGAATCAGCCAGTGGCAGAACTGCCCGTCAGATTCATCCGCCGAGAACCACGAGAGGCATACCAGGCGGAGATCAGGACTGTGGAGGAAGAATTGGGGATTCTCAGTTGGGAAAGATTGGATGAGGAACGAAGGCAGCGAGATTGGCACCGACAGCGTTGGGGTGAGAGTGGTAGACTGAGGGAGCTGCACCTGGATGCGGGGGTGTTCCACAAGCCTATAGTGTTGCTGGAGTTGTTCGCGGGTATTTGCACGGGGCTGGCCGCAGTGCTGAAGGCAGGGCTGAGGGTGGAGAAGTATATCTACGTGGAAAATGATGAGGCGGTGAACTGCATGGCTTGGCACCACATTAAGAAACTGGAAGAGCGTTACCCCTCGCAGTTGTATGCAGGCGCAGTGGAAAGGGGGGCGGAATGGGTGTGTCACAGGGTAGAAGATGTGAAGGAAGACGCGCTGGCCCACTGGGGGCACGTAGATCTGGTAGTCGCAGGATGGGAGTGTCATGGCTTATCACGAGCAGGAGAAGGAATGGGGTTTGAGGATCCGAGGAGTGGGCTGTTCCACGAGCTGGTGCGAGTGTTGAAGATGATCAAGAGGAAGCAAGGGGAGGTAGCATACATAGTGGAGAATGTGGACACCCGGGATGACGGGAGAGAGGCGGTGAAGAGAGCAGAGGAAGAAATTCGTGCAGAGTTGGGGGCAGGAGTGGCTTGGGACGCGGCGCAGAACGGCAGCAGGGCGCACAGACCTCGCAGGTATTGGCAGATCGTGATACCGGAGGCAGCCGTCCTATACGAGCTGTCTATGATGGAGCGGCCGCATGCCCGCCTGGTGCAGGACATACTCGAGCCTGCAAGAGTCCCAGCTCCCGTGAGATATCCTGACCACGAGATGCAGTACCCATGCAACGCGGTGGGCAAGCCACGGCAAGCATGGCCCACCCTGGTGGCACACGACCAGGCGAAGGGGTTCAAGATGAAAGGTGCTAGAGAAGGCCTAGGGATGGTGTACGACAGCCTGAAGGGAATATGGGAAGAGCCTACAGCATTGGAACGAGAGGTGGCAATGGGATTCATGGCAGGAGCCACGGCGAGTGGAGACGTGACGGAGCAGCAGAGAAAGAGGGCACTGGGGAATGCGATGGATCTGAACGCGTTACACTGGCTAGTGGGAGTCCTACAGAGGCACCTAGAGAAAAAGCGGCTGGAGAGGAGGAGAGATCATGCAGCGAGAGTAAACCCAAGGACAGAGCGGGATGACCGAAAGCAGTGGGAAGCGGAGCGGTTCCTAAAACTGCTAGAGGAGGAAGCACGGGAAGAACGTCAAAAGGGGGTACCGGTGGAGAGGAGGACGGGAAGCTACGCGGAAAGGGATGAAGCACCCGGGAGATACCCTGACCAGGATGAGGAGGAGGAGGATGTGGAAGAAGGGGGGGAGCCTGAAATGGATTGGGACAGTGAAGAGAGAGAGGATCCAACGGACGCATGGATCCCTGACCCTGACGAAGTATTCCTGGGCCCAAGGAGAGCGTACATGGCGCTGAGGAGCGACGGCGGAGAAGAGCGGTGAGGAGACGCTGGAGAAGGAGGGGAGAGCGAAGCGCAAAGGAAGGTAGAGGATGAGGGACAGCCAGCACCACAGGTCGCCGAGGGCACGGAAGGACAAGTGGCAGCAGGAGAGCCGGACACCAATGGAACATAGGCGCTGCCCTGCAAGGAACTGCAGCAATTCGGCTGGAAGCAGTGCTGCGTAAGCACGCAGCGGCGTTCGCACACACTCTGCAGGAGCTGGGGAAGTGCACGATGAGTACCATGAACCTGCCTCTGACCAGCAAGGTGCCAGTGTATCAGAGACGGCGGAGGATGAGCCCACAGGACATTGAGGTCTGCACTGCGAAATGCCAGGAGCTATTGGCGACCGGACTGATCCGCCGCTCTTCCTCAGACTATGCAGCTGCCACAGTATTAGCCGCCAGGACAGATCTGACATGAGTAGTGCTGTCAAGGAGAATGTGCGGGGACTACATGGGCCTAAACAAAGTGACAGCTAGCGACCGCTACCATATGCCCATGGCAGAGGAAATTTTCGATCAGCTGCACGGAAGCTGGGTGTTCTCTACGCTGGATTTGCGGCAGGGTTCTAACCAAATCCCTATAGCAGAGGAGGATAAACGAAAGACGGCATTCCATGGACCACACGGCCTGTACGAGTGGAACTATATGCCGTTCGGCCTGCGCAACACTTCAGTAGTCTTCCAACGGGTAATGGACACCGTGCTAAGAGAGGTTAAGGGAGCTGCCTGTTACATAGATGATGTCATCATCTTTAGCCCGGACAGCGAAAGACACGTGGAGGACATAGAGGCGACACTGACGGCCATTCAAGCAGCGGGACTAACATGCCATCCGGGCAAGTGCCGTTTCGGACACAGCAGCGTGGCTTACCTGGGGTTTGAGGTGGCAGGAGGGGAGTTGGGCTAAGGTGGAGGTGTTGGACAGGGTGGGGCGACCAAGGGACAGGAGCGGGCTACGAGCACTTTTGGGATTCCTGAACTACTACAGAAAGTTCATTCCCGACTTCAGCAAGCGCGCGGCACCACTGAACAAGCTACTATGAGAAGATCAGAAGTGGCAGTGGGAGGAGCCACAAGAAGAGGCCTTGAAGGGGTTGATGGAGGCGGTGAAGAGCGGGGCCGTACTGAAGCTGCCGAACGGGAAGGCGCCTTTCATGCTCCACACGGATTGGAGAAGCGTAGGCATGGGGGCGGTGCTGAGCTAGCTGGAAGAAGGACAGGAGAAGGTAGTCGCATTCGCGAGCAGAACCTGTAATCCGGCGGAGGCCAACTACTCGTCATATGAGGGAGAGGGGCTAGCGGCAGTTTGGGCAGTGGGACACTTTCGAGTGTACCTACAGGGAAGGCACTTTACTCTGGTGACGGATCACCAGCCCTTGCTGTGCCTGATGCAGAACCAGACTCTCACAGAGCGGAACGCACGATGGGCGATGAAATTACAGGAATACGATTTCACAGTGAAGAACCGCCGGGGCCGAACCATGCAGCACGTGGATGGGCTCTCAAGAAACCCACCAAGGGAGCAGGAGGACGGAGAGAACGGAGACACAGCAAGGGGGCAGCCGGTGGCAGCGCTGACTGTCATGGTCAAGGAAAAGGGGGCAGGTGGGGAGCAGGAGAAAGGAGCGGCAGATGTGTGGCAGGACGCAGCGACGCTGGCATGGATCAAGGGAGAGACAGCAGAGGATGGTCGACTTGACACCAGGGCGAGGGCTAGGGGGCAACACTACAGGTGGTACCAAGGGCAGGTACAGCTGCAGACCAAGGATGGGTGGAAGCGAGTACCGGAGCCAGCAGCACGAGAGGCTATAATCAAGGAAGTGCACGAGAAGCTTGGCCACTACGGACCGCTGCGCACGATCCAGCTGCTGCAGACGGGGTGGTGGTGGGCGAGAATGAGGAAAGAAGTGAAGGAGTGGGTAGAGAAGTGTGAGCTGTGCTGCAGGAACAAGGCCACGCTGCTGAGGAGCCAGGCGGAGCTGCAGCCATTGGCTATAGTGGAGCTCGGGTATCGTTGGTCCTTGGACATTGCAGGGGAGCTGCCAGTGTCAAGGAGGGGGAGGAAGTATATAGTGCTCATGATTGAGCACGTAAGCAAATGGGCGGAAGCACGACCTTTGGTGAACAAGTCAGCAGCAGTAGTGGCAGAAGCATTTGAGGAAATGGTGATCACACGGTTCGGGGCATGCGGGGAGGTGCTCACAGATCAAGGGGCGGAGTTTGAGGGAGAGTTCAAGGAGCTGTTGGTGTCCAACGGGATTCAGCACCGCACAACCTCAAGGTATCATCCGTAGGCCGACGGACTGACAGAGAGGCTGGTGCAGACAATGAAGAGAGGCCTGCGGGTATATGGGAAGGCACATAAGGGGGACTGGGACAAGAAGCTGGCGTGGGTAATGACAGGTTTAGCAAGCAAGCAGTGCTCAAGGATGTCTCTCCCTACTATTTGCTCTTTGGGAAGCATCCGATTCTGCCGGTGGGAGCTCCCAAAGTGCTCACGGACAGCGTGTCGGCAGGAACAGCAGAGAAGTGAGTGGCACTGGCGGATGCGTGCGCGGTGTACCTCAGGAAGATGCTGCCTGCCGCGCTAGAGAGCTTGAAGGTGGCGCAGCTGCGAGACATTCACCGCTACAAGCAGCGGCAGCTGGCAAGGATGCAAGGCCGAGACCCGGCTGTGGAGGAGGGAGGAGAAGTGTATGTCAGGCGAGCAAAGCGGGATGGGCTGGACCTAGGAGTGTCGCAGCAGAGGTGGACAGTGAAGGAGGTGCGAGACTCAGGGGTACTGGTGCTAGAGGGAGAGAATGGGAAGCGGGTGATGGACCACGTGACTAATGTGGCCTTGGCCGGGAAAGCGAAGGGAGTGCAGCAGTACTCTGGTCCCATGACCAGGGCGAGGACGGCGGCAGCTGGTCCTAGGAGGGGGCAAGGGTGAGTTCAGTACCAGAAGCAGTACCAGAGAAGAGGGGGAGGGGAAGAGAGTCTGCAGGCGGAGGCCACACCAGGAGGACAATCAGTAAGACTGACGAGGGCAAGAGAGGTTCCTGGTAAAGGGGGGGGAGCCAAAGGGGTGAGATCCAACGAGTCCAGTCTGGGGAGATAAGGGAGGAGAGAGCAGCGAGGACTGGAGTCTGTCAGAACAAGCAGCAGGGAGGTGGGGAGGTCCCGACAGCTGTCACATTTATGTGAATGTGAGTGGGATAGTGAGGAGAGATCGGGAAGTGTACAAATTGTATATACTGTATATAGCGAGGAGGGCAGTGCCGAGGATGGGATGCGAAGGGTCAAGGTGACGATTGAGGTTTGCGGGGAGACAAGTGGGTGCGCGGGAGGGTGACGTCTGCCGAAGCGAATGGTTGGGGAAAGGCATGGGGAGCAAACAGGGCGGGACTTACATAAGTAGGAGGAGGGCAAGGGTTGAAACTACTAGCGCTTGGCAGCGGCAAGGCCAGCAGGTTACCACATCAGCTCGGATGGGTGCTCGCATGCATGTGTGTTTGCTTTCGTATGTGTGCAGGTGTGCTCCAAGGAGCCAGCTGGAACGGCACTGTGGCAGCTGGAGGGAAAGAAGCAGGAGGCGGGCAGAAGAGGCAGTTGGCAGGGTGGTTGCTAGTCTGTTCCAAAGTCGCATTAGCCTCTGCGGACAGGCAAGGGTAGGCAGGATGAGTGAGGCGGAGGCCGATCTGGTAGATAGGAGGTACCTTGTGGTAGCTATTCTCAATGCTTGTATGTTTCCTTTGAACACGATATTCTTGCACCTACTCAAGCAAGTAGTGAGGAAAAGGAGATATTGCAAGCTAGGATGGAATAAAGCGATTCGCAGAGTGTGTTATGTGAAGGAGCCAAGGGCTTATCGGGCAAGGGTGAGTTCAGTACCAAAAGCAGTACCAGAGAAGAGGGAGAGGGGAAGAGAGTCTGCATGCAGAGGTCACACCAGGAGGATAATCAGTAAGACTGACGAGGGCAAGAGAGGTTCCTGGTAAAGGGGGGGGAGCCAAAGGGGTGAGATCCAACGAGTCCAGTCCGAGGAGATAAGGGAGGAGAGAGCAGCAAGGACTGGAGTCTGACAGAACAAGCAGCAGGGAGGTGGGGAGGTTCCGACAATTCACCAGCAACTTCTGGCGGAACCTGTGGCCGCAGTTCGGCACGCGACTACAATTTAGCTTCTTCGAACCACCCTAAGACCGACGGACAGACAGAACGAACAAATCGGACCATGGAGCAACTCATCCGAGCCACGTGCAACGGCCCGACCACCTGAGAACAGCCACTACCACTCATCGAGTTCGCGTACAATAACTCGCCATCCGCCACGACCCAACAGTCACCGTTTTACCTAAACTACGGAAAAGACCCCACAGTACCCATGACTCCAAATCAAGACAACTCGGTGCCAGGCACGCAACAGTTCGCATAAATTTTACAAGCAGCATAGACCCGAGCAGCAGACGCAATAAAAAAAAAAAATCAAACATCATCGCTAAGCGCAACGCCGACCGCCACCGCCGACCTGTCACTTACCAGCCCGACGATCTCGTACTACTCGACACTCAAAACCTCCGCCTGCCCATCACCCCAAAACCCCGCCCCCAATATTGCGGGCCATTTCGCATCAGCCACATGATCACACCCGTCACCGCCCACCTCCTCCTCCCTGCTGACTGGTAAGTCAGCCCGTCCTTCCACGTCAGCCTGCTTTGCCCATACGTGCCATCCACCAGCCACTCCCTCGCAACCGCCCAACCAGCATGACACGACCGCCAACAGAGGCAATCATTATGCCCGAGAAAATCTTGAGCCATCGAGTTCGTGATCCGCGGGCAGCCCGCACACCCACTGAAGACAACTGGGTTCCCCTGGACAGAATTGAAAACCACCCCATCCTCATCGAGTACTGTCAGAATCCCAGCCACTAACCATTGGGATAAAAGGGCTTATTTCACTGGCGGGTCAGTGCGCCCATAACCCCCCAGGCTGACGTGCCTGTAACCCTTCCCTAGGATCAATCGGGGATCTCCAGTGGACCTCTGACAAGTACATGCGCAGCCACCGAGATCTACACGCGCTTTCATAAGGGGGGCATCCTTAGGGGTGGGGTAGTGTAAGGAAGTTTAATTTCTCTTACTTTGCGTCCCTGCTCAGCGCGTACACCACTGTCCGCCACCAGCACCCAACAGTAAACCGTTACCACTCGCGACACTCGCTTCGACACTGTTCCCGCCACTGTTCACGACGCGACCCAACCTCACGGTTCGGTTGGTAACCCGCGCTCCGGACCTCCGCCTCGACAATTTCCAACCTCGGCGCTAGGCCCGTCGCGCACCCCATTTCCACACATTACCATTACCACTGTAGTTTCGCTATATGTCCTTCGCTCATGCCTTCGCTCATGGTACTGTTTTCCTTCGATAGTGCAATTCTCGCTCGCTCACTCAATTGCGCTCGTAACAGTCGCGTATAATAAAGTACCCTTTGGGAATTTAAGGAAGTGAATTCCATAACAACTGAGAATTGTTTACGCAATCAGGTCAGACATCAACTTTACGTGCTCTATTTGTGAATGAAGTCTGCATACTGAACTTGTTGCAAAAATACATTACGAGGTGTTGTTAGGAGTGCAAGTGAGTGAACGAACAAAGATTGCACTTTCTAAGTAAGTCAGTACCTTGAGCGAAGGAATGAGCGATTGTTAAATAGCGAACTAGCGTGGTAACGGTAACGAGCAAATTGTATGGTACACGGCAGGCCTGGCGCTGAAGATGTGAATTGCTGAGGCGGAGGTCCGGAGCGCGGGTTACCAGCCGAGTCGTAAGGTCGGGTCGCGATGTAAATAGTGGCGGGAACAGTGGTCGAGGTGAGTGTTACGAGGTAGTAACGATTACTTGTTCGGTACTATAGCGGGAACAGTCGTGTACGTGGTAAGCAGGGGCGCAAAGTAAGGAAAATGGATTTTCTTTTCACTACCCTACGGAGAGTCACTCTACTACGGTAGTGAGCTAGACTACAGGGGTTGGCACGAACTACTAGGAGTGATCGTAGGTTTGCTGATTTCTTTAGTGCTTGGGCATTCACGGGAGAAAACAGCAAGAGTTTCCACTAGGCAAAGTCGAAATTCCAGAATGATTCAACAAGCAATGACAACAATGACTACATTAGGCACCTAGCAACCCTGCTGCTAGCTTGGTCGACCGCCAGCGCAGCTCGGTCGACCACCTGCCAGCGTTGCGTAGAGGAGCCGCGCCAGCACTGCAGAAGGGCGACTTGCCAACAGAGCAGGTCGACGGCGTGCCAACGCTGCAGCAGAGCGGCTGTCCAGCGTTGCCCCGTAGAACACAGCAGTGCGCACGCTCACAGATGCGCGTAGACGATTGGCCCGACTTGCCTCGCTGGGCATCCGTCGGCTGTTGTCTGTGCCTGACGAGCCACATCGACTCCGAGATACCAGCCCGCAGTCGCCTGCGGCCTTCGCATCCTCGACGACGTCCGCGTGCCTCCGCAGAACTCGTCGAGCAGGTTACCCGGTCGACCCGGTCGACCACCACTGCTTCTGGTCGACCACAACTCCTAACGAGCTACCCCCTGGTTGATGGACCCCTTCCGTCGACCAGAACCGTCAACGGTTGTCGCCGAGCTCCCCTCGTCAACCGCTGCTCACTTGTCAGGTCGACAGACTGCTCCGTCGACCTCTCGGTCGAAGCTGCAGGTCGTCAGACTGCTCCCAGTCGAGCTGCAGATCGACGGACTGCTCTCGGTCGAGCTGTAGGTCGACTGAGGACCCCCTGGTCGAACTGCAGGTCGACGGAGACCTCCCGGTCGAGCTGGAGGTCGACGGAGACCTCCCGGTCGAGCTGCAGGTCGACAGAGGCCTCCTGGTCGAACTGCCCCTCCTGGTCGACGGCCCACCCATCACCCAGACCAGTCAGTTGCAGCTGTCGAGCTCCCTGGTCCACAACAGCACCCCAGCGGTCCCCTGCAGCTTGACGATGCCTGTCGAGCAGCTCTCCCACTGTGAACGGTCGGCTGCTACTCCTGTACATCCGACCAAGTCGCCGGCGTTGCCCAAGCGAGGGCGGGGCCAACACTCCATTCCTGTTAACATACCCCCCCTCCCCCCCCCCCCCCCCTCCCCCCCTCCCCCCTCCTTCCCCCCTCCCCCCTCCACCTCCTCTCCCAAGAGGCGCGTGTAAGTCGAGAAATTTTTAGCTGCGCAGGTGCTCGGTGAGGACGTGGTGGTTTCGAATTTTATCCAGGGGACCTAGTTGTCTTCCGTAGGCGTGCGGAGCTTCCAACAAATCCGGAACTCAATACGACGTGATTCATGTAGGTCGCGAACTCGGTGACTTACTATCTTTTCGGGGCTGATGATTGGTTCCTTCACGGATGAGTCATGCTGGACAGGCAGTTGTGTGGAAAGACGGGCTGCCAAACAGTTGATATGTTGACGGAACGTAGGGGCGGAGGAGGCTGATGTTGAAAGACGGGCTAACGTACCAGTCAGCAGGCAAGAGGAGGTGGGCAGTGACGGGTGTGATCATGTGACTAACGCGAAATGGCAGGCAATATTTTGGGTGTAACTTTGGAGTGATGAGCTGGCGGATGTTTTCAGTGTCGAGCAATACGATGTTATTGGGCAGATAAGTGACGGGGCGGTAGTGGCGATCTAAGTTGCGCTAAGCAATAAGGTTCGATCTTTTTTTTCCTTTTTTAATAATGTCTACTGCCGGATTTTTATTATGCCGTCTGTGAAGAATGGGTCTGTCCAATTGCCGTGGGTAAGTAGCCCCTCGAGCAGTGGGATGGTCTGGGTGAGTAGTATTGTATGTACTTAGGACGTTGGGCGGGTCAGTGCGTCGACGACATTTTTTTAAACACCCTTCATATAGGTGACCGTGTAATGAAATTTTGACTCGAGAAAATCAAGCAAGCGCATCAGTTGTGGGTTAAGCTGAGGTTGTGTGCAAAGGTAGTGTAGTAATCTGTCCGTACTCTCACGTTGCCGGTCAAGTTGCAGCACCCACTTTGAAGGCGCGAGCACTTTGCGGTCGTGTATCGGGTAATCCTTATCGGGCGGGTGCAGCTTTCATGATTCGTATGCGATGGGTTGTAAGCCATTGCTAGCATTAGTAAAAACTTCAAATAAACTGGTGTGGGCTGGTGATGCGTAGCACGGGCGATGAACAAGAACAATTTTCAGGGGAAGAAAGTAGCTTGCTCTTTCTCCCACCACGTAAAAGTCTTTTAGTGGGGTTGTTAACCGCTCCATGTCGGGGAAGGGCCGACGCACATAATCAACAAACCGCAGAATGCACCCAGTTCCGAAATGTTTGTCAAAGGGGTGCCGCGCTTTGACGGTATCCATTTTTTTCAGGTCTACTTTAACCTCAACTTCCAAAACGACGTGCCCCAAAATTCCAGGCGGTCCTGAAAAAAACTCGCACTTCAAACCCTTCGTCAGTAGCCGATGTGCGCCTAGAATTTTCAAAGTGACGCCGCTTGTCCTGGTTGTAAATTAAGATGCCGTCGAGGTATACGAGGATACTTTTTTTTCTGAAAGTGGTCCAAACGCTTCGCTAATCATCATTTGGAGAGTCGCGAGCAAGTTGGTAAGCCCAAGCGGCATCACCGTGTACTCAAAGGACCCGCACCTAATTCTAAAGGTTGTTGTGGCGTAGTCCGCCAAGTTGACTCGGATTTTGTGGTAACCTTCGCGAAAGTCGATTTTTGAAGAGATCCTAGCTGTTCGCAGTTGGTCTACGTCCCACGTCCGCGCGCGGGCTTCTTGCCCGTTGCGCTGCCCTGCAGGCCGCGCGCGGGCCTGTTCTACCCGTCGAGCTGCCCTGCGGGCCGCGTGCGGGCCTGCCCTGCACCCGCGACGCCGCCCCTGGACCCCGCGACGCCGCCCATGGAGCCCGCGACGCCGCCCCTGGACCCCGCGACGCCGCCCCTGGACCCCGTGACGCGCGGCCCTGGAACCCGTGACGCCGCCCCTGCCTCACCCGGGCCTGCCCTCGTGCAGCCGCCCCTGCCTCACCCGCGCCTGCCCTCGTGCAGCCGCCCCTGCCTCACTCGCGCCTGCCCTCGTGCAGCCGCCCCTGCCTCACCCGCGCCTGCCCTCGTGCAGCCGCCCCTGCCTCACCCGCGCCTACCCTCGTGCAGCTGCCCCTGCCTCACTTGCGCATGCCCTCAGTGCAGCCGCCCCTGCCTCACCCGCGCCTGCCCTCGTGCAGCCATGGGGGGGAGGGTATGGGGTTGGCGGGTGTGGGGGTGATGAGTGTGGGTGCTACCCTTCCCCTCCTCCTCCTCCTTCTTCGTCTCCCACTGCTGCAGCTGCTGTTGAAGGGGGGTGGATGTGTGGGAGCCGAGGGAGTGGAGCTAAGGGGGTGTCGTGGGAGTGGAGACAGGGGTGCAGCAAGGGGGTGTGTGAGAAGGGGGTATGGGACTGTTAGGGGAGGTTGAGCGGAGGTCGCCGTCGTGTCGTCAGCAGCGCCATTCGTCCGGAGCCCTCGTGCTCTCTGTAGCTTAGCGAGCCTGCTTCGCCAATCGCCTGTGGGTCCGTTGCTCCTGCCGCTCGTCGTAGCCGCGGAGCCAGATACTCCCGTAGTCCGGTGCCCTCGTGCGCTCGGTAGCCACTGTGCGCGGCGCTCCTGTTGCCCGTGTGACTACGGCTTCATCTATCGCCTCCTATCTCCACTCCTCTTAGAGTCCCTCCTCCTCCTCATTTCGCCTCTTCTTCTGCTTGGTGTACCCATCCATGAGGTGTCGTTGCACAACTCTTGCTGCAGGCAATTATGGGGGAGTGTCAGAATATCTTTGTGTAACTGCCTGTAGCTGTAGTTTAGTGTAGCAATCATAAACTATTGGTGGTGCACGATTCTTGTAGCTACAAGCAGTTACACAAAGATATTCTGATAAGAACTTCGCTGCTGTCCCTTCTATCTTCCCATGAATTAATACTGGGCAATCCGTTGCTTTACCCTCCTTATTCAGGTGAGCCCGATCGATTGTGTGAATCAGTACAGTCACTTGATGAGGGACAGTAGGGTCGGGCGAGCAATGAGTCCCATCAGTAGTGACCCGTACTCTACTGACTGATGGCATTTCCCTGCCTTCCGGACTCCCTCCCCCTGCTCTGCTCCTCGGCGCTCTAGCTCATCTTGGCATTCGCTCTTACGGTGGCCTGGCATGTTGCACGCGAAGCAGCGCTGCGCCTACTGTATTTGTTGTGACAGTGTGTACAGTGGCATGCTTGGTCATAATTTGAGTACGCTATAGTGGTAGGACCCCGCCCTCAGACGATGTAGTATGTTGATCTTCTTGGCGAGCTCCAGGATCTTGATTAAATTCGAAATCTCATAAAGTAGAAATCCCGCAAGATTTCTGGCTCCAAGCCATCGGCGTAGCGATCCACTCGCTCTGCCTCATGCATGTAGCTGACCTGTTCGCACAGCGCGAGATTATCGCTTGTGTAGTCTTGAACTAACCCAAGCTGCCAACGATTGCGTAACTTCTAAAATGCTTAGATCGAGTCTGCAATTGACTGGTTAAGCTACCGAAGCTCTGCACACCACGCGTCCCACGTGCTATAATGGGCGACTTTGCAGAACTCCAATTTTATAGCTGGCCCCAAGGGCCTCTCCCCTTGCGATAGTGGCGCTTGGTGACATTACGATAACTCGCCACCGGTCCATGGCGGCCCTGCACAGCAAGGATATGGCATACCGGATCTTCGCTGCAACCGATGTGACGTAATTCACGTTAAAAAAACACGTTCATCGTAAACACCCACAATTGAATCGTCGGACCTACACGTTGGCTAGGATCGAAACAGGGTGGGAGTTGCGGCTTGAGTGGCATCGGCTCACCTATGTCGTTGCTCACGACGGGTGCTGCAATTCTGATTTGGCGACAGGCTTCGCGAGGTGTGGTTACTCACAGTGCCTCTCTAGTTCGCTCCATGCTTGGCATAGTTTGGGGGGCGCTATCACGGATTGTGCATGAGCGCTATCCCACACTGTCGTGTTTCAATGGTATCCCCGATGAAATGACAATAGATTCTTCTGTATGTGCGGTTGCATTTGCTAGCGCTTCTACTGATGCATTTGCCGTCGATTGCTGCTGTGCGGAGTCGCGTTCCACTGTGAGCATCGCATTGTCAAGAGTTCATTCCTCCAGCTGGCGTAGAAGCTCGTCGAGGCGCTCTTACATCAATGTCGCGAGCTGAATGCTACTAGTTAGTACTTGGGTAAGTACTTGTACCCATCCTGCTACTAGTTCATCCATTCCTGCTCATCAGGTTCTAACATGGTTTCAGAGCAGTAGGTTCTGCTGGTTCTAACATGGTTTCAGGTTCGAACCAACCATTATCACCGTGGCAAACGCACAACAGCTTCACGCCCGCGCATGTGGCATCGTCGTCCTCAAAGCGTACGACAGCTTCGGAGAGTATGCCTTGTTGGCGAAGCAGGGCTTTGCAAGGATTCTAGTGGAGGCCGAGTCCTCGGAGGACAATGGTGACAAACATGTCCTCGGAGATGGTGTTACCCAGCTTCAGAAGTTGGTCGCTGGACACTGCGACAGCGATAGATGTAAGTGTTTGCCTTCTCGACATGTGCCATTTTGACTTCCATGAGTTCCTGGAGCACGCGACTGGAAGAGACGGAGTCCTTGGGTTGGTAAGTCTTAGTGAGGTAGTTCCAGGCGACGAGGGCGGGAGCTGGGTAAGTTTTGTAGGGGCGGATGTCGAGCTGTTCGGCCGGCGCCAAGTTCCGAAGGAGAACGCTATAAGCCATTAACGATTCGTTGTAGTATTGCGCTTTCGCGTCGTCGGTATCGCTGGTGGTTCCAGCGTAGCTTCCGTCAAAGTAGCAGGAGATTTGCGCGTTTTGGAGTAGCAGTTCCAGCTCGAAGCTCCAAGTGTAAAAATCACGTCCGCTAAACACGGTGCTCGTTCGAATTTTGGAGATGGTCAGAAACTTGTTTGGGCTGCAAGCACGGCTTCGTCACTTGGACGAGGAGCGGTTGGAGCAGAAGAATTTGACCCGAGGTCGAAGGTGGCTGGGCTCGGTTCCTTGGTTGGAGCGGCCGGTTGCTCGGGTTGCTGCGTGGTTGCTGGGTCGTCATTCTTCTGTGAAGAAACGAGAAATGAAGAAGAGAGAGGGGTTCACTAGCAAGCAGTTGAGTACATATAGGAAACCCTAAGTTGGGCTGTACTCACTATTAAGTACCCCACTGCAGGCTAGACAAACATAACATTCTTACACACCCCCATAGCCCAAGTGGGGTGTAATCAGCACAATGAGCAAGCAGGCATAGAGCAGGAGTTCACAATAGCGAGCAAAGCTAGAGTCATTCACAAATGGCAAATAAGGAGGAGGAGGCGAGACTGTAAAAGGAGAGGAGATAGGAGGCGACGGCTGAAGCTGCAGACACACGGGCAACAGGAGTCACACTGGCACAGCGGCTACCGGAACAGCGCTCCGGACTACTAGAGTAACTGGCTCCGCGGCTAAGACTAGCGGCAGACGAGCAACGGACCCACGGGCGACTGGCACAGCTGGCTACGACTGGGCTACCGGAGCAGCGCCCCGGACTACTGGTGCTGCTGACGACACGACGACAACCTCCGTTCAAACAACCTCCTCCAGCTGCCCCACACCTCTCGACACACACCCCCTGCTCAAACCCTAGCTCCACTCCCATAGCACCCCCCTTACACCCTAAACCGCAGGCTCACACACATCCACCTCCCTCAAAACCCTAGCTCCACTCCCACAGCACCCCCCTTAAACCCTAAACCCCAGGCTCCCACACATCCACCCCCCTCAGCGACAGCTGCAGCAGTGGGAGACGAAGGAGGAGGAGGAGCAGGGGAGACCACACACCCGTCACCCCCTACTCGCCACCCCCAGACCCTAACACAGGGCAGGGCGGGACGGCGGGTAGGGAGGTTAGGGGGGGGGGGGGGGGGGGGCGACGCGCGGTCTCCCAGGGCGCCAAAACAGGCGGCAGAAGGGGCGATGCTCGCCCCCCTCCCCCAGGTCGCCCCTCCCGCACGCGGCCCCCTCAGGTCGCCTTGACAGGCGACGGGAAAAGGGGGGGGGGGCAGTGCACGTGCCCCCGGTGCGCCGCGGCCGGCGACGGGGCATGGCCGGGGCAGGGCCGGGGCAGGGTCGAGGAGGGGCCGAAAGGGGCGGCGACGGGGTCGCAAGTGGCGGCGACGGGGCCGCTGGAGGTGGCGACGTGGCCGATAGGGGCGGCGACGGGGCCGCTAGGGTCGGCGACGGGGCCGCTGGCGGCGGCGACGGGGCCGATAGGGGCGGCGACGGGGCCGTTAGGGGCGGCGACGGGGCCGCAGGCGGCGGCGACGGGGCCGCGAAGGGGCCGCGAGGGGCCTGAGAGGTCGGCGACGGGGCCGCTGGCGGCGGCGACGGGGCCGATAGGGGCGGCGACGGGGCCGCGAAAGGGGCCGCGAGGGGCCTGGAAGGGCGGCGACGGGCTGCGAAGGGGCCGCGAGGGGCCTGAAAGGGGCGGCAACGGGGCCGCGAAGGGGTTGTGAGGGGCCGAGAAGGGCGGCGACGGGGCCGCGGGGGGTGGCGACGGGGCCACTAAGGGTCGCGGGAGGGGCACGCCACGGGGCGTGTAGTGCACAGAGTAGCAGCGGAAGTAGTTAGGTGGGCCCACAGGCCTTGACCGTAGATGCTCTGATACCATGTGAAGAAACGAGAAATGAAGAAGAGAGAGGGGTTCACTAGCAAGCAGTTGAGTACATAAAGGAAACCCTAAGTTGGGCTGTACTCACTATTGAGTACCCCACTGCAGGCTAGACAAACATAACATTCTGACATCTTCAATTGTTGAATTCCAGATTCCAGCGTGGTAATCCGCTGGATGAGTTGCTCCAGAAGCGCATTGCTGACGGTAGTGGTTCCCGCAGAATTCGCGGTTGGGTTGGCGGGGGGTTCGAAAGTGTTGGCCGCTTGCCCACCAGATCCTCCGGCCATGTTTCGGCGGGAGCGCGTACCGGACGCCACCTTGAATTTGAATTTGAATCAAAGGTGGTGATGCGAAGAATCCTGAATGGCTCTCATACCATGATACAATCTGAACCGTCTTATAGGATCGTCTCAGGTTGATCGCACGGAGTGTAGCAGCGGAAGATTGCTAGGTAATGTCGGGTACGGACTCTGTCAGTAGAAGGAGATTTGAATCTCAACAGAAGTGACTATAACAATGCGGATACAGGGGTTTATATAGGAATACAGTGGAATACGAAAAGTCATAGCTGGCCATGTACTTTGAGGGGGTACATTCCCCTTAGGGCTAATCTAGATGCAGCATCGCAACCGTGCGGTTCGGTAACTGTACGCGGTCCGGTAATCGTTTGAACATTTCCCGCGCTTTGCACTTCAATATCTTTTTGCTTGTAACTGTCTTGTCGCTTGGTCTTTCGTCCTCGCTATAGTCATCTTCGCGTTGAGGATTCGTTACTCATGAATGTTAATTCCAACTATTCCATATCGTAACATAGTGTAAGGAAAAAACCTTTTCCTTACTGGGGTTTACTCAACCGCGTACAACCCCGACTATCGAAAGTCCATGTTCGGCCGGTTTACTTGCTGCCGAAGCAACCCCGCGTCGCCTTCGGCTTTCCTTTGCCCAACCTGCACCCAACCTAGTATTCCCGAGGTTCCCGCCTAGCTAGGTTGACCCGCTATATAGACGCATGCATTTCATTGTATTCACAGTTCGTTGAGTCACGACCTCGTTATCCGTTATTCCGCGCACTCTAGTTTACAACTCACAAAAAGTGTAGTATTGTGGTTACATCAAATACTCGTATCGTGTGGTGAGCTGCGCTAAACGCTGGCGGTTTTCAGCAGATCCACACTTTTCTGTATGTACCAAGTGCGTTCAGAATTTTTCTGGTACGAGTCGTGAAGGCCACTCCTGGGATTGCTTTGTGATCGTCTGACATGGCAGGAGACGCAGACGCAGACGGATTGGCGCCAACGCTTCAGAATATCCTAGACCAGACGTCTTTAAAGTGGATATTCGTTGGCGGGAAAGGCGGCGTTGGCAAGACGACGTGTAGTAGCTGCTTGGCGGTGCTATTAGCGGCGGTTCGCGAGAAGGTTCTTATAATCTCCACGGATCCCGCGCACAATCTTAGCGACGCGTTTCGGCAGAAGTTCACCCGCACGCCGACTCTCGTTAATGGCTTCTCGAACCTCTACGCCATGGTACTACCGCGATTCGAGTCGTTTTTGTTCTAGAAAGCCACTTACAGTCAACGGCTTCTCGAACCCTCGTGCCATGATGGTACGACGCGTAGCGCGCCATAGGACGCCCGGACGAGTAGCGCCCTTTCGCACAGTTGGCCGCTTAGCGCACAGTAGATACACACACAGTTTGTGCATGTGCGTGTGCGAATTATTGACTAAAGCTCATGGTCTTGGTAATTCCAAGGTGTGCCGAGTGTGCGAGAGCTACTCAACCCGACTCCTATTCCTCAATTGTCTTCACCCTGGCCGTTCATCCGTCAACAGGAGGTGGATCCGACGGTCGAGACGGACGATTTCGACCAGATGGCGGGGCAACTGGCGCAGTCAACCGGGCTGGGCGGCGCAGGGGGGCCAGCGGGGGGGCTGAGCGGGCTGCTGGCGGGCAGCGGCATGGGGAGCGTGTCGGAGTTGGCAGGCGCTATTCCTGGGATTGACGAGGCCATGAGCTTCGGCGAGATGATCAAGTAAGGGGGGCCCGTGATAGGATAGACCCGGCGATCATACCAGACCAGACCAGACCAGACCAGACCAGACCAGACCAGACCAGACCAGACCAGACCAGACCGGACCGGACCAGACCAGACCAGACCAGACCAGAACAATTGGACCAAATTAGACCAGATCAGACCAGTCCGGACCAGACCAGACCAGGCCGGACCAGACCACACTGGACCGGACCGGAGCGGACCAGACCAGACCAGACCGGACTGGACCAGACCCAACCAGACTGGACCGGACCAGATTAGGCTGAATCTGACCGGACCAGACCACAGTTGACTGCTGCAGAGCATTCAACTCGGTCCCTATGTGCCTTGTGTCCTTTGATTGATGGGCTGCTGACTTGGCATCACTTCTTCCTTCTTCCCCTGCCACCGCCCCATCCCTCAGGCTCGTGCAAACAATGAGCTATGGCTGCATTGTGCTTGACACAACACCCAGGAGCTTTGGACCACTGGATGAATCAACTCTTCCCCCCTTTGGCCCCGCTCCCCACCGCCCTCTCATCCCTCAGGCTGGTGCAGACGATGGACTACAGCTGCATCGTGTTTGACACGGCCCCCACGGGCCACACCCTGCGCCTGCTGCAGTTCCCCTCCACTCTCGAGAAGGGGCTCGGCAAGCTCATGGCGCTCAAAAACAAGTTTGGCGGGATGATGGACCAGGTGTGTAGTGCGGTGACGAGGTGTTGAATGCGGTGATGAGACAACTTGTGCAGTGATCAGGTCTGTGATTCCGTGGCTGGTGCAGTTCCGAACCACTCTCGAGAAGGGGCTGGACAAGCTCATGGCGCTCAAGAGCAAGTTTGGCTGGATGATGGGCCAGGTGTGTAGTGCGGTGTCGAGGTGTTGAGTGCGGTGATGAGACAATTTGTGCGGTGAGCAGGTCTGTGATTCTGTGGCTGCTGCAGCTCCCCTCCACTCTTGTGAAGGGGCTTGTGGCGCTCAAGAGCAAGTTTGGCGGGATGATGGACCAGGTGTGATGAGGTATTCAGAGCGGTGATGAGGTCTGTTAATCTGTGGGCTGGTGTGGAGTGCGATAATGAGGTGTTTAGATGTGTGATGCTGTGGCCAGGTGGCTGCTGCAGTTCCCCCCGTGCTCAAGAAGGGGCTTGCCAAAACTCATGGCGCATGTGTGTGGTGTGCATGTATGTGCATCCCTCTCCCCAGGTGTTGCGGATGATGGGAGGGGTGGGCGAGCAGCTAGGGGAGGACGGAGTAACGCCCTCCATGTCTCACTCTCTCGCTGGTCTTTGTACCATGCTTGCTGCTCCCATGTATCTGTCTGTATGCTTGCTGCTCCCATGTATCTGTCTGTATGCGCATGCGTGCGCATGTAAGTGCTTTCCCCGCTTTCTCCCTCCACGTGGCGCGCATGGTGGGTGTAGGCGAGGTGCAAGGGGAGACGTGGTGACATTCTTGTGCTCTCATCTTGGTATCACAATCTGTGCATGCATGATTGTGCATGCATCCCTCTCCTCGCCCAGGTGACACGGATGATGGGGGTGGGCGAGGAGCTAGGGGAGGACGTGGTGACGTCGAAGCTGGAGAGCATGAAGAGCGTGGTTGAGAAGGTCAACATGCAGTTCAAAGACCCTGTGAGTCAACGCCAGTCAACATGCACCATTCGAGTCAACGCAAGTCAACACGCTGGCAAACATGCAGTTCAAAGCCCCTGCGTATGAACACGAGTGAATGCAAGTCAGCATGCAGCAAGACCCTGTGAAACAACGTTGGTAAATGCAAGTCAAATCTTTCTCCCCCTGCTCTTCCTTCTCGTCCTCCTCTTCCTACTCTTCCCCCGGTCTGCAGCCATATCCACATTCATGTGCTTGTGTGTGTTGTGTATCCACACGAGTTTCAAATCTCTCTCTCCCTGTGTCCCCGTCCCACCAGGACATGACCACGTTCGTGTGTGTGCATCCCCGAGTTCCTCTCTTCTGCACAAGATCAAAAAGCCAGTGCATTAGCTGGCGTTTGAGCGTGTAGTCGTATCGTTGCCCTGTGCCTCCCCACCCACCAGGACATGACCACGTTCGTGTGTATGTGCATCCCCGAGTTCCTCTCTTCTGCACAAGATAAAAAAGCCAGTGCATTAGCTGGCGTTTGAGCATGTAGTCGTATCGTTGCCCTGTGCGTCCCCACCCACCAGGACATGACCACGTTCGTGTGTGTGTGCATCCCCGAGTTCCTCTCTCTCTACGAGACAGAGCGCCTCGTGCAGGAGCTCGCGCGCTTTGAGATCGACACGCACAACATCGTCATCAACCAAGTGCTCTTCCAGGAGGAAGGTGAGCTGCGCTGCAGGTTGAGAACGGAAGATCTGAGTGGTTACAGTAGTCATCAGGTAACCTTGGTGGCAGCACTGTTTGAGATGGACACTCACGACATTGTCATTAACCAGTGCTGTTCAAGGAGGAAGGTGAGTTGGCTTGCACCTCGTTTCTCAGACTGCTGCAAGAGCGGTTCAGAGCGGTTTGAGATCGACACTCACGGAATCTTGATCAACCCAAGTGCTGTTCCAGGGGGAAGGGGAACTCAAGGGGGGGGGAGACTATATAGATCTCAATTGCAGTTAGAGGTGGAGGGGAACTCTTGACCTGATTCCATAGTCACCAGGTAACTCAGCTGGTGCATGGGCTAATGCAACCGCAGGTTGAGAACAAAGATTTTGAGATGTCCCAAAAATAGGTTTTCAATGCGGCTTTCAACTCAAAACCCACTAGCTCCCCTTCCTCCCCTCCCTTTCCCATCCCCCCCCCTTTCCCATCCCCCTCCTCTTGTTTATTCCTCAAAGCTGGGAAGGCGAAGCTGCTAGCAGCAGAAGTAGGTAGAACAATTCAACGAGCCGTATGAGGCGTCAACTCATGTATATAAGATTCCCCTCATCATTCCCCTCTTTTCCTCCGCATTTTCTCTCTCTACCATCAGACGGGGAGTCATACCAGCAGGCAAATGAAGCGGCCAATTCAGCGAGCTGTGTGGAGAGCCACTCAAAGCCCGATTTCCCCTGTTCCCTCCGCCCCCCGTTGTTCTCTTTCTCCCACACAGCCGGGGAGTCGAAGCTGCTGGCAGCGCGGGTGAAGATGCAGCAGAAGTACTTGGATCAATTCAACGAGCTGTATGAGGACTTCAACATCACGCGGTTACCACTGCTGGAGGAGGAGGTGGGGGGGTGGGGGCATGTTTTTGTCCGAGCATTTGCGTGGGTAAAGGGGAACACAGGAAGTGTATGGATATGTGTGTGCGTCTGTGTGTGCGTGTGCCAGCATGTGCTTGCATGAGTGCATTTCTGTGTGTGGGTGTGTGCACATTTGTGAGTAATAAAGCACACTCATATCTTTCCATGTTTAAAACCCCAGAGACTGTACATCCTCAAGCTGAATGTGTTGTTTGCGATGTCTCAGAAACCACTCTCCACCCATGCTGCACGCGCCACCTGCAAGGAGTGGACTTGCTAGGATCCCACCGCAAGAACGTCCTAACCGCATACCTTTCCACCTTTGCGTATTCCTCACCTCACCTCACCTCATCCCCACCAGGTGCGAGGAGTGGACGCCCTCAAATCTTTTGGGAAACACCTCATCACACCTTACGTTCCCCGGCCGGTGCCACTTGTTGCAACACGATTGGTGGAGCTGGAACAGGAGGTGAAGGAGCTGCGACAGAAGCTAGATGAGACACAGAAGGAGCTCGCCAAGTATAAGACGTCATGACTTGGAACCATAAGACAGTGATTTGTACTGATGGAGCTTGGCCAGTACCGGTGTGCGTGCCAAGTACAAGGGCTCATAATCTAATGATGAAATCTGTCACAGCATAACCTTGCTTGTTCGGCTTTAACGGGGTACACAATATTGGTGTCAAATGTTCTACATTATATTGATAGGCCATAGTGAGTAGGGTTGTAGAGTGTACAATACTTTCTAGGTTTAGCATTTGTATCTCCCACCTGCTAGTCATGATGCTATGCATCACTTTTGAGAATAGGGTACAACGCTTGTTAGAATTTGAAGTTGTACCCCGTTCTTGCTAATGTACATCATTCCGCTCTTCCTATTTCTTAAATTAGCTCTGTACCTACCGCTAGTTACCTGTGCATGTTCGACGCGCAGCTGCCCCACGTATACTCTGCCCATCACTGCCCCGCACTCGCCCTTCACGCCGTCCCTTGCGAGTCGTTCGCGCCGCCCCGCACGCTGCCCTACGCGCGCCCTTTGCGCTGCCCCGCGCGCTGTTGCTCATGCGCCGAGCCTCCGCACGCGCGCGCTCTTCACACGCCGCTGGCCCGCGCGCCGCTCCTGCCCGCGCACGCTGCCCTGCTGGCACTGCCCCACACGCAGCTGCCCATGTGCGCCGCCCTGCCGCACCAGCCAGTACGCTGCCCCGCGCGCCGTGCCTGCCCTTGCACAATGCCCTGCCGCCGATGTCCAGCGCGCAGCTCACCAGCGCGACGTGCGCTCCGTCTTCCTGCTACCCAGCTGCCCTGCTGCTCAGCTCGACGTGCGCCCCGTCGCCAGCTGCCCTGCGTGCAGCTGCCTTGCGCGACGCGCGCCCCGCTGCCCCTCTTCCCAGCGCTACGCGCGACTCGTCGACCCACAGCCCTGCGTGCGTGCCATGCAGCTGCTGCTCCAGCTGCCGCAGCTGCCGCATCTGCCACTACAGCCACTGCAGCTGCCACTACAGCTGCCGCATCCGCCGCAACTGCAGCTACAAGCTGCTGCCGCTGCCGCTACATCCGCTGCAGCTGCCGCAGCCGCAGCAAATGCCGCAATAGCTGCTGCCGCTGCCTCTACAGCCACTACAGCAGCCGGTGCTGCTGCCGCTCGCATTACACCTACAGTTGCAGCCGCCGCCCCTGATGCTGCTGCCAATGTAACTGCAGCTACTTCCTAGTAAAGACACTTGACCTAGCTCGTGCCATGGCCACTATCCCTGTACTAGCAGTTGATGCAGAATATGAGTCATGGCTAGAGTGCTTGCACCTGCATCTCCAGCGTTTCATTTTTTATGGCATCTCCGTGTTCGACGACACGTCGGGGCCTCTTCAAGCCCCCACGACTTCAACTGAGCCTGCTGCTAACGGTGGAGAGGACATCCAGTGGCGGTACCAGGCAGACCGCACTGCCTGCACACGGTAGATGGCACGTGATGCTGTTGCCCAGGTTGCTGATCGCGCTCACATGTCGTTCCGCCAGAGGGCCCACTTTCGCAAGGTGACGTCGGCCCAAACTTTCTACGACGTTATGGTTAGGCACTGCTCCTCCTTCTCTCCTGCCACCCTAGGCCATCCTGCGTTGTCATTTCTCCTCTCCGACCAGTCGTCGCTAGCGTGTGGGGGTGAAGGTTTTGGGGGTGGCCAGCAGCAGCAGAAGCAAGCAGCGGCGACGTCCGTTGTTCTAGGAGCAGCAACACCTGTCGTCGCTAGCGTGTGTCGAGGAGGCTAGTGTAGGTGCTTGTGAGTTTGCTAGCTCAGGTGCAGTTCCTGCAGCGGCTTTCCACACCTTCACGCTGTTTTCCGGCACCAATGTCCGCTGCTTTTTCTGTGACTGCACCACTGTCATACTGCTCGCAGCACCCGTCCCTGTCACTCTAGCCGACCCCTCCTCTAGCGCAGTCGTTGCAAGCGGCTCCAGCGTTCTACCGGGTCCAGCAACCCCCTCGGCTCCCTCACAGGTCTCCACCTCCCCTCGTTCGCTAGAAACTTGGTGAGTACCTCTTTCCTCCAGGATATGTTGGTCACTACCACCACTACTGGAGGCGAGCTCGTGGCAATCTCTACTGGACACAGTGACTGGAGACCACCTTGCCACGTTCACTCGAGGCCTAGGTCTGGCCTGTACATACTGCACACAGAGTCTGCACAGGTAACCGCATCCAGTCAGGTAGCTCTGTCTTGCTCGTGTCAATTGCCCACGCACCCGTCTCTCCTCTGGCACCATCGTCTTGGTCACCCCTCTCTGCAGCGTCTATGCCGCTTCATCGCGTCTCCTTGTCTCTAGCCTCCCTGTTAACGGGAGTTGGCCCCGTCCTCGCTTGGTCGAAGACGACTTTGTTATCGAGTGTGCGGAAAGGTGCAGCCGACTGACTGCAGTGGCGGACGCCGGCTTAGGCGAGCTGGTCGATGGAGTTGGCCGACTTGCACGGGGCCACTAGGAAGCCGCCAACAAGAAAACAGGCGGCTGACTTTGACTAGTGGTCGACGAGCGGACTCGTCGACCTGGGAAGGGCGGCCACCTTGACTGGCCGACTTGGCAAAGTCGGCGGACAGCTCCACGGTGGTCGATTAAGGGTTCGTCGACCTGCAGCATGGCTGACTTAGTGAATTTGGCTTGTGGTCGTTGACCTGGGTAGTCGACGTGCACGTACAACTGTTGGCGGCTCCGGCTGCACAAGTCGACGGCTACTTGCTGGTTTCCTTGTCGACCAAGTTAACCAGGCAACGCGGTGCTGCGGGTGCGTGACAGTCGTGGGCTGGTAACCCGAGGTCAACGTGGCTCTTCAAGCGCAACCATCCGCACGTGGCCGACTCGGCACGTGCACGACAGTGCACAACGTGCTCGACTGTCGCCGCGCACCTACAAAGTGGGTGCGCACCTGCGCTACTATGCGGTTGCATCGTTGGCATACCGTTCTTGTGCAGCGTTGGCAAGCCGCCTTGGTGCGATGCTGGCAAGCCACCAACTTGCTCTGTTAGCAAGCCTCCATTCTGCAATGCTGGAGCCGTGCCTCTTCTGCCGTGCTGGCAGCAAGGCAAACTTGCTTTTGATGTAGTCATTCTTGTCATCTTTGTTGCAACTAGTGTTGTGAAATTTTGCTAGTGAAACTCTAGCCATTTCTCCTTGTGTATGTGTGCGTAGAGAGAACACAAGCAAACGCTACGGTCACTCATACAACCCGTGCATTTCCCGTGTCCAGCTCCCACCAGTTGTGTAGTGATTCTTTGCACTCCCGAGGTCCCTGCCCTCACTCCTCCCATCCCTTGCGTCATCATGCATTCGAGGGGCGGAAGCACGCAGCTCCACTCCTCGTTCCCTCCTACCGATGCTCCTCTGCGGACGCTGCACATGGACGTGTAGGGCCCCGCCCCCGTCTCTAGGCCGCGTCGGGAGCGCTACTTCTTACTGGTCATAGACGACTACGCGCGCCACACCATGGTGTTTCCTGTACAGCACAAGGGAGATGTCTGTGTTGTTTTGATCCTCTGGAACCGCGCAATTTGTTGCCAGCTAAGCGCACGGTTCCGCCAGGACCTGTCAATGCTTCGTCTGCACTTTGATCGTGGAGGTGAGTTTTTTGTCGGTCTCCTTGAGGAGGGCATCACCCAGTCGTTCACGCTTCCGGCCTCTCCACACCAGACTGGGATCGTTGAGCACCGCATTGGCTTGATCATGGAGGTTGCTCGCACCTCCATAATCCATGCAGTTGGTCCCCATTTTCTGTGGCCGTTTGTGGTCTGATACACCGCGCATCAACTCAGCCTTTGGCCCCATGTCCCCGAGCCAGGGACCTCACTATACTGCGTCAGACGGGGGAGGTTGGCAGTGTGTCAGCGTTTCGGGTCTGGGGTTCGCTTGCCCTTGTCTACGGTACTACCATGGGCAAGCTCTCTCATCGCACAATTCGCTGTGTTTTCTTTGGCTTTCCTGACGACGCGCCTGGCCGATAGTTTTACACAACTTAGGAAGAGTTACGAGTTGGGAATGACTCCCAGCTCCTACAAACCCCAAGAGCTTAGGTACAGTAGTGTGGAACAGTGCCACACTTTCCCCAACCACGAAGGGTCTCGAAACTACCCTTCACAAGGGTCTACACCAAGTGAAATGTTACACTACACAAAGTAATGTAATCTTCAATATCTTTAGGTGTACCCTTTTCGCGGGCTTCGTGATCACTTGAATATTGACACCAGGGCTCTGCTGATGGGTCTGCTGCACACACCTGCGACATGCCGAACGTTCGACACAAGACAAAAATAGAAACCGCGCACGACAAAATAGGAACCGCGCAGGGAGACACAAACGACCGCGTAACACGCGACTAGCGATAACTTGCTATTGACTCGACACACACATTCGACATCATGACTACAACATTCACACACTATTATAAGCATGAAAGATATGTTATTCCATGCCCTCATTCCATTCCATGCACACACGCATGCACGCACACCGATAACAAGCCGAGTGCAAACCGTGGGGTTGCACCAACAATTACAGCCCAGACTAGGGTTTGCTATATGTATCCTATCTGCTGCTGGTGCAACCCCTCTTTCTGTTTCTAACTTTTTGCTAGTGTTTCTCTACAATCGTCATCGTCGCCTCGGCGTTTGCCACCATATTAGGTTGGGCTTCAGCCGTCAGATTTGTCCGACCTCCTGATCTTCCAACCATCCTTACGTGCGAGCGTGTGCCGGACACCACCTTACTTCACCAAATGTTCGGAGGTGGCAGTGCGAAGAATTCCTGAGTCGCTCTCGTACCATGTTATGATCAAACGTATGACAGTATCGAAATCTCCTCAGGCTGTTCGCACAAAGTTAATGCAGCAAAATTGACCTTATATCAGAGTAAACGTCAATGACAGAAGTATACCAAAAGCATACATGGGTTTATGTACATAGGAAATATAGGGAATACGAAAAGTCCTATTGGCCATGTACTTTAATATGTACATTCCCTTATTGCAGTTATGAATCTGTTCCCACCAAATCCTTGGCGATGAAGCTGCTCGATGTTTCTACCGCTGACGGTCCACATGTCCCAACTGTATGCGACATTTTGTGTAACTCTAATTGTTCGCATACATACTCACTAGTGCATGTTTCTTTTGTTATAGGGCAAGGATGTACTTCACTCTCAATCTGTTTCTACAACACCTACAACCCATAATGTGTCAAGATGGCTAAGTTTGTATGTGATGTAGCGTAGGCTCGTCAGCTATAGTTCAGAACGTGTATTGTACACCTGTAAGGGAAGCTCCTTTTCCTTACTTCGTGCCCCTGCTTACCACGTACACAACTGTTCACGCCAACAGTACCGAACAGTAAAATGTTACCATCTCGCGACACTCGCCTCGACTACTGTTCCCGCCACTATTCACGTTGCGACGCAACCTCATGGCTCGGCTAGTAACCTGCGCTCCGGTTCTCCACCTCCACAATTCCCAACCTCAGCGCTAGGCCCGCTGTGTACCCTACAATTCGTTCGTTACCTTTACCACTCTAGTTCGATATTTAACATTTCGCTCATTTTTCCCCTCAAGGTATCGTTTTGCTTTGATAGTGCAATCTTCTCTTGCCTCACTCAATTACACTAGTAACATTTGGTATTAAGAGATTCGACCCTTTTTGGATTGCGCCCACACCTTCCCATCCCAAATTATTTATACTTTAGGGTGGGTAGACGTCCCTCTGCAACCAAGCACCGCTGCTCTCTCACAAGCACATACAGCCACGACAGAAACTCCTGCTGAGCTAGCCCGACACCCCCGCCATGAGGAACTCGGTAGCATTCAGCTCCCAACATTGACGTAAGAGCGCCTCGACGACTTCTACGCCAGCTGGAGGAATGAACTCTTGACAATGCGATGCTCACAGTGGAACGCGACTCCGCACAGCACCAATCAATGGCAAATGCATCAGTAGAAGCGCCAGCAAATGCACCCGCACACAATGAAGAATCTATTGCCATTTCATCAGGGATACCATTGTAACACGACAACGTGGGATAGCGCTCATGCACAATCCGTGATAGTGCCGCCTGTCAAATTATAATATTGTGTAGGCTATAGTGGGTTAGCCCATATGGGGTACACATTTCTAGGGTTGCATATTTGTATCACTTCGATTCCTTAGTCATTCATTCTCGTTCACATCTTCTCATGGTATCGAGCAGGTTCCCCCGTGGGAACTGTGCCTAGGGCCCACCACATCGACCTTTTTTTTTTCCTGCCCGAAGCGCGCTCCGCCCGAGTCGCACTTCGGGTTCTCACCTCGTCGAGCCGCCCTAGCGGCCCCTTTCCCCTAGCGGCCCCGCCGCGCGTCGCCTCGGCCCCGCCGCCCGTCGCTTCGGTCCCGCCGCCCGTCGTCGCGGCCCCGCCGCCCTACCTCGTGGCCCCGCCGCCCTACCTCGCGGCCCCGCCGCCCTACCTCGCAGCCCCGCCGCCCTACCTCGCGGCCCCGCCGCCCTACCTCGCGGCCCCGCCGCCCTACCTCGCGGCCCCGTCGCCCTACCTCGCGGCCCCGCCGCCCTACCTCGCGGCCCCGCCGCCCTACCTCGCGGCCCCGCCGCCCTACCTCTCGGCCCCGCCGCCCTACCTCACGGCCCTGCCGCCCTACCTCGCGGCCCCATCGCCCTACCTCGCGGCCCCGCCGCCCTGCTCAGCGGCCTCGTCGCCCTTCTGCAGCGGCCCCGCCGCCCTACTCCTGCGGACCCGCCGCCCTACTCCTGCGGCCCCGCCGCCCTACTCCTGCGGCCCCGCCGCCCTACTCCTGCGGCCCCGCCGCCCTACTCCTGCGGCCCCGCCGCCCTACTCCTGCGGCCCCGCCGCCCTACTCCTGCGGCCCCGCCGCCCTACTCCTACGGCCCCGCCGCCCTACTCCTGCAGCCCCGCCGCCCTACTCAGCGGCCCCGCCACCGTTCACTAGCGGCCCTGTCGCCCTACACCGCCCGCGCCGCCCAAGCTGCCAGAACAGCCCGAGCCGCCCGAGCCGCCCCGAGCCGCCCGAGACACCCGAGCCGCCCGAGTCGCCCGAGCCGCCCGAGCCGCCTGAGACGCCCGAGCCGCCCGAGCCGCCCGAGCCGCCTGATCAGCCGAGTCGCCGGTGCCGCGGAGTCGCAGTCGCTACTGAGCCGTCCAAGCAGCCGTGTTGCCGTGTTACTGCACTACTGAGCTGCCCGACTTGCCCTGTCTGGTGAGACCAGCGCTTCTGTCACTGCACTGCCCCTGTCCTACAGTTGGTCTCACTAGTCTACTGCTGTCATGGCTTCCCCTAGTGTTCTCACTTTTGACGCTAAGGGTCGAGCCATTGACCTTGAGGTTTGGGTAGATGACCTGCAGCTCTTCTTACAGTGCGATAGGGCAGACGGTCTCTCCCTCTTTGACCTCACCTCTGGCGCCTCTCCTGCCCCTGCTGCTGATGCTGACCCCACTGTTCGCTCCCAGTGGGCCACGTGCGATGCTTGTGCACGTCTTGCTGTGCGTCGCCACCTGCCTACCTCTGAGCGCGCGCACTTTGGTCAGTACAAGAGTGCTCACACCTTATACGACGCTGTAGTTGCGCGCTACTCTTCCCCTGCCACTTGCTGCACTGAGCCGCCTCATGCTACCGTACCTCTTTCCTGACCTTGCTGCCTTTCCCACAGTCGCTGACCTCGTTACGCACCTCCGCACTAGTGACACTCGCTACCGCGCCGCACTTTCTGCTGACTTCTGCGCCAAGAATCTCCCCCCCATGTACATCACTCTCTATTATATAGTCACTCGCCTCCCTGACTCCCTTCGCGTAGTGAGGGACCACTTCCTCTCAGTCTGTCCCACCACTCTCACTGTTGACCTCCTAGAGAAGGCCCTCCTCGCAGCGGAGAAGAGCATAGTCGCTGTAGGAGCCTCTCGTGGTGACCCTCGCACCCCCATCTTTGAGGGGTGTTCCCCTTCCCCCCTGTTGCCCTCTGTCGCCTCTTCTGCTGCAGCCGACCTCGTTGGTCTTGAGTCGGTCGGTGCGGCGTCTGCCCCTAGCGGGAGACGCCGCTATAGCAAGGGCAAGGGGGGCAAGGGCGCGGGTGGGGCTAGCAGGGGGTGGTGGAGGTGGCGGTGAGGGCGGCGGGGGGAGTGGGGGTGGCGGTAGGAGTGGTGGCGGGGGTGGAGGTGGCGGTGGCAGCGTCGGAGGCGGAGGCGGCGGTGGCGGTAGCGGTGGGAGCGGAGGCGGCGGTGGCGGCGGAGGTGGAGGCGGCGGTGGTGGAGGAGGTGGAGCTGGTCGGGGTGGTACTTCTTAATGGAGCGGCTTCGGGAGTGGTCAGCGCCAGCAGCAGCAGCAGCAGCAGCGTTCTCGGGACATCCCCCCTCCTCAGCAGCTCCGTGAGTGGTACACGCAGCGTCAGCGTGGTGGGGGTTTTGGCCCGTGCACCTACGTCCTCCGCTCCGGCGACCGCGCGGGTGAGCAGTGTGGGGGTGCTCACCCCACCCAGCGCTGCTTTGGCCGCCTGACGGACGCTTGGCGTCAGCAGTTCCCGGAGGCTAGTGAGATCCCACACTGGGGAGAGCTGTCTAGGGCAGGCGTAGCTATCTTTGATCTTGACTTTGATGCTATCCTTGCTGCCATGTCTGCTGTGACTATTAGTGATGAGGGTGACTGTTACCGGTGTTTCCCGCCTGACCCGGGCATTGGTACTGCTGCTCTAGGTACTGGTGAGGCTGCTGCTCTAGGTGCCAGTGCGTCCGCGCCCTCAGGTGCTGGTGAGTCTGCGCTCTCAGGTACCACGTCGGCTTTGGCCTCCCTCACCTTCACACTTGACTCAGGGGCTTCTCGCTCCTTCTTTCGAGACCGCACCACCCTCACGTCGCTTGGTCGGCCAGTTGCAGTCTCCCTGGCAGACCCCTCTGGGGGTCCTGTCCTCTCTCACTTCTCCACTGTCCTCCCGTGTCCGGCTGCCCCCTCTGGCACCTTGTCTGGTCTTTACCTCCCCTCGTTCAATACAAACTTGGTGAGTGGTGCTGACCTGCAGAATACGTGGGTTCACCAGTTCACTCCTGCGAGTCAGCGGGTGACCCACTAGCACGGACGCTCGGACAGGCCGACACCTGGCCACGTTTACACGTCGGCTGGGGTCGAGCCTGTACACACTGACCACTGAGTCTCCTCCAGTCACTGCGTCTGGTCAGGTAGCTGCGTCGGGTCAGGTGTTTGCCTGCAGCGTCCAGATCTGGTCCTGAGTCTGCCCCCTGCTCATGTCGCCTCCTGTCTCACGAGACTCTCCTCTAGCACCACCGTCCTTGGTCACCCCTCCCTGCCTCGTCTCCGAGGCATGGCTTCCCGTGTCCTTGTCTCTGGTCTTCCCCGGTCCCTCCCTCCCCTTCCTCCGGGGCCTGGTCCTTCCTGTGTCCCCTGTCTCGAGGGGCGGCTCCGAGCTGCCCCTCACTCCTCTCAGTTTCCCCCGACAGAGGCCCCGCTGCAGACGCTTCACATGGACGTGTGGGGCCCGGCCCGCGTACGTGGACAGGGTCACGAGCTCTACTTCCTGCTGGTGGTTGACGACTACTCGCGTTACACCACAGTCTTCCCCTTGCGCAGCAAGGGTGATGTCGCTGAGGTGTTGATCGACTGGATCCGCGAAGCTCGTCTCCAGCTCAGGAGGAGCTTCGGCTCGGACTTTCCTGTTCTGCGTCTGCACTCTGACCGAGGCGGAGAGTTCTCCTCTGGCCTTCTGCTGAGCCTGGGGGTCCTTCGCCTGGGGGTGCTGCGTTTGGAGCTGCTGAGCCTGGGGGTGCTGAGTCTGGAGCTACTGAGCCTGGGGGTGCGGAGCCCGCGGCCGCTGGACCTGCTCGTGTGGCGTCTGGCGGTGCTGGGCCTGCTGGTTCTCCGGGTGCTTCGTCTCGGCGGGAGCCACTCTCTCCACAGGAGCTGCGCGAGTGGTTTGCCCGGCGCTGGAGGCGTAATACTGGAGCTGGTGCTTCTTCGGCTGCTGAGGGTGCTGGTGCCGCTGGTCTCGGAGGAGCTAGTCCTACTGGTGCTGCTGGAGGTACTGGAGCTGGAGGTGCTGTTGACGCTGGTGCTGCCACTCGGGGTACTGGTGCTGTCCCTGCTGTGTCTGGAGTCGCCGCGCGGCCTCGGCCGTACTTTGTTCCGCTCCTTCAGCAGGTTCTTGGTCTTCCTCCTCCCTTAGAGTGTCCACCGCCTGTCCAGTCCGCAGTCGCAGTTACCACCGGTCTCCCCACTGCCTCTTCTCCGTACACTGGTCCTACTGGAGGTCTTGCTGAGCGTCGTGAGCCTGCGTCTTGTCTTGCGTCGCCTGTTCGTGCTGCTCGCACTAGTGGTCGCAATTCGCGTCAGCGTCCTCCTCCTGTCCCTGGCACGCACCAGGATGTCTTTGCGTCCGTCCACTGCTCCTCTGCGTGCCCCTTTGCCGTCTCCTCCAGAGTCCTCTCTTCCTGTGCTTGCCGACCCTCAGTCGGACTCTCTTCGTACTGCCAGTCCTACTGTCATGCGTCTCCTTGCTACTGTCGTCACTGACCCCTCCTTTGAGTCCACTGCTGCGTCTGCTCTTGTTGCTGAGCTCGTCGACTTTGCTGCTCGCTGTCGTCTAGACTACGCTGCTAGTCTTGTTGCTGAGTCTGCGTCTATCTGTCCTTCGTTCGTCGAGGGTGAGTGTGCTCTTGGCACGGACGTCCTTGAGGACAGGCAGGAGGAGTTCCAGTGTCTGGCTGCTGCTTCACCTCATCTCGCGTCCGTACTGCTTACCCCTGAGGGAGACCCGGATGCACTAGACATCCCGACTCCGCGCTCTTACGCAGAGGCCGTAGAGGGTCCCTACTCCTCTCAGTGGCAGGCAGCTATGGATGCAGAGCTGGCTTCCTGGAAGTCCACAGGCACCTACGTTGACGCGGTTCCCCCTCCTGGGGTGAATATCGTCAGTGGCATGTGGATCTTCAGGGTGAAGCGGGCGCCGGGCTCTCCACCTGTCTTCAAGGCGCGGTACGTGGCTCGTGGCTTCAGTCAGCGGCAGGGAGTTGACTACTTTCAGACCTTCTCTCCCACCCCGAAGATGACCACTCTTTGGGTGCTGCTACACGTAGCCGATCAGCGTGACTACGAGCTTCACTCCCTTGACTTCAGCACTGCTTTCCTGCAGGGTAGCCTGCACGAGGAGATCTGGTTGCGCCGTCCACCTGGCTTCACTGGGACTTTCCCTCCTGGCACCCAGTGGAGCCTCCGACGGCCAGTCTACGGTCTTCGCCAGGCACCGCGCTGAGTGGCACGACACACTGAGGACTACACTTGCGGCTCTTGGGTTTGCTCCCTCTACTGCTGACCCGTCGCTGTTTCTACGCACCGACACCTCTCTGCCGCCGTTCTACATCCTCGTGTACGTCGACGACTTGGTCTTTGCCACAGCTGACACTGCTGGACTCGCCCACGTGAAGTCCGAGCTGCAGAAGAGACACACGTGCACAGACCTGGGTGAACTGCGCAGCTACCTTGGCTTGCAGATCACCCAGGACAGTGCACGCCGCACCATTACCCTGACTCAGTCACACATGGTGCAGCAGGTCCTTCAGCGCTTCGGCTTCACGTACTCCTCGCCTCAGGCCACTCCTCTGTCTACTCACCACTCGCTCTCAGCTCTGCCTTCGGATGAGTCCGTAGAGTCGAGTGGCCCGTACCCAGAGCTTGTTGGCTGCCTCATGTACCTGATGACCTGCACACGACCTCATGCGGACGCTTCTTGGGCAGACGACCAGGCTACGCAGCGGTCGTCACAGGGTTACACCTTCAGCCTTGGTTCCGGCTCTGTTTCGTGGCGGGCTACTCGCTCGTCTTCTGTTCTCGGCTCCAGTTGTGAGGCTGAGATCTACGCCGGGGCCATGGCTGCACAGGAGCTTCGCTGGCTTACCTACCTGCTGACTGACCTCGGAGAGCCGCCTGGTTCTCCTCCGGTGCTGTACGTAGACAACAAGGCCATGCTAGCCTTGTGTCGGGAGCAGCGCCTGGAGCACAGAACGAAGCACATTGCTCTCCGCTACTTTCTTGCTCGTGAGTTGCAGCAGCGTGGTCAGTTGCGACTTGCGTACGTGGCCTCTGAGGCCAACACTGCTGATATTTTCACCAAGGCACTTGCGCCTTGTGATCATCAGCGCTTCTGCACTCAGCTGGGTCTTGTGCCTGTCTTGCCTCACTTGCTCACCCCTTGACCTTGCTTGTACTCTTACATATATATATACCTTGTTTGTTTAGCCTTATATATATATGTGTACTCCTGCATGTGAACTGGCCTTGTGGCCTTGACCATGTGCTCGGACTATGTGGTGACAGTTGTGATCCACCCTGAGCTTTGTCTGCTTTGCCTGACTGGTCTTGTGACCCCTTGTTCTCCCCCACTTTGCCTATGGGGGTGTGTCAAATTATAATATTGTGTAGGCTATAGTGGGGTAGCCCATATGGGGTACACATTTCTAGGGTTGCATATTTGTATCACTTCGATTTCTTAGTCATTCATTCTCGTTCACATCTTCTCACCGCCCAAACTATGCCGAGCATGGAGCGAACTAGAGAGGCACTAGGAGTAACCACACCTCGCGAAGCCCGTCGCCAAATCAGAATTGCAGTACCCGTCATGAGCAACGACATTGGTGAGCCGATGCCACTCAAGCAGCAGCTCCCACCCTGTTTTGATCCTAGCCAGCGAGTAGGTCCGACGATTCAATTGTGGGTGTTTACGATGAACGCGTTTTTTAACGCGAATTACGTCACATCGGCTGTAGCAAAGATCCGGTACACCATATCCTTGCTGTGCAGGGCCGCCATGGACCGGTGGCGAGTTATCATAACGTCGCCAAGCGCCACTATCGCAAGGGGAGAGGCCCTTAGGGCTGGGTATAAATTAGAATTCTGCAAAGTCGCCCAATATAGCACGTGGGACGCGTGGTGCGCAGAGCTTCGGTCGCTTTACCAGCCAATTGTAATCTTGATCTGAGCATTTTAGAAGTTACGCAATTGGCGACAGCTTGGGTTAGTTCAAGAATACACGACCGATAATCTCGCGCTGTGCGAACAGGTCGGCTACATGCATGAGGCAGAGCGAGTGGATCGCTACGCAGATGGCTTGAAGCCAGAAATATTGCGGGATTTCTACTTTGTGAGATTTCGAATTATATCAAGATCTTGGAGCTCGCCAAGAAGATCAACATACTACGTCGTCCGAGGGCAGGGTCCTACCACTATAGCGTACTCGAAGTATGACCAAGCACGCCACTGTATACGTTGTCACAACAAATACAGTAGGCGCGGCGCTGCTTCGCGTGCAGCAGGCCAGACAACCGTAAGAGCGAATGCCAAGATGAGCTAGATGTCAGAATCTCATGAGCAGGAACGGATGAACTAGTAGCAGGATGGGTACAAGTACTAACCCTAATTGGGTTGTACCCCATATAGGCTACCCCACTACAGCCTACACAACATGCAACATATAAGTTTGACACACCCCCATAGGCAAAGTGGGGGAGACAAGGGGTCACAAGACCAGTCAAGCAAAGCAAAGCAAGCTCGGGGTGGATCATGAAGTCACCGCACACTCTGAGCACAAGCAAATGGCCACAAGGCCAGTTCACATGCAGAGTTATATATTGAGAACAAGCAATACAGTGATCAAAACCTAGCAAGTGTAAGCATGCAGGTTAAGCATGCAGGTATAAGTATATAGATCACAGTTTAAGCAAAGTAAAGAAGTGAGCAAGTGAGGCCAAATAGGCACAAGGCCTAAAACGATACAGAACCGCTGATGATCACAAGACTGAAGTGCCTTGGTGAAGATACACCTAGTCCGCGGTATTTTAATCGCTGCTATCTTAACTACGCAGGGGTACTTCTCCGTGATCAGGATTGAATACAAGGGTAGTCCGAAAGATTTAAGAGGGTAGAGTTTTGCGTACCCTTTGCGAGGTTACCGCAGCTGCAACTCTGTTATGCCGATGAGCTCCCTGTCTCGGAGCACTAAGTGTGGATTTTCTCAGACGGAAAATCTCCCGGGTGTATTCTAACAGTCCCGAAGTCTCAGGGTGCCCATCCCATTAGGTGTATCAGCAGTGTTGGCCTGAGAGGCCATGTAAGCAAGACAAAGCTGACCACGCTGCTGCAACTCTTAAGCAAGGAAGTCACGCAGAGCTATGTGCTTTGTCCTGTGCTCCAGTCTGTGCTTGTGACACAAGGCAATCATGGCCTAGTTGTCTACGTACAGAACTAGGAGGAGAACTAGGCCGCTCTCCCAAGTCGGTCACCAGGTAGGTGAGCCAGCGTAACTCCTGTGCAGCCATGGCCCCTACGTAGATCTCAGCCTCACAACTGGAACTAAGAATAGAAGACAAGCGGGTAGACCGCCAAGAAACAGAACCGGAGCCAAGGCTGAAAGTGTAGCCTTGTGACGACCACTGTGTAGCCAAGTCGTCAACCCAAGACGCGTTGGCGTGGCCAGTGAGAACAACTTGTTCCTTCCTCCAAGCACGAGCCCCATGCCCGACGTACTGCACAAGTAGCGTAACACCCTCTTAGCGGCCTCCTAGTGCTCTCAACTGTGTCTCCCGGGCGCAACGTTAGCTTGCCAGGATGCTGAGAGGCTAAGCAAGGTTAGGTCGAGTGCAGGTCATCAGGTACATGACGCAGCCCACAAGCTCTGGATACGAGCCATTCGGCTCTATGGACTCATCCGAAGGTGGAGCTGAGAGCGAGTGACCAGTAGGCAGAGGAGTGGACTGGGGCGAGGAGTACCGGAAGCCGAAGCGCCGAAGGACCTGCTGCACCATGTGTGACTGAGTTAGGGTGATGGTGCGGCGTGCTCTGTCCCGGGTGATCTCCAAGCCAAGATAGCTGCGCAGCTCACCCAGGTCTATGCATGTATGTCCCTTCTGCAGCTCTGACTTTACTAGAGTCAGTGAATCAGTAACAGCAGTGGCAAAGATCAGTTCGTCGACGTACACGAGGATGTAGAACGACGGCAGCGAAGTGTCGGTGCGCGGGAACAGCGACGAATCAGCAGTTGAAGGAGACGGGTCAGCAGTCGAAGGAGCAAACCCAAGAGCCGCAACTGTCGTTCTTAGTGTATCGCTCCACTCAAGAGGCGCCTGGCGGAGACGGTAGACTGGCCGCCGAAGGCTCCACTAGGGTACTTGCAAAAAACGACCCAGTGAAGCTAGGTGGGCGGCGCAGCCAGATCTCCTCGTGCAGAGTGCCCTGTAAGAAAGATGTGTTGAAATCAAGAGAGTGAAGCTCGTAGGCATGCTGAGCTTCGACGTGCAGCAGCACCCAAAGAGTGGTCATCTTCAGGGTAGGGGAGAAGGTCTGGAAGAAGTCAACTCCTTGTCGCAAACTAAAGCCTCTAGCAACGAAAGGAGCCTTGAACGCAGGCGGAGAACTTGGCGGCCGCTTCACCCTGAAAAACCACATGCCATCGACTATGTTCTCCCTAGGAGGGGGAACCTTCGTTGACGTAAGTGCCTGTGGACTTCCAGAATGCCATCTCTGCGTCCATGGCTATCAGCCATTGAGAGGAGTAGGGACCCGTAATCGCCTCCTCAAAGGAGCGCGGGGTCGGGATGTCTGGGGCATCCGGGTCTCCCTCAGGTGCAATCAGCATGGACACGAGATGAGGTACAGCAGCTGCAAGTCACTCAAAGTCCTCTTGCCTGTTCTCAAGGACGTCCGTGCCAAGAGCACACTCACCCCCTACGGATAGAGGACAGACAAACTGAGACTCAGCAACAAGACTAGTGGCGTAGTCTAGACGACACGCAGCAGCAAAGTCGACAAGCTCAGCAACTAGGGCAGATGCAGCAGTGGACTCAAACGAATGGTCGGTGAGAACAGTGGCTAGAAGACGTGTGACACTAGGAGTGTGAGTGCTGGGCACAGGGGGAGGACGCGGACGCGGGACACGACGAATAGTGCGAGCAGCACGAACAGGCGAGGCAGGACGAGACGCAGGCACACGACGCTCTGTAAGGGAGTCTGTCTGCTCAGTGTAAGGAGAAGGAGCAGGCAGTGGGGAGGCGGGCTGTAACCGTGGCTGTGACTGGTTAGGTGGTGGACACAGTAGTGGTGGAGTAAGGTCAGTAGAAGGCTGGAGACCAAGAACCTGGCGAATAAGGGGAACAAAGTACGGTCGCGGCCGCACAGCGTCTCCAGCACCAGCACCGAGAGCTCCAGCGCCTCCAGCAACACCAGCTCCAGTACCAGCAACTCCGGGACCAGCAACTCTAGCAGATCCAGTAGCTCCAGCAACTCCAGCACCTCCAGCACCTCCAGCACCTCCAGCACCTCCAGTACCTCCAGCAGCTCCAGCAGCTCCAACACCTCCAGCACCACCAGCTCCAGCAGCTCCAGTACCTCCATAACGAGCACCTCCGGGACCAGCAGCTCCTTCACTTCCAGCAGCAGTACCACCACCAGCTCCGGCAGCTCCAGTACCTCTAGTACGAGCACCTCCAGAACCAGCAGCTCCAGCAGCACCACTCCGAAGGCGGGTGCGCTGAGCAAATCACTCGCAAAGCTGCTGTGGTGAGAGAGGCTCCCGCCGGGACGAGGCACCCGGAGTACCTCCAGCCGAGGCAGTACCCCTAGGCTCAGCACCCCCAGACGTAGCACCCTCTGGCTCAGCACCCCCAGACGTAGTACCGACAGCTCCGGCAGGATAAGCGCCAGCACCTCTAGTACCTGCAGCACCTCCAGCGCCTCCAAGACAAGCAGCTCCAGTGCCTCCTGCTCCAGGGCCTCTAGCGGTAGTGTCTCCAGCGGCAGGCCCCCCAGCTCCAGCAGCGCCACTCCAGCGCCGAGCAAACCACTCACGCAGCTGCAGTGGAGAGAGAGGCTCGCGCTGTGATGAGGCACCCGAAGGACCTCCAGCAGACACATCACCTCCAGGCTCAGCACCCCCAGACGCAGTACCCCCAGGCTCCGCACCCTCAGGCTCAGCACCCCCAGGCTCAGCACCCCCAAACTCAGCAGCTCCAATCTCAGCACCCCCAGGCTCCGCATGCGCAGGCCCTACACCCTCAGACGCAGCACCCTAGCAGCACCTGAGTCGACAGCTACCTTGACAGGCTCAGCCACGGGGGGGGGGGGGGTCTACCTAAGACACACCTGAGGGAGCAGGACCCTGAGGGGGGAGGGGGTCTACCGGGGGGGAACCTGGAGCGAGGAAGAGCGGCGGGGGGGGGGGGGGGAGAGGGGCAGTGCGGTAGGGGAAGAGACGGTAAAAGGGGACCGACTCGTCAAACGTGACATCCTAAGAAGAGAAGACACGGCTCGTGGTGGGGTGGTAAAACTGCCAACCAAACGCGTCACGGGGAAAGGCGAAGGAAGACGCAGGAAATGGCGCGGGAGGAGAGCTTGTCCGCGGAAGCATTGCGGACAAAGGCACGACATCCCCAGACTTGGAACACCGCCGCATCGCCAACCTCCCCCATCCAACGCAGTGTGGGCGAGGTCTCCGGCAAGGAGATACGGGGCCAGAGGTTGAGCTGATGCGCAGCGTACTGGACTGCAAACGACCACAGAAAATGGGGGGCAGGTGCATGGATCATGGAGGTACGAGCGACCTCCATGACTAAGCCAATGCGGCGCTCAGCATCCCCATTTTGCTGTGGAGAGGCCGGAAAGTGTGAACGTCTGGCGGATGCCCTCCCCACGACAAAAGTCCCGCAAGAGGTCGGAGGCGAACTCACCACCTCTGTCAGAGTGCAGACGCAGGACAGGAAGGTCCTCGCGAAACTGCTCGCGAAGCTGGAGACAGACAGCGCAGTTCCAAGGGATCAAAGACATCAGGGACCTCCCCCTTGCTGCGCAAGGGTAAGACCGTGGTGTAACGCGAGTAGTCGTAAACAACCAGTAGAAAGTATCGCTTGCGGCCCTATCCACGGACGCGGGCTAGGCCCCACACGTCTATGTGAAGAGTCTGCAAGGGAGCCTCTGTTGGGGGAAACGAGGAGGAGTGAGGAGCGGCGCGCTGCCGCCCCTCGATGCAAGGAAGAAAGAGCGGGGCTGACGAGCGCGGGAGGGCAGGCAGAGACTTGGGAAGACAAGAGACAAGGTAGCGGAAGTGCATGCCATGGAGGCGTGGCAGGGAGGGGTGACCAAGGCGGTGGTGCCAAAGGAGAGTCTGGTGTGACATGGCGTGACACAAGCAGGGGGCCGCATGCTGTCCTGACGCAGACGCGGACGCAGCGACCTGGGGAGGCTCAGTAGTCAGTGTGTACAGACTCGACCCAGGCCGATGGGTGAACGTGGCCTGGTAAAGGTATCAACCATCGCATACGTGCAGATCGATACACGCTGACCCCCAGGAGTAAAGGTATCAACCATCGCATCCTGGAGGGCAGCGGTACTCACCAAGTTCGTATAGAACGAGGGGCAGGTAAAGACCTGAGAGTGAGCCGGACGGAACCGCCGGACACGGGAGAATAGTGGTAGAACGGGCAAGAATCGGGCCCCTTGAGGGGTCAGCCAGTGTGACAGGTTCAGGTCCACGGAGTGGTGTGACTGTGGTACTGTCGCGAAAGAAACAGCGGGAAGCACATGATTCAAGTGTGAAGGTGTGCAGGGCCTCAGCACGTGCAGTACTAGAGAGAGCAGACGCACTAGCACCTAGAGCAGCAGCCTCTATACAAGGGTTCGGCGGCACACACATGTAACAGTCACCCTCAACACTAATAGTCAATGCATATATGGCAGTAAGGATAGCGTCATAGTCTAGCGCAAAGACATCCACGCCCTGCCTAAGAAGGTCTAGCCAGCGGGGGAGCTCAGCCGCGTCACCAAACTCTGCTTGCCAGGTGTCGCTCAGACAGGAAAAGCAACGGGATTGTGTGTGGCCAGGTGTCCCGCATGTCTGACCAGCCTGATCACCTTTGCAAATGAGCACTACTCCGAGACCTCCCACACTGAGCGTACCACTCACGAAGCTGCTGGGGCGTAAGGGTCTCGCGCGGACGCAGCTGCAGCTGCACCAGGCAACCGCCTGAAACTCCCAACTCACTGGCTGCACCGCGACTGCCACTACTGCCGCCGCCACGACACCTACGAGCATACCACTCACGAAGCTGCTGGGGCGTAAGGGTCTCGCTCGGACGTCGCTGCAGCTGCATCTGGCCACTGCCGAAAACTCCCCACCGAACAGCTCCAAAGCGACTGCTTCTGAGCCCGCCACCACTCCCGCTACTGCCGCCACCGCCGCCACCACTCCCACCGCTGCCGTGAAGAGAAGTCAAGTGATGAGCAAGGCAGCACATAGGGAAGGAAGGGCGGCGAGGAGGCACTAGGGTAGGTTGGGGCAGTGCACGGTCAGGGAGGGCGGTGTACGGTCATAGCAGGGCTGGGCGCGGCTAGAGCAGGGCGGCGCGCGGCCAGAGCAGGCAGCGCGCGGCCAGAGCAGGGCGGCGCGCGGCTAGAGCAGGGCGGCGTGTGGCCAGAGCAGGGCTGTGAGGATCTGGGATCGAGCTCAGAAAAGATGATTCAAATTGAATTGAATTGAATGTCCACCTGGGTACAACACGAGGCTATATATAGGCTCGACACAAGGCCCCGTAACCAGGTGTTACGCGAAGGTTCCGCGGGTCGCGAAGCATCCCGAACAGTTCCTTACCAAATACGGTAGAAGGCAATTCGGTGGCAACCGAAAAGCCAGAATTCGGTGCACGCAACCTAGCTCGGTGCTATAACTATAATAAAATATAGGAAAGCACCTAGCCTAGGAAATCACGCAATTCATGCATGCATATGATTATCCTATGCTAGAAATAGCATGATAAAGTAGAGGCAAGCAAGCATAGCTGGCATAAGCCGTCGTACTCTCACACGTTCCCCCCTCAAAGCTGGGTGGCGTGAGATACACCCTGCTTGACAAGATAGTCCTTGAGAGCACGGCGTGCGTTGCCCATATCAGCTTCTGCAACCCAACTGTCCTCAGTGGGGTCGTATCCCTTCCAGTGTATCAGGAACTCGAGAGTCTTGCCACCGCGGCGCCGATGAGAGAGAACGCGCTCGATCTCGTACTCGGGTTCATCCTGTATGAGAACGGGTGGTGGTGGCGGTAGTTGCCGTCCCTGGAACTGTTGGTTGGGGTCCTTGTAGGGCTTCAGTAGCTGGACATGGAAAGCGTTGTGAAGCTTCCATGTATCTGGTAAGCGCAAGCGGAATGTAACTGGTGTCACCTGTGCCTCAACGAGAAAAGGACCACAGAAGCGAGGCCGGAGTTTGGATGGGAGGTGAGACAGGTTCAAGTTGCGCGTGTCAAGAAGCACCTGATCTCCGACTGCTACTGAGTGATCACGTCGCTGACGATCGGCATACTGCTTCTGGGAGTTCTGCATCGTGGTGAGACGTCGCTGAGTCTTCTCCCATAGCTGCTGCATGGTGGTGACGAAGTCATGTGCGGCTTGGACGTGTGCCGGTGTAGTTGGCTGCTGTGGTGTGAGTGGTTCCCGTCCGTAACACAGGAAGAAAGGAGTTTTCCCTGTGGCCGCATGTGATGCGTTGTTGTAAGCGAACTCTAGGGTTGGTAACTGTGTGTCCCAGTGGCTGACGTCGTCCTTGCAAGCTGTGCGCAGTAACTGTTCAACCACTTGATTGAGTCGCTCTGTCTGTCCGTCAGTCTAGGGGTGGTATGCTGAAGACATTGCAAGCTTTGTCCCCAACAGTCCCATGAGCTCCTTCCAGAACTTACTCGTGAATTTGGGGTCTCTGTCTGAGATGAGTGTAGCGGGGATGCCGTGGATGGTGATGATGCGGTCGAAGAAGAGTCGAGCAGTTGCTTCAGCTGTAGCTGTGGCGTTGGTCGGTATGAAGTGACCCATTTTGGAGAACTTATCGATCACCACGAGGATGGAATCATGTCCCCGTGAGGTCGAAGGAAGCCCTGTGATGAAGTCGAGGCTAACAACCTGCCATGGCTGCTCCGGTACGGGTAGAGGTTGAAGTAACCCTGCTTTTTACTGCTTGCTGCTCTTCATCCGCTGGCACGTGTCGCAAGAGGTGACGAACTGCTGCACGTCTGTTGCCATCCCGGGCCAGTAGTAATACTTCGCTATCCCAGCTAACGTCTTGTTGCTCCCGAAATGTCCCGCGTAAGGTACGTCGTGAAACTCCTCCAATAGGATCTGCCGTAGCGGGGCGTAATTCGGTACCCAAATCTTTCCTGAACCCTTCCTTACAGCTAAGTCTTTCTCCCACTGTAACAGCTTCTTGGTCTGTGCTGTAGCAATCTCTGCGTCCACGGAGTACCCATGTTGGAATAGACCCTAGAGCAGAGGGTTCATCCCATTGAGCTGGATGCCTGCTACATGTCCGGGGCGGCTCAACGCGTCTGCCTTGTTGTGTAGCCCAGGCTTGTAGACGATGTCGTAGTGGAAGTGAGTTTCCAGGAAGTCCACCCACCGCACCTGACGTCGTGAGAGTGTCGGCTGTGACTTCAGGTATTTGAGACTGCAGTGGTCAGTATAGACTGTAGTCTTGGCTCCCTCTAGGTAACACCTCCACGCCTTGAAGGCTATGACTATCGCTAAGGCTTCCTTGTCGTGAATGGGGTAGTTTATTTCTGCTCCGTGTAGCTTCTTACTGAGGTAGGCGATGGGCTGCAAACCGCGTCCGTGATCCTGCATCAGAGTTGCTCCGACTGCTTGGTCACTAGCGTCTGCTTCCACCACGTAGTCCTTGTCTCGGTCCGGCAAGATGAGTACTGGCACTGTAGTCACTGCTGTCTGTAGCTGCTCCATGGCTTGCTGATGAAGGGTATCCCATTTGTAGGGCGTATCCTTTTTCAGTAGGTCGGTTAGTGGCGCTGCTATCTTAGCGTACTGCGGCACGAACCTGTTGTAGTAGTTGGCGAAGCCTAGGAACTGCTGTAACTCCTTCACGTTCTCTGGTACTTTCCACTTCTTGACGGCTTTGATCTTCCGTGGGTCCACATGTACGCCCTCGGCACTCACCATGTGCCCGAGAAACTGCACCTTCTTCAGGGCGAAGTCGCTCTTTGACAGCTTCACGTAGAACTTGTTTTTCCGCAGGATCTCGAACACCTTCCGCAGATGCTCCACGTGCTCCTTCATGTTCTTGGAGTAGATGAGAATGTCGTCCAGGTACACCACCACGCACTCGTCTAGCAGGGGTCGTAAGATGTGATTCATCTCCGCCTGAAACGTTGCTGGTGCGTTGCAGAGTCCGAACGGCATCACCAAGTATTCGTAGGAGCCGTATCTGGTACGGAACGCTGTCTTGTGGACGGAGTTGTCTGCCATCTTGATCTGCCACTAGCCCGATCGTAGGTCCAGTTTCGAAAATACTGTTGCTCCACGCAGTTGATCGAGTAGGTTGTCTATGCGCGGTATGGGATATTTGTTTTTGAATGTCTGTTTGTTCAGTGCGCGGTAGTCGATGCACATCCGTAGACTGCCGTCTGGTTTTGGACTGGTGCGCCGTAGGGAGAGGTGGATGGGCGGATCAGTTGTCTGTCCAATAGATACTCTATCTGTTTTTTCATGTCTGTCAGTTCAGTCGGACTCAGTCGGTTTGGTGCACGTGAGACGGGTTTCGCACCTGGTTCCTCCACGATCTCGTGCTCGTGGGTGCGTGCTGGAGATACGCCTGTGGGTAGGTCGTCGGGCATTATATCCTTGTACTGCTCCAAGACCTCCTCCTTTGCTGCTGCTATAACCAGTGCTAAGTAACCCGTGTTACTCTCGTTCACTGTCCGTTCGAACCGTGCCAGTGTCGTTTCAAGAACGCTCCCTGTATCCGTCAAGCTTCGCAGCTCCACTCGTTTCCCGTTGTTGTAGATGCACGTTTTCCGGTTGACCCAGTCGATCTTGGGGTTGAACAGCTTCAGAAAATCTTGCCCCAAGATGAAATCTAATCCCTTGATATTCGTGATCGGCAACGTCGGCTTCCACCTCAACGCCCCTATCTGCAGCTGCAGTGTTGACTTTCCGTGGATGGGAAGCTTCGTACCGTCCACCATCGTTGCTGTAAACTGGGTTTCTTCTTAGGATTCTCCAATTTTCTCCAACGTCCCGCGGTCGCACACCGAGTGGGACGCACCACTGTCCACCAGGGCCTGGAGGCGACGCCCGTTGCAGATCACCTCGAGTACTAGTGGTTGCTGCTGCTCCGAGTATCCGTAGATGGTATCGCTTATAGGATCGTAGGGTACGTCGAATATGTTATCCCTAGGTCCTGCGCTCAAAGATGCCGCTTCAGTATCAGTTTTCAACTGAGAAAGGTTAGAAGGATTTATCCGAGGCCGATTCGGCTTCTCTTGGGCCTGGAACCTTCCACTAAGCCTTTGCAGCTGTGTAGGCTTCATCTGTGGGGAACAGGGAGCCTTTAAACAGTGCTGCTGGGAGAGAATATTAACTCCTCGGAACGCTCGACCCGTATTAGCGCTCTGGAGTAGGGTCCCCATAATACCCGGTACCGGTTTAATTTCTGACTCTCCCTTAATAAAGGCTTGAAACCCACGAGAAGTAATATTCTTACTTGTCGGGGTATACGGCTGGAGTTTCCCGGTCGGTGCAGGGTCTTGTTTCGCGGATCCTCCAACGCATACCCCATTCCCGAACCAACCATTATCACCGTGGCAAACGCACAACAGCTTCACGCCCGCGCATGTGGCATCGTCGTCCTCAAAGCGTACGACAGCAACATCCACATCACGCTGAGCGATCTTCAGTACAACTTGCTCTCCTATGACCAACTCGTACAAAGCGGAGTCCTCATGCACACTGATCCTGAGACCCGCGACATCATCATGCACTGGAAGGACAACAGCATACCGAACAGCACACCCCGCTACATCGGCAAAGCACACTCCGAGGATGGCGTCTACATCCTCGACTTCGACATCCCCGACTGCAGCGCCGACTCAGGAGATCTCATCGATCTCCTACCCCAAGACGTGGCATGGTCCACCAAGCCAACTCACCCTGACGGCCGCCCCTGGGTCAAGCACCACGCTCACCCAAGGGAGATTGACCTCCACGCTCCTGGACCTGATGGACTCTACCGCAACTACCGCACACCAACTGCATCATCTACAGAAGACAGAACGCATCGACCTGCCACAGCCTCCCGCGCAAAGGATTCCCTCGCCCGACAAGGGAAAAGGGGCAGCTACGAAGGCGAATCATCCGCCGCAGCTGCACGATGACTTGCTGCCGCCGCAACCACCGCAACCCTTGCCCCAGAGGAATCTCCCACACCAACCTCGACCGTGATCACACCACCCCTTCCCCGCGCTATGGACATCGTCGAAGAAGCCCAATGGCAAACCCCCCACCCAACAGGCATCAGGGATGGAGAACTTGCCGCAGCACTCACCATCTTCCAGCACCGCAAATCTCGGACCAACCCCACTGTCCAAGACCGTCTCGAACTCCTCACCCACTACATCGGCCCTGGCGCGTTTGACGCAAACAACAACCCCCTACCCCTGACCTGGGAGACATACCATGTCGCTCATCCCTGGTCCCAACGCACCATGACGACCAAGGAGTTTCAGCACCATGAGGAAGAGGAGCGACGCCGCCGCTCAGATGAAGACGCCAAAGCAGTAGCGGCAGTAGCAGCTGGAGGATGGGGAAGCGGACTTGAAGGTGGATGGTTCGGCACCACGCCAACCTGGGGGACACCACCACAAGAGGAGGAAGAACCGATCGAAGAGGAGATCGCGCGCGCCGAAGCTAAAGCCGCCGCAGAAGCCGCAGGACCCTACGGCTCCCCTCACCCCCTCGGTATACCTCCTTCAGGCGCCTCACCCAGTGACTCCTGGGGCTCATCAGCAGATTCTCGGCCGCCCATAGACCGCGACACCATACTGCCCTACCGCACCTATCCCCGAAGCCCCCTGCACACTGAATCCACACCCGTCGGCCCTACAGATCCTCCTCCACCTACAGTCCCCCACAACTTACCACCTCACTGTTAGAATCCCTAGCTAGGTGAGGAGAGGAACGAGAATGATCAGATTGGGTGAAGATTGGGGTACAAGACTAGAGTGTCGAGACTATTTCTGTACCCCCTAAGGATAGCCCCAATATAGCCTAGATATAATTATGCATATGTTTTGATACACCCCCATAGGCGAAATGGGGGATAGCCAGAGCAAATAGTGGTCACAAGTCCAGTCAGGAAGGGCAAAGCAAGCTCAGGGTGGATCTCGAGGAAACCACACAAATTCCGAGTACAAGCAAGTGGTCACAAGACCAGTTCACATGCAGTTTAATAATATAGCAAGGGGTACAGTGATCACAACCTAGCAAGTGTAAGCATATAGGTATATATATAGAGATCACAGTACAAACAGAGTCAAGAAGTAAGCAAGTGAGGCACAGTAGGCACAAGGCCTAGAACAGTACAGAAGCGCTGATGATCACAAGGCTGAAGAGCCTTGGTGAACACATCAGCAGTGTTGGCCCTAGTGCCCACGTAAGCAAGACAAAGCTGACCTCGCTACTGCAGCTCTCGAGTAAGGAAGTAGCGCAGAACGATGTGCTTCGTCCTGTGCTCCAGTCTGTGCTCCTGACACAAGGCAATGGTAGCCTTGTTGTCTACGTACACCACTGGAGGAGAACGAGGCCGCTCTCCGAGGTCAATCAGCAGGTATGTGAGCCAGCGTAACTCCTGTGCAGCCATGGCTGTGGCATAGATCTCAGCCTCACAACTGGAGCTGAGAACTGAAGACGAGCGAGTAGAACGCCAAGAAACTGAACCAGAGCCAAGGCTGAAGGTGTAACCCTGAGACGACCGCTGAGTAGCCTGGTCGTCAGCCCAGAAAGCGTCTGAGTGCCCAGTGAGGACAACTCGAGCCCGTCCTCCAAGCACTAGCCCCATGCCCGACGTACTGCACAAGTAGCGCAACACCCTCTTAGCTGCATCCATGTGCTCCTTCCGGTGACGGCCAGGAGCAACATAGCGTGCGAGGTTGCTAAGAGGGTATGCAAGGTCAGGTCAAGTGCAGGTCATCAGGAACATGAGGCAGCCCACAAGCTCTGGATACGGGCCACTCGGCTCTACGGACTCATCCGAAGGCAGAGTTGAGAGCGAGTGACCCGTAGGCAGAGGAGTGGCCTGAGGCGAGGAGTACGTGAAACAGAAGCGCTGAAGGACCTGCTGCACCATGTGTGACTGAGTTAGTGTGATGGTGCACTGTACTCTGTCCCGGGTGATCTGCAAGCCAAGATAGCTTGTCAGTTCACCCAAGTCGGTGCACATGTGTCTCTTCTGCAGCTCCGACTTCACGTGGGCAAGTGACGCAGTGTCAGCAGTAGCAAAGACCAAGTCGTCTATGCAAACGAGAACGTAGAACGGCGGCAGCGTAGTGTCGGTGCGCAGAAACAGCGACGGGTCAGCAGTAGAAGGAGCGAACCCAAGAGCAGCAAGAGTAGTCCTCAGTGTGTCGTGCCACTCACGGGGTGCCTGGCGGAGACCGTAGACTGGCCGCCTGAGGCTCCACTGGGTACCAGGAGGGAACGACCCAGTGAAGCCAGGTGGGCGGCGCAGCCAGATCTCCTTGTGCAGGCTGCCCTGTAGGAAAGCAGTGCTGAAGTCAAGAGAGTGGAGCTCGTCGTCACGCTGAGCGGCGACGTGCAGCAGAACCCGAAGAGTGGTCATCTTCGGGGTCGGGGAGAAGGTCTGGAAGAAGTCAACTCCCTCTCGCTGACTGAAGCCTCGTGCAACGAAACGCGCATTAAAGACAGGCGGAGAACCCGGCGGCCGCTTCACCCTGAAAATCCACATGCCACTGACGATGTTCGCCCCAGGTGGGGGAACCTCGTCGACGTAGGTGCCTGTGGACTTCCAGGAAGCCATCTCTGCGTCCATGGCTGTCTGCCACTGAGAGGAGTACTCACCCGCGATCGCCTCAGTGTAAGAGCGCGGGGTCGGGATGTCTGGAGCATCCGGGTCTCCCTCAGGGGCAAGCAGCATGGACACGAGATGAGGTAAAGCAGCGGCAAAGCACTCAAACTCCTCCTGCCTGTCCTCAAGGACGTCCGTGCCAAGAGCACACTCACCCTCGACGGACGGAGGACAGACAGACTCAGACTCAGACTCAGCGACAAGACTGGCGGCGTAGTCTAGACGACAAGCAGCAGCAAAGTCAACTAACTCAGCGACTAGAGCAGACGCAGCAGAGGACTCAAAGGAAGGGTCAGTGACAACAGTGGCGAGGAGATGCGTGACAGTAGGACTGGCAGCATGAAGGGAGTCAGACTCCGAGTCAGCAAGAGCAGGAAGAGAGGACTCAGGAGGAGACGGCAGGGGGACGCGCTGAGGAGCAGAGTAAGGACGAAGCGCCATCTGGTGAGTGCCTGGGACAAGCAGGAGGGCGCTGACGAGGGACACGCCGACCAGTGTGAGCTGCACGAACAGGCGACGCACGACGAGACTCGGGCGACGCTGGACGAGACTCAGGCTCACGACGCTCTGTAAGACCTCCAGTCGGACCAGTGTAAGGAGAAGGACCAGGGAGTGGTAAGGCAAGGAGGTAACTGTGACTGCGACTGGTCTGGCGGAAGACACTCTAAGGAGGGAGCAGGACAAGGAGGAGGCAACTGACCAAGAACCTGCTGAAGGAGTGGAACGAAGTACGGCTGCGGCCGCGTAGCGCCGCCAGAACCAGCAGAGAGACCACCAGTAGCCTCAGCTCTAGGGTCTCCAGCTATAGCAGCAGCAGGACCACCAGTAGTTCCAGCAGCGCCAGCACCTCCAGCACCTAGTAGCAGCTCCAACTCCAGGGTCCTCATGCACCAGCAGCAGCTCCAACTCTAGGGTCCTCAGCACCTAGCAGCAGCTCCAACTCCAGGGTCCGCAGCACCAGCAGCAGCTTCAACGTCCGGGTCCGCAGCACCCGCAGCAGCTCCAACGCCCGGGTCCTCAGCACCAGCAGCAGCTCCAACTCCAGGGTCCGCAGCACCAGCAGCAGCTCCAGCTCCAGGGTCCCCAGCACCAGCAGCGCCACTCCGAAGACTGCAGCGCCGAGCGTACCACTCTCGGAGACGCTGGGGAGAGGGTAGCTCCCGCAGAGGCGGGGAACCACGAGCACCAGCTGCAGCAACACCTCTCCTGAGGCTGCAGTACCGCGAGTACCACTCACGCAGCTGCTGGGAAGAAGGAGGGTCTCCAGGCGCCGAACGCCCAGGAGTAGCACCCCCAGGCTCAGCACCCTCAGTCGCAGCACCCCCAGGCTCAGCACCCTCAGACGTAGCACTCTCAGGTCCAGCACCCCCAGGCTCCGCACCCCCAGGCTCCGCACCCCCAGACTCCATACCCTCAGGCTCCGCACCCCCAGGCTCCGCACACTTAGGCTCAGCACCCCCAGGCTCAGCACCCCCAGGCTCCGCACACTCAGGCTCCGCACACTCAGGCTCAGCACCCCAAGTAGGACGAGAGTCGACAGCTACCTCGACACGCTCAATCGGGTCTACCTTGGACACACCTGAGGGAGCGGCACCCTGAGGGGGGAGGGGGTCTACTAGAGCAGCACCTGGAGCAAGGAAGAGAGGTGGGGGAGGGAGCGGGGCAGTGCGGTAGGGGAAGAGGCGGTAGTAGGGGACGTACTCGTCAAAAGTGACGTCCTGAGAAGGCAGGACACGGTGCGAGGTGGGGTGGTAAAACTGCCATCCAGACGCGTCCGTGACAAAGCCAAGGAAGACACAAGAAACAGCGCGGGAGGAGAGCTTGTCCGCGAACGTATCGCGAACAAAGGCTCGAGATCCCCAAACCCGAAATTGTGACGCATCGCCTACCTTGCCCTCCAACGCAGTGTCGGCGAAGTCTCCGGAACGGAGACACAGGGCCAGAGGTTGAGCTCATGCGCAGCGTATCGGACTGCAAACGGCCACAGAAAGTGGGGGGCCAGCCGTATGGATCAAGGAGGTACGAGCGACCTCCATGACCAAGCAAATGCGGCGCTCAGCAACCACATTCTGCTGTGGAGAGGCCGGAAGCGTGAACGACGGCTCAATACCCTCTTTCTGACAGAAGGCCTCCAGGAGGCCGGAGGAAAGCTCCCCACCTTTGTCAGAGTGCAGACGGAGGACAGGAAAGTCAGAGTGGAACCTCTCACTGAGCTGGAGACGGGCAGCGCAGATCCAAGGGATCAAAACATCAGGGACCTCACCCTTGGTGCGCAAGGGGAAGACCGTGGTGTAGCGCGAGTAGTCGTCAACAACTATCAAGAAGTACCTCTCCTTACCCTGTCCACGGACGCGGGCTGGGCCCCACACGTCCATGTGGAGTGTCTGCAGAGGAGCAGTCGTCGGGGGAAACGAGGAGGAGTGAGGAGCGGCGCGCTGCCCCCCTCGACAAAGGGAAGACAGGGAGGAGCAGGCGAGGGTGGGAGGGGAGGGAGAACCCTGGGAAGACCAGAGACAAGGTACCGAGAGTGCATGCCACGAATGCGCTGCACGGACGGGTGACCAAGGCGGTGGTGCCATAGGACGGTCTCGTGCGACAAGGAGCGACACGAGCAGGGGGCCGACAGCTGACCTGACGCTGACGCAGACGCAGCTACCCTGAGGGGACTCAGTGGTCAGTGTGTACAGGTCCGACCCTGGCTGCTGAGTGAAGGTAGTCAGGTGGCGACCCGTCTGAGCGCACGTGCATTGTGTCACGCGCTCGTAGGCAGGGGTGAACTGGTGGACACCCCCGTCCTGGAGCGCACGACCCGCCACCAAGTTCGTAGAGAACAAGGGGAGGTAGAGACCTGACAGTGTGCCTGACGGGACCGCAGGACAGGGGAGGACAGTGGAGGAGGTCGCAATGACCGGACCCCCAGAGGGGTCAGCGAGGGAGACTGCAACCTGGCCGAGCAAGCTGCTCAAGGGCCGTGCGGTCACGAAAGAAACAGCGGGAAGCAGCTGAGTCCAGTGTGAAGGTGTGCAGTGCCTCAGTAGACTCAGTACCAGGGGGGGGAGACTCACGAGCACCTAGAGCAGCAGCCTCACCAGCACCTGGGGCAGCAGACACGCGAGCACCTGGAGCGGCAGGCTCACTAGCACCTAGAGCGGCAGCCTCACTGGTCCTAATGCCCGGATCGGGCGGAACACGCAGGTACTGAGTACTCTCTCCACTATCAGACATCACATACATGGCACCAAGAATAGCATCAAAGTCAAGAGCATAGACATCAATGTTCTTCCTAATCAGATCAGCCCAGCGGGGCAGCTCAGTGGCACCAGGAAACTGGGTGCGCCAGGCATCGTCAAGGCGAGAGAAGCAGCGCTGCGCGGTGTGAGCCCTCCCACACGTCTGACCTGTGCGAATGACGTACGTGCAGCTAAGGCCACCCCCCCCCCCCCCATGCTGAGAGTACCACTCACGAAGCTCCTGGGGCGACAGAGTCTGCTGCTGGCGCTGACCACCACGGCGACCACCGCCTCGACCACCACCACCCCTGCCTCCACCTCGGCCACCGCCGCCACCACCACCGCCCCCACCCCGGCCACCTCCTCCGCCGTTGCCGCCACCACCCCCACTGCCGCCACCACCCCCACTGCCGCCACCACCCTCCCTGCTGCCACTAGCCCCTCCAGCCCCGCCACCACCCCCACCCCCGCCACCACCCCCACCACCGCCTACCCCGCCGTCACCACCACCTTCCTTGCCCCCTTTGCCCTTGCCACTGCGGCGTCCACTCGGAGTGGACGCAGTCCCGACCTGCTCAGTACCTAGGAGGTCGACAGCAGCAGCAGAGGCGACAGAGGGGAGGAGGGGGGAAGGGGAACACCCCTCGAAGAAAGGGGTGCGGGGGTCGCCACGAGAGGTACCTACAGCGACTATGCTAGCCTCAGCTGCAAGCAGTTCCTTCTCGAGGAGGTCAATGGTGAGCTCAATGGGGCAGCGAGCGAGGAAGTGGTCCCTAATAGCATGAAGGGAGTCAGGGAGACAGGGTGACTAGGTGGTAGAGCGTCAGCCACAGCGGGGGGGGGGGTTCTTGGCAAGAAACTCAGCGGGCATAGCGGCACAGAAGCGGGCCTCACTAGAGCGGAGGTGCGTGATGAGGCCAGCGACTGTGGAGAAAGCGGACAGGTCTGGGAACAGGGAGGGGAGTGAGAGACGGCCTAGCGCAGCAGAGGCGGGTGAGGAGTAGCGTGCGACTACAGCAGTGTACAGTGCCTGTGCAGTCTTGTGCTGGCCAAAGTGTTCGCGTTCATCTATCGGCAGGGAGTTGCGAATAGCGAAGCGAGCGTGGGCGTCACGAGTCTGCCACTGTGAACGGGCAGTGCTGTCAACAGTGGCAGCAGGAGCAGCAGCGTGTCCTAGCGCGTGATCGTACAGTGAAATATCCTCCTTGGCAGTGAGCTGGAGGAAAAGGTGCAGGTCATCGAGCCAGGTGTCAAATTTCAGTGGGCGGCCCTCAGCATCGAAAGCGAGCACAGTAGGGCTAGCCATAGTTGTAGTAGGAGCAGTAGTGACAGCAGGAACAGCAGCGCAACTCGGAAGGTTGCGCGGTTCGGGTGTGACAGGGCGCAAGCGGGGCTGCAAGGGCAGGGCTGCGCGGGGGGAGGCACGCGAGGGCGTGCAGAGTAGGGCGGGGCCTGGTCTCACGGGGCCAGCAAGGGCGGGCTAGTGGGGCGGGGCCGGTACGCTAGGGGCACGCGAGGGCGTGCAAAGCGACTGCACCAGGGGCGGCTGCTTCAGGGGCCGGGGGCGGCTGCTCTGGGTCCAGGGGCGGCTACACCAGGGGCGGCTGCTTCAGGGGCTGTAGCAGCAGTAGCTTCAGTCAGGAGCAGCTGCAGTAAGAGGTGGAGTAGGAGCTGCAGCAGTAGCACTAGCTGTAGCAAGTGCAGTAGTAGGAGCTGCAGCAGTAGCACTAGCTGTAGCAAGTGCAGTAGTAGGAGCTGCAGCAGTAGCACTAGCTATAGCAAGTGCAGTAGTAGGAGCTGCAGTAGTAGGAGCTGCAGCAGTAGCACTAGCTGTAGCAAGTGCAGTAGTAGGAGCTGTAGCAGTAGCAGTAGCTGTAGCAGCACTAGCTTCAGTAGCAGCAGCAGTGAGTAGCAGTAACACGGGCCGCGTGCGGGCCAGGCGCGGGCTGTAAGGGCTGCGTGCGGGCCTGGCTTGGGCTTTACGCGCTGGGTGCGGGCCTGATGTGAGCTGTACGGGCTGCGCGACGGCCTGGGGCGGGCTGTACGGGCTGCGCGACGGCCTGGCGCGGGCTGTACGGGCTTCGCGACGGCCTACGCGGGCTGTACGGGCTTCGCAACGGGCCTACGCGGGCTGTACGGGCTTCGCGACGGGCCTACGCGGGCTGTACTGGCAGCTAGGGCGCGGTTAGGGGGGGTCGCACGTAACTAGGAGGGAAAATCGCGTCTAGGGAACCGTCTCGCCTAGAGCACGGTTTCGAATTTCGCATTTCTCCTAGGGGCGCGACTCGGGCAGTAGATCGAAATAGTAGTGGTGGGCCCTTTTTAAAAAATTCGGTCCTAAGGAGCATTGTGCTCTTAATACCATGTCAGAATCCCTAGCTAGGTGAGGAGAGGAACGAGAATGATCAGATTGGGTGAAGATTGGGGTACAAGACTAGAGTGTCGAGACTATTTCAGTACCCCCTAAGGATAGCCCCAATATAGCCTAGATACAATTATGCATATGCTTTTGACACTCACCACATGCCTCGCCCACATCTTCCCGAAGAAACAGCCAACACAGATGCCACACCCACTGCCACCACTGCTCGTGATATCATCCTCGCTCTCGGGCTGTCAATCTCACCCCAACCACTCCCAGAGCCGACACCACCAAACATCGCCGCACTCATAGTCTTTTACGCTCCCTCACCCGCCATCCGCGCTCAACGCGACCTCTGTCACAAACGCCTCGGCCATCCCTCACAGGAGGTCCTCAACAACTCCATTCGTGAGCAAGTCTTCCTACCTGGCACACTATGTCAGAACATTATAGCTCATGCATATTGTGTAGGCTATAGTGGGGTAGCCCATAAGGGGTACAACCCAATTAGGGTTAGTACTTGTACCCAATTCATTCATATTTCATTCTCGTTTCTTCTCATGGTATCAGAGCAGGTTCCCTAACGGGAACGATTCCTAGGGCCCACCACTACGAAAAAAAAATTTCCTGCCCGGAGCGCGCTCCGCTTAGGCCCGAGTCGCGCCTCGTGTGCTTTCCTTACCGTCGCGCCCTCGCTAGGCCCCTCACGGCCTCGTCGCGTCGCCCTTAGCGGCCCCTCGCGGCCTCGTCGCGCTGCCCTAGCGATCGCGTCGCGCCGCCCTAACGGCCACGTCGCGCCGCCCTAGCCGCCCTCACGGCCCCCTAGCGGCCTCTTGCGGCCCCGATCCGCCGCCCTTGCGGCCCCGATCCGCCGCCCTTCGCGGCCCGTCGCCGCTCTCCCCCTGCGGCCCCCCCTCGCCGCCCTTTCAAGGGCGGCCCCGTCGCCGCCCTTGCACGGCCCTGCCGCCGCCCTCCCTGCGGCTCTGTCGCCGCCCTCTTCAGCGGCCTGTCGCCGCCCTTCTCAGCGGCCCCGCCGTCTCCTTTCAGCGGCCCCGCCACTACCCCTGCAGCGGCCTCGTTGCCGCCCTTTCAGCGGCCCCGCCACTACCCCTGCGGCGGCCTCGTCGCCGCCCATTCAGTGGCCCCGCCACTACCCCTACAGCAGCCTCATCGCCGCCCTTTCTGCGGCTCCGCTGCCTCCTTTAAGCGGCCCCGCCGCCTCCTCTTGGCGGCCCCGCCGCCTCCTCTCCGCGGCCCCGCCGCCTCCTCTCGGCGTCCCCGCCGCCTCCTCTCCGAGGCCCCGCCGCCTCCTCTTGGCGGCCCAGCCGCCTCCTCTCAGCGGCCTCGGACGCCGCCCTCTCATCGGCCCTTCCGCCGCCTCCTTTGCAGCCCCGCCAAGCCGCCCAGCAGCAGAGCCGCCGAGCCGCCCTGCAGCCGAGCCGCCGAGCCGCCGAGCCGCCCAGCAGCCGAGCCGCTGAGCCGCCCAGCAGCCGAGCCGCCGAGCCGCCCTGCAGCCGAGCCACCGAGCCACCCAGCAGCCGAGCCGCCGAGCCGCCCAGCAGCCGAGCCGCCGAGCCGCCCAACAGCCAAGCCGCTGAGCCGCCCAGCAGCCGAGCCGCCGAGCCGCCCAGCTGCCGAGCCGCCTAGCGCCCAGCTGCCGAGCCGCCGAATCGCCCTGCAGCCGAGCCACCCGAGCCGCCCTGTCCTGGTAAGAGCAGCGCCTCTGTAACTGCACTGCCCTCACCCTACTGTTCGCGCTGCTAGTCTACTGATATCATGGCTACCCCTAGTGTCCTCGCTTTTGACGCTGAGGGTCGGGCCATTGACTTTGACGTCTGGATAGATGACCTGCAGCTTTTCTTACAGTGCGATAGGGCGGACGGTCTCTCTCTCTTTGACCTCACCTCTGGTGCCTCTCCTGCCCCTGCTGCTGATGCTGACGCCACTGTCCACTCACAGTGGGCCACACGCGATGCTGCTGCACGTCTTGCTGTGCGTCGCCACCTGCCTACCTCTGAGCGTGCGCACTTTAGCCAATACAAGAGTGCTCAGACCTTGTACGACGCTGTAGTTGCACGCTACTCCTCCCCTGCCACTGCTGCACTGAGCCGCCTCATGCTACCGTACCCTCTTCCCTGACCTTGATGCCTTTCCCACAATCGCTGACCTCATTACGCACCTCCGCACTAGTGACACTCGCTACCGCGCTGCGCTTCCTGCTGACTTTAGCGCCAAGAACCCCCCCCCCCCATGTACATCACTCTCTACTACATAGTCACCCGCCTCCCTGACTCCCTTCGCGTAGTTAGGGACCACTTTCTCTCAGTCTGTCCCACCACTCTCACTGTTGACCTCCTCGAGAAGGCCCTCCTAGCAGCGGAGAAGAGCATAGTAGCTGTAGGAGCCTCTCGTGGTGACCCTCGCACCCCCATCTTTGAGGGGTGTTCCCCCTCCCCTCTTTTTCCCTCTGTTGCCTCTGCTGATGCGGCCGACCTCGTTGGTCTGGAGTCGGTCGGTGCGGCGTCTACCCCTAGTGGGAAGCGTTGCTCTGGCAGGGGCAAGGGGGGCAGGGGCGCTGGCGGAGCTAGCGGGGGCGGTGGAGGCGGCGGTGGAGGCACTGGAGAAAGTGGGGGTGGTGGTGGGAGCGGTGGTGGGGGTGGAGGTGTCGGCGGCGGCAGTGGAGGCGGAGGCGGCGGCGGCGGTGGCGGTGGGAGCGGAGGTGGTGGAGGTGACGGAGGTGGAGGAGGCGGTGGCGGAGGAGGAGGAGGAGGAGGTCGTGGCTCTTCGCAGAGGAGTGGCTCCGGTGGTGGTCAGCGCCAGCAGCAGCAGCGCAGTCGGGAGTCCCTGTCCCCTCAGCAGCTCCGTAAGTGGTACGCTGCACGCCAGCGGGGTGGGGGTACTGGTCCGTGCACCTACGTCCTACGCACCGGCGACCGTGCGGGTGAGCAGTGTGGGGGTGCGCACCTCACCCAGCGCTGCTTTGGCCGCCTGACGGGCACTTGGCGTCACCAGTTCCCTGAGGCCACTGAGATCCCTCGCTGGGGCGAGCTGTCTAGGGCAGGGGTAGCTATCTTTGACCTTGACTTTGATGCTATTCTTGCTGCTATGTATACTGTGTTTATTAGTGAGGAGGGTGACTGTTACCGGTGTTTCCCGCCCGACCCGGGCATTTAGACTGCTGCTCTAGGTGCTAGGTGAGGCTGCTGCTCTTGGTGCTAGCGAGGCTGCTGCTCTACGTGCTAGTGCGTCTGCTTCCTCCAATACTGGTGAGTCTGCACTCTCGGGTACTGCGTCGGCTTCGCCCTCCCACATCTTCACACTTGACTCAGGGGCTTCTCGCTCCTTCTTTCGAGACCGCACCACACTCACGCTGCTTGGTCGGCCAGTTGCAGTCTCCCTGGCAGATCCCTCTGGGGGTCCTGTCCTTACTCACTTCTCCACTGTCCTCCCGTGTCCGGCGGCCCTTTCTGGCACCCTGTCTGGTCTTTACCTCCCCTTGTTCTCTACGAACTTGGTGAGTGGTGCTGACCTACAGGATGCGGGGGTTCACCAGCTCACTCCTGCGAGTCAGCGGGTGACCCACTGCACGGACGCTCGGACAGGCCGACACCTGGCCACGTTTACACATCGGCCGGGGTCGAGCCTGTACACACTGACCACTGCGTCTCCTCCAGTCCCTGTGTCTCGTCAGGTAGTTGCGTCGGGTCAGGTGTTAGCTGCAGCGTCCAGGTCTGGTCCTGAGTCTGCCCCCTGCTCGTGTCGCCTCTTGTCTCACGAGACTCTCCTCTGGCACCACCGCCTTGGTCACCCCTCCCTGCTTCGTCTCTGATGCATGGCCTTCCCTGTCCTTGTCTCTGGTCTTCCCCGGTCCCTCCCTCCCCTTCCTCCGGGGCCTGGCCCTACCTGCGTCCCCTGTGTCGAGGGGCGGCAGCGGGCTGCCCCTCACTCCTCCCAGTTTCCTCCGACAGAGGCCCCGCTAGAGACGCTTCACATAGACGTGTGGTGCCCAGCGTGCGTCCGTGGACAGGGTCACGAGCGCTACTTCCTGCTGGTGGTTGACGACTACTCGCGTTACACCACAGTCTTCCCCTTGCGCAGCAAGGGTGATGTCACTGAGGTGTTGATCGACTGGATCCGCGCAGCTCGTCTCCAGCTCAGGAGGAGCTTTGGCTCAGACTTTCCTGTTCTGCGTCTGCACTCTGACAGAGGAGGAGAGTTCTCCTCTGGCCTTCTGCGAGCCTACTGTCGTGCACCAGGCATCCGCCAGACCTTCATGCTTCCGGACTCTCCACAGCAAAATGGGATTGCTGAGCGCCGCATTGGCATGGTCATGGACGTCGCCCGTACGTCCATGATGCATGCGGCTGCCCCCCATTTTCTATGGCCGTTTGCGGTTCGGTACGCGGCGGATCAGATCAACCTTCAGCCCAGAGTCTCCATGCCGGAGACCTCCTCAGCTTTGCTGTGGACGGGGAAGGTTGGCGATGCGTCTGCGTTCCGTGTCTGGGGATCTCGGGCGTTTGTCCGCGACTTGTCTGCGGACAAGCTGTCCCCTCGTGCTACTCCTTGCGTCTTCCTGGGTTTCCCCCCTGACGCGCCAGGGTGGCAGTTCTACCACCCCACCTCTCGCCGTGTTCTGTCCTCCCAGGACGTCACGTTCGACGAGTCGGTCCCCTACTACCGTCTCTTCCCCTACTGCACTCCGTCCCTCCCCCTGCCACCGCTCTTCCTTGTACCTGGTTCCCCCCCGGTAGACCCCCTCCCCCCTCAGGGTCCTGCCCCTTCAGGTGTGTCCTAGGTAGACGCTGTTGAGCCTGTCGAGGTCACTGGTGACTCTGGTGCTGCTGAGGGTGCTGAGCCTGGGGGTGCTGACTCTGGGGGTGCTGAGCGTGTGGGTGCTACGCCTGGGGGTGCTGAGCTTGAGGGTTCTACGACTGAGGGTGATGACCCTCGGGGTGCTGAGTCTGGGGGTGCTGAGCCTGGGGGTGCTACGCCTGGGGGTGCTGAGCCTGGGGGTGCTGAGCCTGGGGGTGCTACGCCTGGGAGTGCTGAGCCTGGGGGTGTTGAGCTTGGGGGTGCTACGCCTGGAGGTGCTGAGCCTGGGGGTGCGGAGCCTGAGGGAGCTTGGCCTGCTGGTGCTGTGCCTGGCGGTTCTCCGGGTGCTTCTTCTCGCCGGGAGCCACTCTCTCCAGAGGAGCTGCGTGAGTGGTTTGCCCGGCGCTGGAGGCGAGCTGCTGGAGCTGGAGGTGCTGCGGGTACTGGAGGTTCTGTTGCTGCTGAGGGAGCTAGTGCCACCGGTCCCGGGGGTGCTCGTACTAAGATTACTGGAGCTGCTGGACCTGCGGGTACTTCTAGAGCTGGAGCTGCTGCGGGTGTTGGTGCGGAGGCTACTGCTGTCGGTCCTGGAGGCGGTCCTGCTAGGGGGTACTACTGGTGCTGCTGGAGGTACTGGAGCTGGAGCTGCTACTGGTGCTGGTGCTACCACTAGGGGGTGCTGGTGCTGTCCCTGCTGTGTCTGGAGTCGCCGCGCGGCCTCGGCCGTACTTCGTTCCGCTCCTTCAGCAGGTTCTTGGTCTCCCGTCTTCTACTGGTCCTCCTCCTCCCTTAGAGTGGCCACAGCCTTTCCCGTCGCAGTTACAGTTACAGCCGGCCTCCCCACTGCCTGCTCCATCTCCCTACACTGGTCCTATTAGAGGTCTTGCTGAGCGTCGTGAGCCTGTGTCTTCGCCCTGCATCGCCGGTCCGTGCTGCTCGCACTAGTGGTCGCGGTTCGCGTCAGCGTCCTCCTCCTGTCCCTTACACGCACCGAATGTCTCTGCGTCCGTCCACTGCTCCTCTGCGTGCCCCTTTACCTTCTCCTCCTGCGTCTTCTCTTCCTGCTCTTGCCGACCCGGAGTCGGACTCTCTTCGTGCTGCCAGTCCTACTGTCACGCGTCTCCTTGCTACTGTTGTCACTGACCCTTCCTTTGAGTCCAGTGCTGCGTCTGCCCTATTTGCTGAGCTCATCGACTTTGCTGCTCGCTGTCGCCTAGACTACGCCGCCAGTCTTGTTGCTGAGTCTGAGTCTGTCTGTCCTCCGTCCGTCGGGGGTGAGTGTGCCCTTGGCACGGACGTCCTTGAGGACAGGCAGGAGGAGTTCCAGTGCTTGGCCGCTGCTTCACCTCATCTCGTGCACAGGAGCTTCGCTGGCTCACCTACCTGCTGACTGACCTCGGAGAGCCGCCTCGTTCTCCTCCAGTGCTGTACGTAGACAACAAGGCCATGCTGGCCTTGTGTCGAGAGCAGAGACTGGAGCACAGAACGAAGCACATTGCTCTCCGCTACTTTCTTGCTCGTGAGCTGCAGCAGCGTGGTAAGCTGCGTCTTGCGTACGTGGCCTCTGAGGCCAACACTGCTGATATCTTCACCAAGGCGCTTGCGCCTCTCGACCTTGCTTGTACCGCTACATATATATATACCTGCTCTTGCTTGTCTAGCCTTGTTTATATATATGTACTCCTGCATGTGATCTCGCCTTGTGGCCTTGAACTTGTGCTCGGAATGTGTGGTGACTTTGTGATCCACCCTGAGCTTGCTTTGCTTTGCTTTGCTTGACTGGTCTTATGACCCCTTGTTCTCCCCCACTTTGCCTATGGGGGTGTGTCAGAACATTATAGCTCATGCATATTGTGTAGGCTATAGTGGGGTAGCCCATAAGGGGTACAACCCAATTAGGGTTAGTACTTGTACCCAATTCATTCATAGTTCATTCATTCTCGTTTCTTCTCACACTACTCCGCCCCGACACAACACCCCTCCCCATCACCACCATTCAGTGCACCGACTGCACTATCTGCCCTGAAGCAGCTCTCTCTCTCATCAGCCCTTCAAGCAACTCGAGCATGGCACAAACCGTTACGAAAAGCTCCAAAAATTCTACAACGACTTCCTCGTTCTCACCAAGACTGGGCTCAACGGCGAAGAATACACCCTTACCTTCGTCGACGCTCACTCTCGCTACGTCCGGGTGGCCAACGTCTCCCACAGGAGCAAGGCGTTTGACGTCTTCAAGGTCTGGCACGCCAATGCCGAAACCCAGTTAGGCTGCACACTCGAGATCTGGCAAACCGACTGCGCAACCGAATTCATCCAGGACAAGGGCATCGTCCACAAGCTCTCCCTGCCTTACGTGCATCCCCAGCAAGGCGTCGCGGAACGAACCAACCGCACGCTCATGACCAAGGTCCGCGCCCTCCTGCAGCAGAGCGACGCTGACACGAAGTACTGGCCTTACGCCATGCATCACGCTGTTCGTCTCCACTATCTGCTAAGCACCACCGCCAACATCGATAACCTCTCTCCACACCTCAAATTCACTGGCAAACAAGGCAACGTCTCCATGCTGTGCGTTTGGGGGTGTATGGTCCAGTATTGGCCGCCAGCGGCAACCACGGGGAAGTTCGACAGTCGTGCTCGCTGGGGCATGCACCTCGGCATCAGCCTCGACCACAACGCTTGGAACATCCTCGACTACGATACCTCCCAAGTGGTCGCGGCGCGAGACGTCATCTTCTACAAAGACCTCACGATCTCCAAGTTCCAGTGTGACCGCCACGCCGACCGCACCAGAGGAGAGACCAATGTCGAGGATTACGACCGCCCCCTGCACAGCTTCTTCACTCTCGAAGATGAAGCGGAAGCAGCGCTCGCGAATCAGGATCCTACGGATCCCAACCCTGGTCCTCGCCCATGGAGTGATGAGGACGACGACGAGGACAGCGCTCCCCTTGACTTCTCGCGGGACTCTCTCCTCAGTCCGACGCCAACCAGCGACCATGACTCGGACAACGACGTGGTGGAGGTCACCAGCGACCAACGTCACAGCCCCGGCATTTCCGGCCTCCACACAGCTGTTTCCCTCCCGCCCAAGGCGGTTGAACCCAAAACCCTGCGCCAGGCCCTTACTGGGCCTTACGCCAAAGAATGGCGCGCCGCGATGGATGCCGAAGTCGCCGCTTTCGAGGCTCGTGACACTTGGGTTCTCGCCGATCGCACAGCCTTGAAGGGGAGACGTGTTCTCTCGGGCAAATTGGTCTTCCGCGTCAAAACCACCGCCGACGGCACCATCAAACGCTTCAAAGCACGCTGGGTTGTCCGCGGCTTCAATCAGCGCCACGGAGTTGACTTCGACCAAACATTCGCTCCTGTCAGTGGCCACACTTCCGTTCGCATCCTCCTCGCCATCAGCAGCAGCAAAACATCTTCCGCTCCGCCAAGTCGACGTAAAAAACGCCTTCCTCTATGCACCGGTGGACGCGCTCATCTTCGTCGAGCAGCCTCATACCTACGGCGATGGCGACGATCGCGTGTGTCAGCTCCGCAAATCCCTCTATGGCATCAAGCAAGCACCGCACCTCTGGCAGCAGCACCTTCACCAAATCCTCCTGGACGTCGGCTTCACGCAACTCCCTCACAACCCTGGCATGTACCGCCTTCACTATAACGGAGACTACATCCTTCTCAGGGCGTACGTTGACGATCTCCTCTACACAGACACCAACAACAACCTCCTCGCTCAGTTTGAGAAGAACCTCAGCAACCGCGTCGAAATCACAAGCACCGATCAAGTTACCCAGTTCCTGGGTCTCAACATCTCCTACTCTGCTGACACCATTCACCTCTCCGCATCCAAGTATGCCGAGACACTCGCTACCAAGTTCAACATCAAACCCGCCAGCCTCTCCCCTCCTTAACGCAGCCCGGCCACCCCGCATCTTCCCAATACCACAGCTCTCAACCGCTCCGGTCATCAACTGTACCAGTAGCAACTCGACTGTCTCCTCTTCACGGCAGTCACATGTAGGCCCGACTTGTCTTACATCGCAAGTCAGTATGCCAAGCGGCCTGAAGGGAAGCACATGTTGGATTTACAGCGCGCTCTGCAGTGCTTTATCTCCACACCGCACATCGGCATTACCTACTCAACCCTCACAACCCGCTCCTTCAGCCTCGTCGGCTACGTGGACGCATACCATGCCGCCAACCCTGCGAATCGACGGTCCCGAACCGGCTTCCTCTTCCGTCTCGAGCCTACCGGACCAATTTACTGGAATTCCCAGAAGCAAGAAATGGTGGCGCTCTCCTCCGCTGAAGCTGAATTCATCGCTGCCACGTCAGCTTCTCGCGAAGGCCTCTACCTTCAGGAGCTGCTCCAAGAGGCGAAAATTGCGACATCCGCAAGCTTCAAACTTCATTGCGACAACCAAAGCGCGTTAAAAATCGCGAACAAGCCTGGCTTCGTCAACCGCACCAAGCACATCGCGCTCCGCTACTTCTTCGTCAAAGATGAAGTTGACAAAGGCAAATTCATCTTGACTTACTGCCCCACTAGTGACATGGCAGCTGAATTTCTCACCAAGAAGCTGCCCCGTCAGCGGTATCATGACTGCGGAAACATCTGCGGCATAACCAAGCGCGTCAAGACTTCGCTCCTCCAGGAATGAAGGCGAGTGTTACGATACGGAATAGTTGAAATAAATATTCATGAGTGACGAATCCTCAACGCGAAGATGACTGCAGCGAGGACGAAAGACCAAGCGACAAGACAGTTATCCAGACAGTTACAAGCAGAAAGAATTTGAAGTGCAATGCGCGGGAAATGTTCAAACGGTTAACGGACCGCGTACGGTTACCGAACAGCACGGTTGCGATGCTGCATCTAGATTAGCCCTAAGGGGAATGCACCCCCTCAGAGTACATGGCTAGCTAAGACTTTTCGTATTCCACTGTATTCCTATATGAACCCCTGACCGCATTCTTATAGTCACTTCTGTCGAGATTCAAATCTCCTTCTACTGACAGAGTCCGTACCCGACATTACCTAGCAATCTTCCGCTGCTACACTCCGTGCGATCTGTCAAACATTCTATATGTTGTGCTTGTTTAGGCTGCAGTGGGTTAGCCTATAGGGGGTACACAATTCTAGGGTTAGGTACTTGTACTGATTTCACTGTTAGTACAATCATTCCTGTTCGTTCATTTCAACATGGTATAGAGCAGGTCCTTCGCTAGGACCATTTTTTAGGGCCCACCACTACCTACCTACCTACCTACCTAACTGCGCCCTAGGGCGCCTCGTTTTTCACGGCCCCCTAAGGCCCCGCGACCCTCGACCCGCCCCTTAGCGACTCGCGCGCCGCCCCTTAAGGCCCCGTCGGCCCACGCGCTCGCCCATACGGCCCCGCGCTCGCCCCTTAGCGACCCTGTCGGCCCCGCGATCGCCCCTAACGGCCCCATCGGCCCCGCGCTCACCTCCCTAGAGGCCCCCGTCGGCCCCGCGCTCGCCCTTAGCGGCCCCTTACGGCCCCGCGCTCGCCTCTAGAGGCCCCGAACGGCCCCGCGCTCGCCCTTAGCGGCCCCTTACGGCCCCGCGCTCGCCCCTAGAGGCCCCGAACGGCCCCGCGCTCGCCCTTAGCGGCCCCTTACGGCCCCGCGCTCGCCCCTAGAGGCCCCGATCGGCCCCGCGCTCGCCCTTAGCGGCCCCTTACGGCCCCGCGCTCGCCCCTAGAGGCCCTGAACGGCCCCCCCCAGAACGAGCCGCCCGACCCGAGCAGACCGAACCGAGCCACCCAGCCCGAACCGAGCCGCCCGAACCGAGCCGCCCAGCCCGAACCGAGCCGCCCGAACCGAGCCGCCCAGCCCAAACCGAGCCGCGCCGCCCGAACCTAGCCGCGCCGCCCTTCCCGAGCCGCGCCGCCCTAGTCTGAACCAAGCCGCGCCGCCCGTACTGGACCGAGCCGCCCTACTTGAGTCGCATTGCCTACTGTTTTTTTTTTGGGTGCCCCTACTGCTATTACTCCTACTACTGCTATGGCTAGCCCTCCTGTACTGGCTTTCGATGCTGAGGGCCGCCCAGTGAAGTTCGAAACCTGGCTAGATGACCTACACCTCTTCCTACAACTCACTGCCAAGGAGGACATCTCACTGTACGATCACGCACTAGGCCATGCTCTTGCTTCTGCTGCTACTGCTGACAGCACTGCCCGCTCACAGTGGCAGACTCGTGACGCCCACGCTCGCTTCGCTATTCGCAACTCCCTGCCGATAGATGAGCGCGAGCACTTTGGGCAGCACAAGACTGCACAGGCACTGTACACTGCTGTCGTTGCCCGCTACTCCTCACCGGCCTCTGCCGCACTAGGCCGTCTCTCTCTTCCCTACCTGTTCCCCGACTTAGCCTCTTTCCACACAGTCGCTGACCTCATTACGCACCTCCGCACTAGTGAGGCTCGCTTCCGCGCCGCCATGCCTGATGAGTTCCTCGCCAAGAACCCACCCCCACTCTGGCTCACTCTCTACCACCTAGTCACCCGCCTCCCTGACACTCTGCGCTCAGTCAGGGACCACTTCCTAGCTCGCTGCCCCACTGAGCTTACCATTGCCCTCCTCGAGAAGGAACTCCTTGCAGCTGAGGCTAGCATAGTCGCTGTAGGTGCCTCTCGTGGCGACCCCCGTACCCCGTTCTTTGAGGGGTGTTCTCCTTCCCTCCTTCTTCCCTCTGTCGCCTCTGCTGCTGCTGTCGACCTCCTTCATGCTGAGAAGGTCGGGACTGCGTCTGCTTCGAGCGGGCGCCGCAGCGGCAAGGGCAAAGGGGGCAAGGGCGGTGGCGGTGACAACGGGGGAGGCGGTGGTGGGGGCGGTGGCGGCGGTGGGGGTGGTGGCGCGACTAGAGGGGCTAGTGGCAGCGGTGGGGGTGGTGGCGGCAGCGGCGGGGGAGGTGGCAGGGGCGGAGGCGGTGGTGGGGGTGGCGGTGGACGCGGCGGCGGCAGGGGTTGGGGTGGTCGAGGAGGTGGCAGCGGCGGTGGTGGTCGTGGAGGCGCTGGCGGTGGCCAGAGCCAGCAGCACACTCCGTCGCCCCAGGAGGTCCGTGAGTGGTACTCTCAGCACGGGGGGGGGGGGGGGGGGGGGGAGGGTGGCTTTAGCTGCACGTACGTCATTCGCACTGGTGACCGCACTGGTCAGCCATGTGGGGGACCGCACGCCACACAGCGCTGCTTCGCTCGTCTCAACGACGCTTGGCGTGTTCAGTTCCCTCAGGCCACTGAGCTGCCCCACTGGGTTGATCTCCTGAAGAAGGGGATTGATATCTATGCTCTAGACTTTGATGCTATTCTCACTGCTATGTATGTGATGTCTACTAGTGGAGAGGGTGCTGAGTACTTGTGTGTGCCGCCCGACCCGGGCATTAGGGCCAGTGCGTCTGCCGCTCCAGGTACTCGCGTGTCGGCTACCCCAGGTGCTGGTGAGGCTGCTGCTCTAGGTGCTCGTGTGTCTCCCCCCCTTGGTACTGAGTCGACGACAGCACTGCACACCTTCACACTGGACTCAGGTGCTTCTCGCTGCTTCTTTCGTGACCGCACTGCCCTTGAGCTGCTTGCTCGGCCAGTTGCTGTCTCCCTCGCTGACCCCTCTGGGGGTCCGGTCATTGCGACCTCCTCCACTGTCCTTCCCTGTCCTGCGGTCCCGTCGGCCACACTGTCAGGTCTCCACCTCCCCTCGTTCTCTACGAACTTGGTGGCAGGTAGTGCACTCCAGGACGGGGGTGTTCACCAGTTCACCCTTGCCTACGAGCGCGTGACACACTGCACGTGTGCTCGTACGGGCCGCCACTTGGCTACCTTCACTCGGCAGCCGGGGTCGGACCTGTACACACTGACCATTGAGTCCCCTCAGGTCGCTGCGTCTGCGTCTGCGTCCGCGTCACGTCAGCTGTCTGCCCCCTGCTCGTGTCGCTCTCTGGCGCACGAGACTGTCCTCTGGCACCACCGACTTGGCCACCTGTCTGTGCAGCGCCTTCGTGCCATGCACTCCCCGTACCTTGTCTCCGTTCTTCCCAGAGTCCTCCCTCCCCTCCCACCCTCGCCTGCTCCTCCCTGTCTTCCTTGCGTCGAGGGGCGGCAGCGCGCCGCTCCTCACTCCTCCTCGTTTCCCCCGACGACTGCTCCCTTGCAGACGCTCCACATGAACGTGTGAGGCCCAACCCGCGTCCGTGGTCAGGGTCAGGAGAGGTACTTCCTGATAGTGGTTGACGACTACTCGCGCTATACCACGGTCTTCCCCTTGCGCACCAAGGGTGAGGTCCCTGATGTCTTGATCCCTTGGATCCGCAGAGCCCGTCTCCAGCTCAGCGAGCGTTTCCACTCGGATTTTCCTGTCCTGCGCTTGCACTCTAACAGAGGTGGTGAGTTCTCCTCCGACATCTTGGCAGCCTAGTGTACTGAGCACGGCATTGAGCAGTCGTTCACGCTTCCGGCCTCTCCACACCAGAATGGGATTGCAGAGCGTCGCATTGGCCTGGTCATGGAGGTCGCCCGTACCTCCTTGATCCATGCGGCTGCCCCCCACTTTCTGTGGCCGTTTGCGGTCCGGTACGCTGCGCATCAGCTCAACCTCTGGCCCCGTGTCTCCTTGCCGGAGACCTCGCCCACACTGCTGTGGACGGGGGAGGTTGGCGATGCGTCGCGTTTTCGGGTCTGGGGATCTCGAGCTTTTGTCCGCGATACGTATGCGGACAAGCTCTCCTCCCATGCTGTTCCCTGCGTCTTCCTCGGCTTTGTCCCGGACGCGCCTTGTTGGCAGTTTTACCACGCCACCTCGCGCCGAGTCTTGCCCTCTCAGGACGTCAATTTTGACGAGTCCGTCCCCTACTACCGCCTCTTCCCCTACCGCACTGCCCCGCTCCCCCCCCCCGCCTCTCTTCCTCGCGCCAGGTGCTGCTGTCGTAGACCCCCTCCCCCCTCAGAGTGCCGCTCCCTCAAGTGTGTCTCAGGTAGACCCGGTTGAGCCTGTTGAGGTAGTTGTCGACTCTTGTCCTGCTGTGGGTGCGGAGCCTGGGGGTGCTGAGCCTGGGGGTGCGGAGCCTGGGGGTGCTGAGCCTGGGGGTGCGGAGCCTGGGGGTGCGGAGCCTGGGGGTGCGGAGCCTGGGTTTGCGGAGCCTGGTGGTGCGGAGCCTGGGGGTGCTGAGCCTTGGGGTGCGGAGCCGAGGGGTGTTGAGCCTGGGAGTACTGAGCCTGGGGGTGCTGAGCCGCAGGGTCCGGAGTCTGGGGGTTCTGAGTCTGGAGGTCCTGAGCCTGAGGGTCCTACACCTGGCGGAGCCCTCTCCTCGGAGCAGCTGCGTGAGTGGTACTTCCAGTACTGCAGCCTCAGGAGAGGTACCTCTGGAGCTAGGCGTACTACTGGGACTGGTGCTAGTGCGTCTCCTCCTAGCCGGGAGCTCCTCTCCCGTGAGCGGATCCGTGAGTGGTACGAGCGGCGCTGCACTCTTCAGAGTGGCGCGCCTGGTGTCGCGGACCCCGCTGGTGCTGGTGGTGCTACTGGTGCTGGAGACTCTACTGGTTCTGTTGGTGCTGCGGCCCCAGAGGTTGGAGCTGTTTCTGGTGCTGCGGACCCGGGCGTTGGAGCTACGGCTGGTGCTGCGGACCCGGGCGCTGGTGCTGCTGCTGGTGCTGAGGACCCGGGCGTTGGAGCTGCTGCTGGTACTGAGGACCCGGGCGTTGGAGCTGCTGCTGGTGCTGAGGACCCTGGAGCTGGTGCTGCTGCTGGTGCAGTGGAGTCGGGCGTTGGAGCTGCTGCTGGTGCGGAGGACCCTGGCGCTGGTGTCTCTGCTGGTTCTGGAGTCGCTGCACGGCAGCGGCCGTACTTCGTTCCGCTCCTTCAGCAGGTTCTTGGTATCCCGCCTTCTCTCGGTCCTCCTCCTCCCTTAGAGTGTCCACAGCATGTCCAGTCACGGTTACAGTTACAGCCCGCCTCCCCACTGCCTGCTCCTTCTCCCTACACTGGTCCTACTAGAGGTCTTGCTGAGCATCGTGAGCCTGCGTCTCGCCCTGCGTCGCCTGTCTGTACTGCTCGCACTAGTGGTTGCGGTTCGCGTCAGCGTCCTCCTCCTGTCCCTGGCACGCACCGGATGTCTCTGCGTCCGTCCACTACTCCTCTGCGTGCCCCTTTGCCTTCTCCTCCTGAGTCCTCTCTCCCTGCTCTTCCCGACCCTGAGTCGGACTCTCTTCGTGCTGCCAGTCATACTGTCACGCATCTCCTTGCTACTGTCGCCACTGACCCTTCTTTTGAGTCCACTGCTGCATGTGCCCTAGTTGCTCGCTGTCGTCTAGACTACGCTGCTAGTCTTGTCGCTGAGTCTGAGTCTGTCTGTCCTCCGTCCGTCGGGGGTGAGTGTGCCCTTGGCACGGACGTCCTTGAGGACAGGCAGGAGGAGTTCCAGTGCTTGGCCGCTGCTTCACCTCATCTCGTGTCCGTACTGCTTACCCCTGAGGGAGACCTGGATGCACTTGACATCCCGACTCCGCACTCTTACGCGGAGGCGATAGAGGGTCCCTACTCTTCTCAGTGGCAGGCAGCTATGGATGCAGAGATGGCTTCCTGGAAGTCCACAAGCACCTACGTTGACGCTGTCCCCCCTCCTGGGGCGAACATCGTCAGTGGCATGTGGATTTTCAGGGTGAAGCGGCCGCCGGGTTCTCCGCCTGTCTTCAAGGCGCGTTACGTGGCTCGTGGCTTCAGTCAGCGGCAGGGAGTTGACTACTTTCAGACCTTCTCTCCCACCCCGAAGATGACCACTCTTCGGGTACTACTGCACGTAGCTGCTCACCGTGACTACAAGCTACACTCTCTTGACTTCAGCACTGCCTTCCTGCAGGGCAGCCTGCACGAGGAGATCTGGCTGTGCCGCCCACTTGGCTTCACTGGGACTTTTCCTCCTGGCACCCAGTGGAGCCTCTAGCGGCCAGTCTACGGTCTCCGCCAGGCACCGCGTGAGTGGCACGACACACTGAGGACTACGCTTGCGGCTCTTGGGTTTGCTCCCTCTACTGCCGACCCGTCGCTGTTTCTACGCACCGACACTTCTCTGCCGCCGTTCTACATCCTCGTGTACGTCGACGACTTGGTCTTTGCCACAGCTGACACTGCTGGACTCGCCTACGTGAAGTCCGAGCTGCAGAAGAGACACACGTGCACAGACCTGGGTGAACTGTGAGAAGAAATGAGAATGACTGAACTATGAATGAACTGAGCAATGAATGAACTATGACTCAACTATGAATGAAATCCACGTGGCGTCCACAAGCATTGAGCCGAACACGATGCACCATAATTTTGGACGGATCAAGTACCGGGCTGTCGGGGCAACGTTCTGGCGCGCGATGTTTGTCGTGGCAGGCACAAACTTTCAAAGTAGGCTGACATGGAAGGCGTCATGTATACGCAAGTCGTCGGGTAGCAGCAGCTTTGCGGTGACAGGTGTCACCATCTGGATGATCTTGAAAGGCCCACAAAATCGTGGCCGTAATTTCGACGAGCCAGATAGGTGAATGTTCTTCGTGTCGAGCAGTAGTAGTTGCCAAACTGTCATAATGATGTTCCGTCGCAGAAGGTCAGTGCATTTTTTGGAAATGGTATTCGTCTTGCGAAATGCATCTACGGCTTTTTTGCGAATCTCCTGAAGTTTTGTCACAAATGTTTGTGATCTCGGGACCGGGTTTTCGAGTGTGGACGTTGTAGGCACCGCTGGGTCCATCCAGTAATTCAAGAAGAACGGGGAGTGATTAGTCGTGCTAGACGGAGCGTTGTTGAACGCAAACTCCAGCATGGCAAGCACAGTTTCCCAGCGAGCGGGGTCGGGGCAGTTTGTCCTAATCAATTGCACCATCGTCTGATTGGTCCACTCGGTCTGGCCGTCGGTTTGCGGGTAGTAGGCCGACGAGAAATGTAGCTTCGTGACGTACTGTGCCAACGTTTCCTTCCAAAACTTTCACGTGAACTTCTGATCCTTGTCGCTGATTTGCCAAGGGGATTCCGTGCAGTCGCACGACGGTCGAGATGAAGAGGCGCGCAGTTCGGCTGCGATTGTTGTACGACATGCTGCGAAGTGCGCTATTTTCTTGTTGAATCTTATTGGGGAAATTTTGTATATATAATTTCAGCATGAGAACAGAGTCAACATGAATATCTCACGCATGAATATCCTTCGATTTCAACTTATGTAGTTGTGTAAATGACAGCCAAATCTATATTTCAATCAGATATACGATTTAGTTTGATATTTTATATAGAAAAGCCTAAATCGAGCTACCTCGTTGCCAACACAATATCAGCTCCAACGGGCGCTGCAAGAAGTTCCCAGTTCAGATCGCGCGCTGCGAACTTCTTCCCAAGCCAGCTGTGAATTTTCGCCGCGATATGAGCAGGGCAGCGGTTGGGGCATGTGGGGCAGAGGAGACGGTGTTGGTCCAGTATCGTATTCGCGCAGAAGCCTTATAATAGTCTTAAGCAAAACTGTAAAGAACTCTTACTAAAAGCCTTGGAAAGGCCTCTTTAAAGTATACTGCAAGTCTCATTTGAGTCTCATGTGAGTCTCATTTGAGCTTCATTTGAGTCTTCATGGGAGTCTCATGGGATCACTAGTCTCATGTGAGTCTCATGGCTCATTAGAGTTTCATGTGAGCTTTTATGCAAGCCTCACAGGAGCACGAAGTAAATGTCACCAGCAAGATTCGAACTTGAGTCTCCAACTTCACAATATCGAAATAGGTTATGGTTCAGCTGACAAACCCACAAGCTTTGTCTCAAACAAACACACCCCAAAATGAGACTCGACATGCGCGATTCGTGTAACTTGTCGCGCACGTTTCATGTCGCGTCGCACACGCAACCAAACACACAATTTGTCAAACAACCCTCGAGTCCGAAATCGGACCCTTGTTGAACAAGCAATAGATTCTACTCCCATTTCATCCCTTCCACCGTCAATTTGACTACTTGCTAGATTCTTCCAAACATCCTAGTTTCTTCCCATGCCATAGTCTTCCCGCCTTAGCCTCTTAGGAACTTTGTAGTATTTTCGTATATTATTTTCCACACGCCACTGCCTTAAAGTCGTCATCGGTACGAATTTCCACCGTTTCTTGAGTGTGGTTCCGCGAACCACTCCAACGGGCAGCAGAGCGCGATCGAGGCGAGGTCGATGAGGCGCGCAGGGCCCCACTCTACGCGCACTCCACCTCCAAACTGCTCCTTCAACCTCCTCCTCTTCGCCTTCCCGCACGCTCTTTCCTCACCGCGTTCCTGCCCCTCACCATGCACTGCCCCGCCCCCCCGCCACCGCTCTGCAACACCTTGCCCCCCGCGCCCGCCCTGCGCGCCATGCCAATGCCCTCCACCCCCTCAACTTGGCCTGCCTTTCCGTCACCTGCCCCTCGCAGCGTCGCGCGCAGCCCTTCCGTTGCCTCGCTTGCTGCAACCGCTGCTGCCCGCATTGCCGACCATGCCGCACGCCTCGAGAAGCACGCCTGTCGCCCTCTCTCGTGGCTCGCTGGCCGCGACTCCCTACGCGCCGCTTCCCCCATACTACCGTAACTGTCCGCACGTCACCTCCTCGCCCCGCACGCGCCCTCCACCACGAGCGTGGTGGGAGCCGACCAGGGGAGCAGTGCGGGTAATGCTTAGGGGAGGGGCGGCCACGTGGGGAAGAAGGAGGTGGCGGACGTCGGGGGGATGGGAGGTGCAGCGATGAGGTGAAGCGTGCAGGCGTCGCAGCGATGCATGGGGCGGGAGAAGCGGAGAGAAGCAATGCAGGCGCACAACACAACGGTGGCGGCAGCACGAGCACGAGGAGTAGTTGGCACGAGCAATGCAGGTGCTCGCAGCTGGTTGGCGTCCTGTGCCCTGTCATGTGCACAGCGCGGGCGCCACACCGACAACGTGCCCACGTCTGCACCTGATCCCCTACGTCGTCCTCGGGATACCACACCGAGGTCGGCTTCGCCAAAAACACCTGGGCGACTCTCTCGCGCACTCCGCAGTACTTTGTCGCCTGTGTAACTTGGTCGACCTGGCAACCATTCACCCAGGCCGGCGTCCAGGACGCCCAGGTCGGCGTCTAGATACCCAAGTCGGCGTCCAGGCACCCACGACGCCATCCAGGCGCCCAGGTCGGCGTTCCAGGTGCCCAGGATGCCATCCAGGCGCCCAAAACGGCGTCTAAACGCCCAAGACGTCTTCCAAGCGCCTAGGACGGCGCCCCCCTCTACAGCAAGTCGGCTTGCGCTCCCCGCAAACCCGCCAACGAAGTCGGCTCCGCCGATACCTCTCGGCCAAAACTTTTGCAGATGTTTACACCCAAAAATACACTCGACGCTCTACTCGACGAGGGCAAAGGGCCTGGCGAGGGTGAGGAGCAGGACGACCGGTAGGCAGAGGAGTGGATTGAGGCGAGGAGTACGTGAAGCGGAAGCGCTGAAGAACATGCTGCACCATGTGTGACTGAGTCAGGGTGATGGTGCGCTGTGCTCTGTCCCGGGTGATCTGCAAGCCAAGATAGCTTGTCAGCTCACCCGGGTCTGTGCACGTGTGTCTTTTCTGCAGCTCCAACTTCACGTGGGCGAGTGCCTCAGTGTTAGCAGTAGCAAAGACCAGGTCGTCGACGTACACGAGAACGTAGAACGGCGGCGGAGTGGTGTCGGTGCGTAGAAACTGCGACAGGTCAGCAGTAGAAGGAGCAAACCCAAGAGCAGCAAGAGTAGTCCTCAGTGTGTCGTGCCACTCACGGGGTGCCTGGCGGAGACCGTAGACTGGCCGCCGGAGGCTCCACTGGGTACCAGCAGTGAACGACCCAGTGAAGCCAGGTGGGCAGCATAGCCAGATCTCCTCGTGCAGGCTGCCCTGTAGGAAAGCTGTGCTGAAGTCAAGAGAGTGAAGCTCGTAGTCACGCTGAGCGGCGACGTGCAACAGAACCCAAAGAGTGGTCATCCTCGGGGTCGGGGAGAAGGTCTGGAAGAAGTCAACTCCCTCTCGCTGACTGAAGCCTCGTGCAACGTAACGCGCCTTGAAGACAGGCGGAGAACCCAGCGGCCGCTTCACCTTGAAAATCCACATGCCACTGACGATGTTCGCCTCAGGTGGGGGAACCGCGCCGACGTAGGTGCCTGTGGACTTCCAGGAAGCCATCTCGGCGTCCATGGCTGTCTGCCACTGAGAGGAGTAGGGACCCTCTATCGCCTCTGCGTAAGAGCGCGGGGTCGGGATGTCTGGTGCATCCAGGTCCCCCTCAGGGGCAATCAGCATGGACACGAGATGAGGTAAAGAAGCAGCAAAACACTTGAACTCCTCCTGCGTGTCCTCAAGGTCGTCCGTGCCAAGAGCACACTCACCCCCGACGGATGGCGGACAGACAGACTCAGACTCAGCAACATGGCTAGCGGCGTAGTCTAGACGACAGGCAGCAGCAAAGTCAACAAACTCAGCAACTAGAGCAGACGTAGCAGAGGACTCAAAGGTAGGGTCAGTGACAACAGTGGCGAGGAGGGAGTCAGACTCTGGGTCCGGACCGACAGGCAGAGAGGACGCAGGAGGAGACGGCAGAGAGACACGCTGTGGAGCTGTAGAAGGACGCAGCGTCATGTAGTGAGTGCCAGGGACAAGAGGAAGACGCTCGCGCGGAACACAACAACCAGCGCGGACAGGCGACTCTTGACAAGACTCAGGCAACGCATGACGAGACTCAAGCTCATGTCGCTCCGTAAGACCTCTAGTCGGCCCAGCGTAAGGAGAAGGACCAGGCAGCGGAGAGGCAGGCTGTAACTGTGACTGTGACTGGACAGGCGGTGGACTCAGTAGGGGAGGAGTAGGACCAGTAGAGGGCAGAAGGCCAAGAACCTGCTGAAGGAGCGGAACGTAGTACGGCCGCGGCTGCGCAGCACCTCCTGAACCAGCAGGGACAGCCCCAGCACCCTCAGCTCCAGGGTCTCCAACTACAACTCCCGTAGCACCACCAGAAGCACCAGCAGCTCCTGCACCTCCAGCTCCAACTCCCGCAGCAGCTCCAGTCCCAGCAGCTGCAGTACCACTAGTACGAGCACCTCCAGGACCAGCGACTCGAGCAGCTCATGCACCAGCAGCGTCTCCAGCAGCTCCAGCAGCACCAGCACCAGCAACACCTCCAGCAGCTCCAGCACCAGCAGCACCTCCAATAGCTCTAGCACCAGTAGTGCCTCCAGAAGCTCCAGCACCAGCAGCACCTCTAGCACGAGTAGTGCCTCCAGCAGCTCCAGCACCAACTCCAGGGTCCAAAACACCAGTAGCACCACTCCGGAGACTGCAGCGCCGAGCGTACCACTCTCGGAGCCGCTGGGGAGAGGGCAGCTCCCGCGTAGGCGGGGAACCACGAGCACCAACTCCAGTAGTACCCCTGGCCCCAGAAGCGCCCCTCCTGAGGCTGCAGTACCGCGAGTACCACTCCCGCAGCTGCTGTGAGGAGGGAGCGCCACCAGGCCCACCACGGTCAGTCGCAGCTCCCCCAGGCTCATTACCCCCAGACTCAGCACCCTCAGGCTCAGCACCCCCAGACTCAGCACCCTCAGGCTCACCACCCTCAGACTCAGCACCCTCAAGCCCAGCACCCCCAGGCTCCGCATGCTCAGGCTCAGGACCCCCAGGCTCCGCACCCCCAGGCTCCTCACGCTCAGACTCAGCACCCCTAGCAGGACGAGAGTCGACCGCTACCTCGAAAGGCTCAACCGGGTCTACCTGGGACACACCTGAGGGAGCGGCACCCTGAGGGGGGAGGGGGTCTACCACAGCAGCACCTGGTGCGAGGAAGAGAGGAGGGGGGGGGGAACGGGGCAGTGCGGTAGGGGAAGAGGCGGTAGTAGGGGACCGACTCGTCGAAAGTGACGTCCTGAGAGGGCAGGACATGGCGCAAGGTGGGGTGGTAAAACTGCCGACCAGACGCGTCCGGGACGAAGCCAAGGAAGACACAAGGAACAGCGCGGGAGGAGAGCTTGTCCGCGGACGTATCGCGGACGAAAGCACGAGATCCCCAGACCCGGAACACCGACTCATCGCGAACCTCTCCCGTCCAACGCAATGTCGGCGAAGTCTCCGGAACGGAGACACGGGGCCAGAGGTTGAGCTGATGCGCAGCGTATCGGACCGCAAACGGCCACAAAAAGTGGGGGGCAGCCGCATGGATCAAGTGTCAGAGTATTATAGCTGATGCATGTTTGTAGGCTATAGTGGGGTAGCACATATGGGGTACAGGGTTTCTAGGGTTGTATTTGTACCCAATCTTTCCTCAGTCATTTCATTCCTGTTTTCCTTGTTTCACATGGTATAGAGCGGGTCCTCCCTTAGGACCGTTTTCTTAGGGCCCACCGAAGCGCGCCCCGAGGCGCGCATTTTTTTTAGCGACCCCTCGGGTCGCCTTTTCCCTCGCGGCCCCGCTGTCCCTCAGACGCGGCCCCGCCACCTCTCCTGATCGCGGCCCCGCCGCCTGCTTGACGCGGCCCCGCCGCCTCCCCTGACGCGGCCTCGCCGCCTCCCCTGACGCGGCCTCGCCGCCTCCCCTGACGCGGCCCCGCCGCCTCCCCTGACGCGGCCCCGCCGCCTCCCTTGACGCGGCCCCGCCGCCTCCCCTGACGCGGCCCCGCCTCTACTGCCGCGGCCACGGCCCGCCGCCTCTGACGGCCCCGCCGCTGCACCCTACGGCCCGCCGCTGCTCCTGCCGGCCCGCCGCCTCACCTGACGGCCCCGCCGCTGCTCCTGCCGGCCCGCCGCTGCTCCTGCCGGCCCGCCGCTGCACCTGCCGGCCCGCCGCAGCACCCAGCGGCTCGCCGCCTCTGACGGCCCCGCCGCTGCACCCTCCGGCCCGCCGCTGCTCCTGCCGGCCTGCCGCTGCTCCTGCCGGCCCGCCGCTACTCCTGACGGCCCCGCCGCTGCACCTACCGGCCCGCCGCTGCTCCTGCCGGCCCGCCGCTGCTCCTGCCGGCCCGCCGCTACTCCTGCCGGCCCGCCGCTGCTCCTGCCGGCCCGCCGCCTCACCTGACAGCCCCGCCGCTGCACCTACCGGCCCGCCGCTGCTCCTGCCGGCCCGCCGCTGCTCCTGCCGGCCCGCCGCTGCTCCTGCCGGCCGAGCCGCCCCAGCAGCCGAGCCGCCCAACGCCGAGCCGCCCGGGACCCGAGCCGCCCTGCTGCCGAGCCGCCCTGCACCCGAGCCGCCCAGCCACCGAGCCGCCTGGGAGCCGAGCCGCCCTGCGCCCGAGCCGCCCAGCCGCCGAGCCGCTCGGGAGCCGAGCCGCTGTGCACCCGAGCCGCCCGGTCGCTGAGCCGCCTTTCTGCATATCTACAGGACTTGGTCTTTGCCACAGCGGACACTGCTGGACTCGCCTACGTGAAGTCCGAGCTGCTGAAGAGACACACGTGCACAGACCTGGGTGAACTGCGCAGCTACCTTGGCTTGCAGATCACTCGGGACAGAGCACGCCGCACCATTACCTTGACTCAGTCACACATGGTGCAGCAGGTCCTTCAGCGCTTCGGCTTCACGTACTCCTCGCCTCAGGCCACTCCTCTGCCTACTCGCCACTCACTCTCAGCTCTGCCTTCGGATGAGTCCGTAGAGTCGAGTGGTCCGTATGCAGAGCTTGTTGGCTGCCTCATGTACCTGATGACCTGCACACGACCTGACCTTGCATACCCTCTGAGCATCCTTGCACGCTATGTTGCTCCTGGGAGACACCGACCAGAGCACATGGCTGCAGCGAAGAGGGTATTGCGCTACCTGTGCAGTACGTCGGGCATGGGGCTAGTGCTTGGAGGGCGGAGTCCAGTGGTCCTTACCGGCCACGCGGACGCTTCTTGGGCTGACAACCAGGCTACGCAGCGGTCGTCACAGGGTTACACCTTCAGCCTTGGTTCCGGCTCTGTCTCGTGGCGGTCTACTCGCTCGTCTTCGGTTCTCGGCTCCGGTTGTGAGGCTGAGATCTACGCCGGGGCCATGGCTGCACAGGAGCTTCGCTGGCTCACCTACCTGCTGACTGACCTTGGAGAGCCGCCTCGTTCTCCTCCAGTGCTGTACGTAGACAACAAGGCCATGCTGGCCTTGTGTCGAGAGCAGCGCTTGGAGCACAGAACGAAGCACATTGCTCTCCGCTACTTCCTTGCTCGTGAGCTGCAGCAGCGTGGTTAGTTGCGACTTGCGTACGTGGCCTCTGAGGCCAACACTGCTGATGTGTTCACCAAGGCACTCGCGCCTTGTGACCATCAGCGCTTTTGCACCCAGCTGGGTCTTGTACCTGTCTTGCCTCACTTGCTCTCCTCTTGACTTCACTTGTACTGAGACATATATATATATACCTGCTCTTGCTTGTCTAGTTTTATATATATGTCTGTACTCCTGCATGTGAACTGGCCTCTGGCCCTGCTCTTGTGCTCGGACTGTGTGGTGACTTTGTGATCCACCCTGAGCTTGCTTTGCTTTGCTTTGCTTGACTGGTCTTGTGACCCCTTGTTCTCCCCCACTTAGCCTATGGGGGTGTGTCAGAGTATTATAGCTGATGCATGTTTGTAGGCTATAGTGGGGTAGCACATATGGGGTACAGGGTTTCTAGGGTTGTATTTGTACCCAATCTTTCCTTAGTCATTTCATTCCTGTTTTCCTTGTTTCACATCAAGGAGGTACGAGCGACCTCCATGACCAAGCCAATGCGGCGCTCAGTAACCCCATTCTGTTGTGGAGAGGCCGGGAGCATGAACGACTGCTCAATGCTCTCCCCCTGACAGAAGGCCCTCAAGAGGTCGGAGGAAAACTCCCCACCTCTATCAGAGTGCAGACGCAGGACAGGAAAGTCCGACTGGAACCTCTCGCTGAGCTGGAGACGGGCAGTGCGGATCCAAGGGATCAAAACATCAGGGACTTCACCCTTGGTGCGCAAGGGGAAGACCGTGGTGTAGAGCGAGTAGTCGTCAAGAACTATCAAGAAGTACCTCTCGTGGCCCTGTCCACGGACGCGGGCTGGGCCCCACACGTCCATGTGGAGCGTCTGCAGGGGAGAAATCGTCGGGGGAAACGAGGAGGAGTGAGGAGCGGCGCGTTGCCGCCCCTCGACACAGGGAAGACAGGGAGGAGCAGGCGAGGGTAGTAGGGGAGGGAGAACCCTGGGAAGACCAGAGACAAGGTACCGGGAGTGCATACCACGAAGGCGCTGCACTGACGGGTGACCAAGGTGGTGGTGCCAGAGGACGATCTGGTGCGACAGGGAGCGACACGAGCAAGGGGCCGACAGCTGACTAGATGCAGACGCAGACGCAGCTACCGAGGTGACTCAGTGGTCAGTGTGTATAGGTCCGACCGCGGCTGCCGAGTAAAAGTAGCCAGGTGGCGACACGTCCTAGCACACGTGCAGTGTGTCACGCGCTCGTAGGCAAGGGTGAACTGGTGGACACCCCCATCCTGGAGCGCACTACCCGCCACCAAGTTCGTAGAGAACGAGGGGAGGTAGAGGCCTGACAGTGTGCCCGACGGGACCGCAGGACAAGGAAGGACAGTGGAGGAGGTCGCACTGACCAGACCCCTAGAGGGGTCAGCGAGGGAGACTGCAACCGGCCGAGCAAGCTGCTCAAGGGCAGTGCGGTCACGAAAGAAACAGCGGGAAGCAGCTGAGTCCAGTGTGAAGGTGTGCAGTGCCTCTGTAGACGCAGCGGGCGCAGACTCACGAGCACCTAGAGCAGCAGCCTCACCAGTACCTGAGGCAGCAGATAGACTAGTACCTAGAGTGGAAGGCTCACAGCACCTGGGGCAGTAGACACACTAGTATGAAGTGCAGCAGCCTCACTGGTCCTAATGCTCGGGTCGGGCGGGACACGCAGGTAACAGTCACCCTCTCCACTAGGAGACAATACATACATGGCACCAAGGATAGCATCAAAGTCAAGAGCATAGACATCAATGTTTTTTTTCTATCAGATCAAACCAGCGGGGCAGCTCAGTAGCAGCCGGAAACTGGGTGCGCCAAGGGTCGTCGAGGCGGGAGAAGCAGTGCTGCAGGGTGGGTGCCCTCCCACACGTCTGACCAGTGCGTTCACCTGTGCGGATGCCATACGGGCAGCTAAGACCTCCCCCCCCACGCTGAGAGTACCACTCACGAAGCTCCTGGGGCGACAGGGTCTGCTGCTGGCACTGGCCACCGCTAGAGCCTCCACGAGCTCCACCGCCGCCGCCGCCACCACGACCACCACCGCCACCACCGCCACCGCGTCCACTACCGCCACCACCACCGCCCCAACCCCGGCGACCTACACCGCCGCTGCCGTCACCACCCCCGCCGCTGCCAGTGGCCCCTCCAGCCCCGCCACCACCCCCACCGCTGCCACCTCCCCCACCACCGCCTCCCCCATCCTCACCGCCGCCCTTTGCCCTTGCCGCTGCGGCGCCTTGCACTTGCCCCCTTTGCCCTTGCCGCTGCGGCGCCTTGCACTTGCAGTGGACGCGGTCCCGACCTTCTCAGCACCAAGAAGGTCGACAGCAGCAGCAGAGGCGACAGACGGGAGAAGAGGGGAGGGGGAACACCCCTCGAAGAAAGGGGTGCGGGGGTCGCCGCGAGACGCACCGACAGCTACTATACTAGTCTCGGCTGCCAGCAGGTGCTTCTCAAGCAGGTCAATGGTGAGCTCGGTGGGGCATTGAGCAAAGAAGGTGTCCTTGACCGCACGAAGGGAGTGAGTTGTAAGAATAAACAAGAGTGATTGCACTAGGAAAGAGTTGGGTACAAGTAGGAAACCCTAAACTTACTATACCCCATAGTGACTACCCCACTACAGCCTAAACAAACTGTAGTAGACATAACATTTGACACACCCCCATAGGCAAAGTGGGGGAGAGCAAGGGGTCACAAGACCAGTCAAGAAAGGCAAAGCAAGCTCAGGGTGGATCACAATGTCACCACACACTCTGAGCACAAGCAAAGGGCCACAAGGCCAGGCAACATGCAGAGGCATATATGCAACACAAACAGCAGAGTGATCTCTCCCTAGCAAAGCAAGCATGCAGGTATATATATAGATCACAGTACAAGCAAAGCCTACAGCAAGTGAGGAAAAGTGGGCACAAGCCCTAGCATAGTGCAGAAACGCTGATGATCACCAAACTGAAGTGCCTTGGTGAATATATCAGCAGTGTTGGCCCGAGTGGCCACGTAACGCAGACGAAGCTGACCACGCTGCTGCAACTCTCGAGCCAGGAAGAAACGCAGAGCGATGTGCTTCATTCTGTGCTCCAGTCTGTGCTCCTCACACAAGACAATGGTAGCCTTGTTGTCGACGTACAGCACTGGAGGAGAACGAGGCCGCTCTCCCGAGTCACTCAGCAGGTAGGTGAGCAAGCGTAACTCCTGTGCAGCCATGGCTGTGGCGTAGATCTCAGCCTCACAACTGGAGCTGAGAACTGAAGACGAACGTGTAGAATGCCAAGAAACTGAACCAGAGCCAAGGCTGAAGGTGTAACCCTGTGACGACCGCTGCGTAGCCTGGTCGTCAACCCAAGAAGCGTCTGAGTGCCCAGTGAGGACAACTGAGCTCCTCCCTCCAAGCACGAGTCCCATGCCTGATGTACTGCACAAGTAGCGCAGTACCCTCTTAGCAGCATCCATGTGCACCTTTCGGTGCCGACCAGGTGCCACGTAGCGAGCCAGAAGGCCAAGAGTGTACGCGAGTTCGGGACGAGTGCAAGTGATCAGGTACATGAGACAGCGAAATAGCTCTGGGTAAGGACCAGTCGGCTCTACGGACTCATCCGAAGGTGGAGCTGAGAGCGAGTGACCTGTAGCCAGAGGAGTGGCCTGTGAAGCCGAAGCGCTGAAGGACCTGCTGCACCATGTGTGATTGAGTCAGTGTGATGGTGCGGCGTGCTCTGTCCCGGGTGATCTGCAAGCCAAGGTAGCTGCGGAGTTCACCCATGTCTGTGCACGTGTGTCTCTTCTGCAGCTCCGACTTCACCAGGGCGAGAGCCTCAGTGTCAGTAGTGGCAAAGATCAAGTCGTCAACGTACACGAGGATGTAGAACGGCGGCAGCAAAGTGTCGGTGCGCAGAAACAGCGACGTGTCAGCAGTAGAAGGCGCGAACCCAAGAGCCGCAAGTGTAGTCCGCAGTGTGTCGTGCCACTCACGTGGCGCCTGGCGGAGATCGTAGACCGGCCGCCGGAGGCTCCACTGGGTACAAGGAGGGAACGACCCAGTGAAGCCAGGAGGGCGGCGCAGCCAGATCTCCTCGTGCAGGCTGCCTTGCAAGAAAGTTGTGCTGAAGTCAAGAGAGTGAAGCTCGTAGTCATGCTGAGCGGCAATGTGCAGTAGCACCCGAAGAGTGGTCATCTTCGGGGTGGGGGAGAAGGTCTGGAAGAAGTCTACTCCCTCTCGCTGACTGAAGCCTCGAGCAACATAACGAGCCTTGAAGACAGGCGGAGAACTTGGCGGCCGCTTCACCCTGAAAATCCACATGCCACTGACGATGTTCGCCCCAGGAGGGGGAACCTCGGCGACGTAAGTGCCAGTGGACTTCCATGATGCCATCTCTGCGTCCATGGCTGACTGCCACTGTGAGGAGTACTCACCCGCAATCGCCTCAGCGTTAGAGCGCGGTGTCGGGATGTCTGGAGCATCCGGGTCTCCCTCAGGGGCAAGTACCATGGACACGAGATGAGGTGCAGCAGCTGCAAAACACTCAAGGTCCTCCTGCCTGTCCTCAAGGACGTCCGTGCCAAGAGCACACTCACCCCCGACGGACGGAGGATAGACAGACTCAGACTCAGACACAGCAACAAGACTCGCAGCGTAGTCTAGACGACAGTGAGCAGCAAAGTCGACAAGCTCAGCAACTAAGGCAGACGCAGCAGCTGACTCAAAGGAAGGGTCAGTGACAGTAGTGTCCAGGAGACGCGTAACAGTAGGACTAGCAGCACGAAGAGAGTCAGAGTCTGGGTCATCAAGGGTAGGAAGAGAGGACGCAGGAGGAGAAGGCAGCGGGACACGCTGTGGAGCAGTGGAAGGACGAAGCGCCATCTGGTGAGTGCCTGCGACAGCAGGAGGACGATGACGCGGGACACGACGACCAGTGCGAGCAGAATGAACAGGTGACGCAGGCCGAGACACAGGCGACACAGGACGAGACTCAGGCTCACGACGCTCGATAAGACCGCCTGTCAGACCAGTGTAGGGAGAAGGACCAGGGAGTGGCGAGGCAGGTGGTAGCTGTGACAGCGACTAGACAGGAGGAGGACACTCTAAGGAGGGAGCAGGACAAGGAGGAAGCGGCTGACCAAGAACCTGCTGAAGGAGGGGAACGAAGTACGGCTGTAGCCGTGAAGTGCCCCCAGAACCAGCAGAGACAGCACCAGAACCTCCAGCAGCAGCTCCAACTCGCTCAGCACCACCAGCAGCTCCAGTACCTCCAGCAGCACCAGCAGCACCTCCAGCAGGACCAGCACTAGCAGCACCTCCAGCAACACCAGTACCTCCAGCAGCACCAGCCCCAGTACCAGCAGCACCACCAGCAGCTCCTGTAGCTCCAGTACCTCCAGCAGCACCAGCAGCACCTCCAGCGGGACCAGCTCCAGCAGCTCCAGTAGCACCCCAAGTCCCAGCAGCTCCAGTTCCGCCAGTACGAGCACCTGAAAGACCAGTGGCTCCAGCACCTCCAGCGCCAACCCGAGGGTCAGCAGCAACACCAACTCCATTAGGCTTAGCGCCCTCAGCTCCAGCTCCAATAGCACCTCCAGCTCCCACAGCACCACTGCGGCGGCGACAATACCGAGAGTACCACTCACGCAGCTGCTGGGAAGTGAGAACGCCCCCAGGTGCAGCACCCCCAGGCTCAGGACCTTCAGACTCAGCACCCCCAGGGACAACACCCCCAGTCTCAGCACCCCCAGGCTCACCACCCGCAGTCTCCGCACCCCCAGGCTCAGCACCCCCAGTCTCCGCACCCCCAGGCTTAGCACCCCTCGTCGCAGTACCCCCAGACCCAGCACCACCAGGCTCAGCACGCTCAGGCTCAGCACGCGCAGGCTCAGCACGCTCAAAACCTCGCGCAGGACCAGAGTCGACAGCTACCTCGACATGCTCGACCAGGTCTACCTGGGACACACCTGAGGGAGCAGGACCCTAGGGAGGCACGGGGTCTACCAAAGCAGCACCTCGCGTAAAGAAGAGCGGCGGAGGGGGGAGCGGGGCAGTGCGGTAGGGGAAGAGACGGTAAAAGGGGACCGACTCGTCAAACGTGACGTCCTGAGAGGGGAAGACACGGCGCGAGGTGGGGTGGTAAAACTGCTAGCCAGGCGCGTCAGGGACAAAGCTCAGGAAGACACAAGGAACGGCACGGGAGGAGAGCTTGTCCGCGGATGTATCGCGGACAAAGGCACGAGATCCCTAGACACGGAACACAGACGCATCGCCAACCGCTCCCGTCCAACGCAGTGTCGGCGAGGTCTCCGGAACGGAGACACGGGGCCAGAGGTTGAGTTGATGCGCGGCGTACCGGACTGCAAACGGCCACAGAAAATGGGGGGCAGCCGCATGGATCAAGGAGGTACGAGCGATCTCCATGACCAAGCCAATGCGGCGCTCAGCAACCCCATTCTGCTGAGGAGAGGCCGGAAGCGTGAACGTCTGCTCATTGCCCTCCCCCTGACAGAAGGCCTCCAAGAGGCCAGAGGAAAACTCACCACCTCTGTCAGAGTGCAGTCGCAGGATGGGAAGGTCCGTGCGAAAGCGCCCCTCCAGCTGGAGACGAGTAGCGTGGATCCAAGGGATCAATACAGCAGGGACCTCTCCCTTGGTGCGCAAGGGGAAGACTGTGGTGTAACGCGTGTAGTTGTCAACTACCAGCAGGATGTAGCGCTCTCCGCCCTGTCCACGGACGCGGGCTGGGCCCCACACGTCCATGTGAAGGGTCTGCAGAGGAGCATCCGTCGGGGGGAACTCAGAGGAGTGAGGAGTGGCACGCTGCCGCCCCTCGACACAGGGAAGGCAAGGAGGGGCAGGGGACGGTGGCAGGGGAGGTAGTGACCTGGGGAGACCAGAGACAAGGAAACAAGAGTGCATGCCACGAAGGCGCTGCATCGAAGGGTGCCCAAGGCGGTTCTACCAGAGGACCGTCTGGTGCGACAGGGTGCGACACGAGCAGGGGGCGGACAACTGACCTGACGCAAACGCAGACGCCGCTACCTGAGGGGACTCAGTGGTCAGTGTGTACAAGTCCGACCCAGGCTGCCGAGTGAAGGTAGCCAGGTGACGACCTGTCTGGGCACACGTGTAGTGTGTCACACGCTCGTAGGCAGGGGTGAACTAGTGAACACCTGCGTCCTGGAGCGCAGAACCCGCCACCAAGTTCGTAGAGAACGAGGGGAGGTAAAGGCCCGACAGTGTGCCAGACGGGACAGCAGGACAAGGGAGGGCAGTGGTGGAGGTCACAAGGACCGGACCCCCGGAGGGGTCAGCCAGGGAGACAGCAACCGGCCTAGGGAGCTGCTCGAGGGCAGTGCGGTCGCGAAAGAAACAGCGGGAAGCACCTGAGTCCAGTGTGAAGGTGTGCAGTGCCTCAGTAGACGCAGTACCTAAAGGCGCAGACTCACAAGCACCTGAAGCAGCAGACACACCTGCACCTAGAGCAGCAGCCTCACCAGGACCAGGGGCAGCAGACGCACTAGCACCTAGAGCGGCAGCCTCACCGGCACCTGGAGCAGCAGACTGGATACCGGGGTCAGGCGGCACACACAGGTGACAGGCTCCCTCGGCACTAGTAGACAATGCATACATTGCAGTAAGAATAGCATCATAGTCAAGAGCAAAGATATCTACCCTCTGCCTAAGCAGTTCCACCTAGTCGGGGAGCCCAGCGTCGTCGCCAAACTCTGTACGCCAAGCAACGCTCAGACGGGCGAAGCAGCGGGACTCTGTGTGACCACGCGTCCCGCAAGGCTGACCAGTCCGGACACCCGTGCTAATAACGTACGGGCAGCGAGCACTACTCAGCGACCCTCTACTCTGAGCGTACCATTCACGAAGCTGCTGGGGCGAAAGAGTCTCTCGCGGACGACGCTGCTGCTGCACAAGGCCACTACAAAAAGCTCCCGAACTACCCACTCTAGGACGACTCCCACTACTGCCACCCCGACAACCCCAACTGGCGTACCACTCACGAAGCTGCTGGGGCGTGAGGGACACACGCGGACGGCCCTGGAGCTGCATCTGACCACGCCAGGAGCAGTAGTAGAAGCAGGAGCAGCAGGAGCAGCACTAGCAGTAGCAGCAGGGGCAGGGCAGTGCTCACCAGTGGTGGGAAGGGCAGGCGCACGACGGAGGCAGCTGCGGGGCCGCTACAACAGCAGGGCGGGGCCGCGACCGCGGCATGAAGCTCCGCGGCAGCTGGTGCAGGGCAGGGACAGGGCCGCGACGCTCGCTGCTGCAGGGGCGGCTGCTCCAGGGGCCAGGGGCAGCTCCTGCACTGGCGGCTGCTCCAGTAGCTAGGGGCGGCTGCTGCATGGGCGGCCACTCCAGGGACCAGGGTCGGCTGCAGGTGCGGCTGCTCCAGGGGGCAGGGGCGGCTGCTGCAGTGGCGGTTGCTCCAAGGGCCAGGGGCGGCTGCTGCAGGGTCGGCTGCTCCAGGGGCGGCTGCTCCAGGGGCGGCTGCTGCAGAGGCGGCTACTCCAGGGGCGGCTGCTCTAGGGGCCCGGCGCGGGGTAGGGCAGGGCGATGCAGTGGGCAGGGGCGAGGCGGCGAGCAGAGCGACGCAGCGGGCAGGGGCGACGCCGCGGGCAGGGGCGACGCGGCGAGCAGAGCGACGCGGCGGGCAGGGGCGACGCCGCGTCAGCAGCTGGGCGCGGCCGCGTCAGTAGCAGGGTGCGGCCGCGTCAGCAAGAGGGCGCGGCCGCGTCAGCTGCAGGGCTGGCGGGGCCGCGTCACGGCAGGGCAGGGCCGCGAGTGCAGCCTGACGGGGCCGCGACTGCGGCCTGACGGGGCCGCGACTGCGGCCTGACGGGGCCGCGGCTGCAGCATGACAGGGCCGCGACTGCGGCCTGACGGGGCTGCGACTGCGACCTGACGGGGTCGCGTGCTGGTTTGACGGGCCTGCAGAGGCTGCGTGCGGGTGGCGAGGGCCTGTAGGGGCAGCGCGCGGTCGGGCAGAAGCTGCGCGCGGGCGGCGTGGTCCTGCAGGGGCAGCGCGCCGACCTGACGGGCCTGCAGGGGCGGCTCTCGGGCCTGACGGGCCTGCAGAGGCGGCTCAGGGGCGTGACGGGCCTGCAGAGGCGGCTCGGGGGCCTGACGGACCTGCAGGGGCGGCTCGAGGGCCCTACTAGCTTGCAGGGGCGGCTCGAGGGCCCTACTAGCTTGCACGGGCGGCGCACTGGCCTAGGGCAGCAGAAGGCAGCGCGAGGGCTGCAGGACGGCGCGCAAGCAGAACGAAGGATGGGGCGCGCGAGGGCGCACGAGCAGAGAAAGGCGCACGAGGGCGCTTGTAAGGTAGGGCACACGAGGGCGCTTCTAGCGGAATAGTGGGCCCGTAGTAGTAAGCGGTCCTAGGTGGCAACCTAGGCTCGTGATACCATGTCAGAATGAATAAGAGTGATTGCACTAGGAAAGAGTTGGGTACAAGTAGGAAACCCTAAACTTACTGTACCCCATAGTGACTACCCCACTACAGCCTAAACAAACTGTAGTAGACATAACATTTGACATCAGGGAGACGGGTGACCAGGTGGTAAAGAGTGAGCCACAGTGGGGGGGGGTTCTTGGCAAGAAACTCAGCGGGCATGGCAGCACAGAAGCGAATCTCAGTAGTGCGGGGGTGAGTAATGAGGTCAGCAACGGTAGAGAAGGTGGACAGGTCTGGGAACAGGTAGGGCAACGAGAGGCGACCAAGCCAAGTAGAGGCAGGCGAGGAGTAGCGCGCAACTACAGCTTTGTACAGTGAATGAGCAGTCTTCTGCTGGCTAAAGTGTTCACGTTCATCTACCGGCAGGGAGTTGCGAATGGCGAAGCGAGAATGGGCGTCACGAGTCTGCCACTCGGAGCGGGCAGTACTGTGAGCAGTCGCAGAAGGGGCAGGAGCGAGGCCTAGCGCATGGTTATACAACGAAATATCCTCCTTAGCAGTGAGCTGGAGGAAGAGGTGGAGGTCCTCGAGCCAGGTGTCAAAACAGAGCGGGCGGCCCTCAGCATCGAAGGCTAGAACTGCAGGACTAGCCATAGTTTCAGTAGGAGCAGTAGGAACAACTACAGCAATAGCAGCAGTTAGACAGCACAGCGCGGCTCCGGCAGGGCGGCGCGGCGCGGCTCGGGCAGGGTGGCGCGGCGGCTTGCTCGTGCAGCCGCGCGTGTGGTTGTGCGTGCCTCCTAGCGTGCAGCGGCGCGTGCGGCTGCGTGGGCGGCTGCGCGTGTGGTTGCACGGGCGGCCCGTGCTTGCAGCTGTGCGTGCGGCTGCGCGTGCGGTTGCGCGTGCAGCTGCGCGTGCGGTTGTGCGTGCGGCCTAGCGGGCGGCCGTACGTGCGGTCGTGCGTGCGGCCGAGTGTGCAGCTGCGCGTGCGGCTGTGCAGGCGGCTGCGCGTGCGGCTGCGTTGGCGGCTGCGCGTGGTGTCGTGCGTGCGGCTGCGCGTGCGGCCTATCGTGCAGCTGCGTGTGCGACGAAGTGGGCGGCCGCGCGTGCGGCTGACGGGCGGTGCGTGCGGCTGTCCTAGGGGCGCACGACGGCGCTAGCAGGTGGGGCGCTCGACGGCGCGAGGAGGAGGGGCGCACGACGGCGCTAGGAGAAGGGGCGCTCGACGGCGCTAGTAAGCGAGGCGCTCGACGGCGCGGCGGAACGGTGGGCCCTAACCAACGTGGGTCCTAGGTCCTGACCTAGGCGTCGGATACCATGTTAGAATCTAGTACTGCACGAGAATGGATGAGACTAGGCAACAGGGTGATACAACTAGGAAACCCTAGCAAGGATGTACCCCCTAAGGCTAAACCCACTATAGCCTACACAATATAGACATGTATAATGTTTGACACGTCCACTGCTGACTCGTCGCTATTTCTACGCACCGACACTTCGCTGCCGCCGTTCTACATCCTCGTGCAAGTCGACGAATTGGTCTTTGCTACTGCTCACACTGCTGGACTGGCCCACGTGAAGTCGAAGCTGCCGAAGAGACACACGTGCACATACCTGGGTGAGCTGCGCAGCTATCTTGGCTTGCAGATCACCCGGGACAGAGCAAGGCGCACCATTACCTTGACTCAGTGACACATGGTGCAGCAGGTCCTTCAGCGCTTCAACTTCACGTACTCCTCGCCTCAGGCCACTCCTCTGTCTATTCGCCACTCGCTCTCAGCTCTGCCTTCAGATGAGTCCGTAGAGCCGAGTGGCCCGTACCCAGAGCTTGTGGGTTGCCTCATGTACCTAATGACCTGCACTCAACCTGACCTGGCAGACCCTCTTAGCATCCTGGCACGCTATGTTGCTCCTGGGAGACACCAACCAGAGCACATGGATGCAGCTAAGAGGGTGTTGCACTACCTGTGCAGTACGTCGGGCATGGGGCTCATGCTTGGAGGACGGGCTCGAGTTGTCCTCACTGGTCACGCAGACGCATCTTGGGTTGACGACTTGGCTACGCAGCGGTTGTCACAGGGTTACACCTTCAGCCTTGGTTCCGGCTCTGTTTTGTGGCGGTCTACGTGCTCGTCTTCTGTTCTCAGCTCCAGTTGTGAGGCTGAGATCCACGCTGGGGCCATGGCTGCACAGGAGTTACGCTGGCTCACTTACTTGTTGACCGACTTGGGAGAGGCGCTTCGTTTTCCTCGAGTTTTGTACGACGACAACAAGGCCATGCTTGCCTTGTGTCAAAAGCGCAGGCTGGAGCACAGAACGAAGCACATTGCTCTGCGCTACTTCCTTGCTCGAGAGTTGCAGTAGTGTGGTCAGCTTCGTCTTGCTTACGTGGCCACTCGGGCCAACACTGCTAATATCTTTACCAAGGCTCTTCAGCCTTGTGATCATCAGCGTTTTTGTACTATGTTAGGTCTTGTGCCTACCTGGCCTCACTTGCTTACCTCTTGACTTTGCTTGTACTGTGAGCTATAAATACGTGCACCTGCATGCTTACCCTTGCTAGGTTGAGATCTCAGTCTTGCTTGTTCACCTTGATTTTTAACTCTGCATGTGAACTGGCCTTGTGGCCATTTACTTGTGCTCAGATTGCGTGGTGATGTTGTGATCCACCCTGAGCTTGAACTTGCCTTGTTCTCTTGCTTGTCCCCCGCTTTGCCTATGGTGGTGTGTCAGAACTATATTGTAGGCTGTAGTGGGGCACTCCTTATGGGGTACAGTACTGTTAGGTTTTGCCTATACAAACCTTGTACTGTCCTGGTTCTAGGCATTCTAGTTTCCTACTTTGTCACATGTAGCGCGAGCAACTCCTGTTAACGACCAGGTGGCACAGAACCACGATAAGGAATGGACTATCGCGCATCAGGCCGACACAGTCGCGGCCCTTTGCCGGTAGCTGGAAGAGCAGATACAGGAGGATGCACAAATGCGAGCAGTTGTTGCTGCCCGCCAGCCGCCTACCCCAGCAACGACCGGCAGTCCCGGCCCATCATCATCCAACCGCCAGACTACCGCAGCTGGTGTTGGTGTGCTTCACGCAACAGCACAGCGCAACCAGGGCTAATCTTTTGTTTTCAGCAACCCTTGTGATCAGTGTTGCACAAGTCCAAATACCTTATTATCAGTGTGACACCTTGTTCAATCCCTAATCCATCAGGGCTTTCCTAGTTTTTGAAAATTATACCTTGTAGGATCAGTGTAACATTTTTGCAAACCCTGGTGTATTGATATTATCGTTGGCAGGCAATAACGAAACTGTATTTCTGGCCAATGGAGGCCCCCCTCGTGCCAGCTCAGATAATGCCTTTGCCAAATTTCAGTTTCGACAGTTGGCACGCGAAGACTTCGGGTTACTGGAAAGGGGGGGTGGGGTAGAGGGGGGGGGGGGGGGGGGGGGGGGGGGGGGAGGGTATGTACTCGATTCAAGGTAAAACTCGTTACAAAGATCGGTAACCCTGGGCCGTCAGTGTATCTTAAACGTAAACCTTGGCCTATTAGGAAAATACAAGCTCCTAAAAAAATTACCCTAAGGCATCAGTGTGACAGCCAAAAACCACCCTGATTATCAGGGTATCAGGGTGATTCACCCTGATAAAATTAGCCCTGAGCGCAGCCCGTTGGCGACCACCAGCGCCACTGGGCTCGCGATGGCACCAGTGGTGCGCGATGTTGCGCCCATCCCGCCTGTGCTCCTGGATCTTTTGTTTTTCAAGGTAAGTCTCTTTCCAGATATTATTGTTTCTGATTTCTTGGGTACCGTATCTTTGTTTCCTGTACACCCGCTCTCGTGCGTGCTTGACACATAGTGTTTCATCGTAACAACTTATGTCTTTTTTCACTGTCGTCGTGCGTGCAGCAAAGTGCAACGATTCAGTGAACTATATCATTGCGGGTACTCTGGCGGGTGAGCAGTCCTTTTACCCCACCCATGCAAAGCCTAGGTGCAAGGTTCAAGAGCTGTACGAAGATGTCGGCGTGTTAGCTGACATGTGTCAGTTTATATGCTATGGTCTATCTAGGCTGTAGTGGGGTAGATACTATAGGGTAAAACATTTCTAGGTTTTCTACTTGTACCCACATTGTCAGTAGATCTGCACTGTGGATGCCCGATTGATCCTGGAGAGGGTTACAGGCGCGTTTGCCTGGGGGGTTATGGGCGCACTGACCCACTACTGAAACAAGCCCTTTTATCCCAATGGTCTAGTGGTTGGGATTCTGACATGGTATCAGAGTGGTCTCGGGTTCGATTCCCGGTGTATGCACATGTAGGCCGTTGCCGCTGTGCTTAGTCCTGGGCCTCCCAGTGTGGGGGGGTGTCAGTAGATCTGCACTGTGGATACCCGATTTATCCTGGAGAGGGTTACAGGCGCGTTCGCCTGGGGGGTTATGGGCGCACTGACCCGCTACTGAAACAAGCCCTTTTATCCCAATGGTCTAGTGGTTGGGATTCTGACACACATTTCACCTAGTCATTCCATTCCTCGTTCTTTCACATGGTATAGAGCAGGTTCCCTAGTGGGAACGTTTCCTAGGGCCCACCACGGAAAATCGATTTTTTTTCCTGCCCAGAGTGCGCTTCGCTCCTGCCCGAGTCGCGCCCCGTCTGCCTGCCCTACCGTCGCGTCCCCTGCCCTTAGCGGCCCGTCGCGCCCTCTTACGGCCCCGTAGCGGACCCTCGCACGGCCCCTCGTGGCCCCTTCGCGGCTCCCTCTCGGCCCCTCCGCGGCCCTTCGCGGCCCCTCTCACGGCCCCTTCTCGGCCCCGTCCCCGCCCTTGGCGGCCCCTCACGGCCCCTTCTCCGCCCCGTCGCCGCCCTTGGCGGCCCCTTACAGCCCCTTCTCGGCCCCGTCGCCGCCCTTCGCGGCCCCCCCTCACGGCCCCTTCTCGGCCCCGTCGCCGCCCTTCGCGGCCCCTTCACGGCCCTTCGTGGCCCCTTCGCCGCCCTTAGCGGCCCCTTCTCGGCTCCTCAGCGGCCCCTTCTCGGCTCCTTCACGGCCCTGCCGCCCCGCCGTAGCCGCCCCTGCAGCAGCAGCCGTCGCCTCTGCCAACAGCAGGAGCCGCCGCCGCTGCCGTCACAGCCGCAGCCGCCGCCGCCGTCGCCAGCACCAGCCGCCGCCGCCGCTCCCGTGACAGCCGCCGCCGCCGCTGCCGGGGCCGCGGCCGCCGCCGCTGCCGACAGCAGGAGCCGCCGCCGCCGTCCCGGCCCTTCCCTCCAGAGAGGAGCGGCACTCCTCTACCGCCCTGTCGCGGCCCTGTCCCTGCCGGCGCGCCTCAGCCCTGCCCCACCACTTGCTGACCTCTACCCACCCGCCCTGGTAAGAACACCGCCGAGCCGCGCCTCTGCTACTGAGCAACTCCTAGCCTGCTGCTACTGCTGCTAGCCTGCTACTGCTGCTGTCATGGCTACCCCTAGCGTTCTCACCTTTGATGCTGAGGGTCGCGCTGTCGACTTTGAGGTCTGGGTCGATGATCTGCAGCTTTTCTTGCAGTGCGATAGGAAAGACGGTCACTCACTGTTCGATCTTACGTCAGGCACCTCTACTGCCCCTACTGCCAATGCTGACAGCACTGTTCGCTCACAGTGGGCCACACGCGATGGTGCTGCCCGTCTTGCTGTGCGTAGTCACCTGCCGTCCACTGAGCGCGCGTACTTTAGTCAGTACAAGAGTGCTAAGACCTTGTGCGACGCTGTGGTTGCACGCTACTCTTCCCCTGCCATTGCTGCCCTTAGCCGCCTCATGCTGCCGTACCTGTTCCCTGACCTCGCCGCCTTTCCCACAGTCGCTGACCTCATTACGCACCTTCGCACTAGTGACACCCGCTACCGCGCTGCGCTTCCTGCTGAGTTCTGCGCCAAGAACCCCCCCCCCCCCCCCCATGTACATCACCCTCTACTACATAGTCACCCGGCTCCCTGACTCCCTTCGCCCGGTCAGGGACCACTTCCTCTCTGTTTGCCCCACCACACTCACCGTTGACCTCCTCGAGGAGCGCCTCCTGGCAGCTGAGAAGAGTGTAGTCGTTGTAGGAGCCTCTCGTGGTGACCCTCGTGCCCCCTTCTTTGAGGGGTGCTCCCCCTCCCCCATTTTGCCCTCTGTTGCCTCAGCTGCTGCCGTTGACTTTGTTGGCACCGAGTCGGTCGGCGCTGCGTCTGCCCCTAGCGGGAGACGAGGCACCGGCAAGGGCAAGGGGGGCAAGGGCGCTGGAGGAGCTGGCGGGGGCGGTGGAGGTGGCGGTGGAGGCGGCGGAGGGGGTCGGGGTGGCGGTGGGAGTGGTGGCGGGGATGGGGGCTTCGGTGGCGGCGGTGGAGGCGGAGACGGCGGCGGCGGTGGCGGTAGGAGCGGAGGAGGAGGCGGTGGCGGCGGTGGAAGAGGTGGCGGCGGCGGCGGTGGAGCTGGTCGGGGTGGCTCTGCGCAGCGGGGCGGCTTCGGTGGTGGTCAGCGCCAGCAACAGCTGCGCACTCGTGAGACCCCGCCCCCCCAGCGGCTTCGTGAGTGGTACGCTGCGCGTCAGCGGGGTGGGGGTGCTGGTCCCTGTGCCTACGTCCTGCGTACCGGCGACCATACTGGTGAGCCGTGCGGTGGCCCACACACCACCCAGCGCTGCTTCAGCCGCCTGACAGACGCTTGGCGCCTCCAGTTCCCTGACACCACTGAGATCCCCCGCTGGGGCGAGCTGCTTAGGTCGGGGGTTGCTATCTTTGATCTGGATTATGATGCTATTCTTGCTGCCATGTATGTTGTGTCTACTAGTGATGAGGGTGACTGTTACCTGTATGTTCCGCCTGACCCGGGCATTGAGGGTGCTGCTCTAGGTGCTGGTGAGGCTGCTGCTCTAGGTGCTAGCGCGTGTGCTGCCCCAGGTGCTGGTGAGTCTGCTCTCTAAGGTACCACGTCGGCTCAAGCCTTCCACACCTTCACCCTTGACTCGGGTGCTTCCCCCTCCTTCTTTCGAGACCACACCACACTGACGCCGCTTCGTCGGCCAGTTGCGGTCTCCTTGGCGGACCCCTCCGGGGAACCTGTCCTTGCCCACTTCTCCACTGTCTTAGCGTGCCCGGCGACCCCTTCTGGCACCCTGTCAGGTCTTAACCTCCCCTCGTTCTCTACGAACTTGGTGAGTGGTGCTGATCTACAGGATGGTGGGGTTGACCAGTTCTTTCCTGCGAGTCATCAGGTGACCCACTGTACGTGTGCTCGGACGGGCCGACACTTGGCCACGTTTACCCGTAAGCCGGGGTCGAGCCTGTACACACTGACTACTAAGTCTCCTCCGGCTGCTGAGTCAGGTCAGGTAGCTGCGTCGGGTCAGGTGTTAGCTGCAACGTCCATGTCTGGTCCTGAGTCTGCCCCCTGCTCGTGTCGTCTCCTGTCTCACCAGGCTCTCCTCTGGCACCACCGCCTTGGTCACCCCTCCCTGCCTCGTCTCCGAGGCATGGCCTCTCGTTACCTTGTCTCTGGTCTCCCCCGGTCCCTCCCTCCCCTCCCTCCGGGGCCTGCCCCTACCTGCGTTCCCTGCGTCGAGGGGTGGCAGCGCGCCGCTCCTCACTCCTCCGAGTTTCCTCCGACAGAGGTTCCGCAGCAGACACTTCACCTGGACGTGTGGGGCCCCGCCCGCGTCCGTGGCCAGGGTCACGAGCGTTACTTCCTGTTGGTGGTTGACGACTACTCGCGTTACACCACAGTCTTCCCCTTGCGCAGCAAGGGTGATGTCACTGGGGTGTTGATCGACTGGATCCGCGCAGCTCGTCTCCAGCTCAGGCGGAGTTTCGGCTCGGACTTTCCTGTTCTGCGTCTGCACTCTGACAGAGGCGGGGAGTTTTCCTCTGCCCGTCTGGGAGCCTTCTGTTGTGCACAGTGCATCCGCCAGACCTTCACATTTCCAGCCTCTCCACAGCAAAATGGGATTGATGAGCGCCGCATTGGCATGGTCATGGACGTCACTCGTAAGTCCATGATCCATGCGGCTGCTCCCTATTTTCTGTGGCCGTTCGCGGTTCAGTACGCGGCGCATCAGATCAACCTTCAGCCCCGGTGCTCCTTGCCGAAGACCTCCCCTACTCTGCGGTGGACCAGGAAGGTTGGCGATGCGTCAGCGTTTTGTGTCTGGGGATCTCGGGCTTTTGTCCGCGACTTGTCTGCGGACAAGCTGTCACACCGTGCTGTTCCCTGCGTCTTCCTTGGCTTCCCCCCTGACGCGCCTGGTTGGCAGTTTTACCACCCCACCTCGCGCCGTGTTCTGTCCTCCTAGGACGTCACGTTTGACAAGTCGGTTCCTTACTACCGTCTCTTCCCCTACTGCACTGCGCCCCTCCCCCCGCCACCACTCTTCCTCGTGACAGGTCCCCCCCGGTAGACCCCCTTCCCCCTCGGGGTCCTGCCCCCTCAGGTGTGTCCCAGATAGACGCAATCGAGCCTGTCGAGGTAGCTGTTGACTCTGGTGCTGCTAGGGGTGCTGAGCCTGCGGGTGCGGGGTCTGGGGGTGCAGAGTCTGGGGGTGCAGAGCCTGGGGGTGCTGAGTCTGGGGGTGCTGAGCCTGGGGGTGCTGAGCCTGGGGGTGCTGAGTCTGGGGGTGCTGAGACACGGGGTGCGGAGCCTGAGGGTGCTGGGCCTGCTCGTGTGGAGCCTGGCGGTATTGGGTCTGGAGGTCCTTTGGGTGCTTCGTCCCGGCGGGAGCTACCCTCTCCACAGGAGCTGCGCAAGTGGTTTTCTCGGCGCTGGAGCCGTGCTGCTGGAGCTGGAGGTGCTGCAGGAGGTGGAGGTTCTAATACTGCTGAGGGTGCTGGTGCCACGGGTCCCGGAGGTGCTCGTACTGGAGGTACTGGAGCTGTTGGGCTAGGTCTTGTGCCTACTTTGCCTCACTTGCTCACTTCTTGACCTTGCTTTTACTGTGATCTATCTATACCTGCACTTGCTTGTTTACCTTTATATATATAATCTTGCATGTGAACTGGCCTTGTAGCCTTGAACTTGTGCTCGGAATGTGTGGTGACGTTGTGATCCACCCTGAGCTTGCTGTGCTTTGCTTGACTGGTCTTGTAACCTCTTGTTTTCCCCCACTTTGCCTATGGGGTTGTGTCAAGTTTATATGCTATGGTCTATCCAGGCTGTAGTGGGGTAGATAATATAGGGTACAACATTTCTAGGTTTTCTACTTGTACCCACATTTCACCTTGTCATTCCATTCCTTGTTCTTTCACAACATGTCAACCGTGTGATGGCCTACAATCTGGAGCGTGATTAAATTCTTCTACAGAAAATGTCGGAGCGCTGCTGCAACATTTGTTTGGCGATCATGCCATTCGCCCATGGCCCTGGTGGCTTTGTTAGTGAGAGAAAGTGGCGCTGCTCGCGGGTGAGAACATTGCGCCCACTAGACGACGCACTACCTCAGTGTGGTACACATATTTTCGTGAGGGTGAGTTTGGCTTGTATTTAGGGAAGTAGTTTACACTTCCTACTGTCCGAGTAATATAAATCCTTATTTTCGTGCCCGTGGCAGAGGTGTACGGCTCGAATCGGCACTGCGACGGATTTGGCTGCCCCTTCGCCAACCGCTCTTTTGAGCTTGTCTTGTGCAAGGGACTTGGCGACAAGCGATGCAATAGGATCAATGTCAAAATCCCAGATGTCGCCACAATCTGCCACGTGGTATGTTTGTGAAAGTTCTCCCCTCCAAATATGAAAACGTGTGAACGTGTAAAACATATGAACTCATGCCAATGTGCTGCTCTACAGGTGGAATTGCCCATGGCAAACCACAACGGTCGTGCCAACCCGCCCCTTGATGCATCTGACGAGAACAACAGGGCTGCAGTAGCTGCAAAACTCCTGGTCATTGTTGCATGGATCAAGGCACTTCCAGAAGCATGTGAAGCCATCTACACCAACAAAGCCCCTGCATGGTTTGTCGTGGGCAGTGGTGCAATCAAGATTCTTATTGAAGGTTTTGAGGCTGCTTTTGATGGGTTGATCCTCTAGTGCAAGAATCATTAGCAGTCTAGATTAGAGAGTTAGTTGGGTTAGTGTAATAAAGTGTTAGTATCATGAGCAGCAACACAGGTGTACTAATTTGTTGTAACTGCTAACTGGAATAAATAGTCATTCCAATTCGTACTGGTGTATGGCTGGGTGGGAATATCAATGGGAAATGTAGTAAATGTCAGTGCTTTACATAGTGAAAAACGACCCCCGCATTGTTAGAAATATATATTGTGTAGCATGCCAACACTTGTGACTGTACACCAATTGTGGTGTACAGTTGGGTTGGGACTACACCCAACTTTGGGTATAGTCTTGCACTTTGGGGTGCCAATCCACCCAATTGTGGTGGAGCCCCCAAATGCAACCCTCTTGACTTGTGGGTACCTCACTTCCCACAATTGAGGTCACCTCAAGCCAAGTGGGCCTAGGGTTGCCTCACTTCTACAAAGTGTGGGCAACCCAACCCACTTGACCTATGGTTGCCTCACTCCCCCAAGTGAGGTCAACCCAACCTATGGTCACCTTCATCCTTCCCTTCCAACCTTTCCTTCCAACTATGTATGCTAGGTTTCTCCTCTAATGTAATCACTTGTTCAATTTACAATCTTCACATGGTATAGAGCTAGTTGTTCCTAAGCCTTAACTCTCCCTCCCTCAAGTTTTTTCTTTCCCATGGGCCCACCCCGCAGCCATCCCCTCCTACGTGTGGCTCCACCTAGCATACCCTCGCCGCGACCTACGCCGGTGCTGCCCTTCCCTCCCTCCGCCGCGATTGCGCCCTCCTCGCCTGCGAATCCCACTGCCGCGAGCGCATCGCCTGCTCCGGCGCCGCCTGCGCATCTCGCTGCGACGCCTCGTCGCCGCCTCCCCTTCCCCCTGCCGCGACCCCCCGTCGCCGCCTCCCCCCTCCCGCCGCCGCGCCTTCTTCGGCGCCGCCCGCGCATCCCTCCTCCGCGACGCCTCCTCATCGCCTGCCCCTCCCGCTGCCGCGACGTCACGTCGCCGCCTCCCCTTACCGCCTCCGCGACGCCTCGTCATCGCCTGCCCCTCCCGCTGCCGCGACGTCACGTCGCCGCCTCCCCTTACCGCCGCCGCGCCTTCCTCGGCGCCGCCTGCGCATCCCGCCGCCGCGACGCCTCGTCGCCGCCTCCCATCCCGCCGCCGCGACTTCGCGTCGCCGCCTGCACGCCCCGCCGCAGTGACCCGCTCGTCGCCGCCTTCGCATCCCACCGCCGCGACCCGCTCGTCGCCGCCTGCACGTCCCGCCGCCGCGACGTCGCGTCGCCGCTTGCGCATCCCGCCGCCACGACCTGCTCGTCGCCGCCTGCACATCCCGCCGTCGCGACCTAACGTCGCCGCCTGCACCTCCTGCCGCCGCGACCTACTGTCGCCGCCTGTGTATCCCACCGCCGCGACCTGCTCGTCGCCGCCCGCGCATCCCGCCGACGCGATCTACTCGTCGCCGCCCGCGCATCCCACCGCCGCGACCTACTCGTCGTCGCCCGCGCATCCCGCCGCTGCGACCTGCTCGTCCCCGCCTGTGCATCCCGCCACCGCGACCTGTTCGTCGCCGCCTGCCAGTCGCCTCCCCTCCCCGCCGCCGTCGTCGTGCGCCATCGCCCGCGCATCCCGCTGCTCCTACTGCCCCACTACCCGGCCGCAATTTCCGCCGCCGCGACTACACCGCCAGCCGCCCGCGATCTCCGCTACCGCGACCCTCCCATCGCCTCCTGCGCTTCCCGCCGCAGCGCCCGCTTGTCCCCGCCTGCCCACACCACCCCTCTGCAGATTCCGCCGCCGCAGCAGCCGCCCCACCAAGCAGCAGCGGCGGCCTTGGCAGCAACAGCCCCGCCCACAGCTGCAACTTTCTTCCTCTTCCTCCCCCCCCCCCTCCCCCTTTCCTTCTCCTCTCCTCCCACGTAGCAACAGCTAGGACAGCTCAGCAGCCGCAGCAGCAACAGCGACAGCAGCAGCAGCATCGGGAGCAGCGGCAGTAGCGGCAGCAGCGGCAGCAGCGGTAGCAGCGGCAGCAGCAGCAGCAGCATCGGCAGCAACGGCAGCAGCAGCAGCAGCAGCGGCAGCACCGGCAGCAGCGGTCGGAGGAGTGCGCCAGCCTCAGCAGCAGCACTCCCCCCCCCCCCCCCCCCCTTCCTTGGCCGCCGCGGGTCCACCCGCCGTTGCCCTCTCCCTTGACCGCCGCGGGTCCACCTGCCGCTGTCCCCCACATGGCTACCGACCCTCCTGCCCCCCTCCCCCTCCCTCCTCCCATCGACGCCTCCTCCGTCGACAAGGTCCAGCTTGCCGCAGACCGCTCAGCTATCAATTGACACTTATTCGTCGGGAGCATCCGCCGTGTCCTCCAGGACACCTTCGTCGGACCCTACTGCGTCCTCGACGTCCTCCTCCGCCGCCCGCACGCTCTCCAGCCCACTGCCCCCACTCACCCCGGTGAACCCCCTCCTCCCCCCATTCCCCTTGGCCCTCCTCCTCCTAGACCTACCTTGGAGATCGCCGCTACCCCGGAGCTCCAGGCTGCCGCCGATACCACCTTCCTCCACAATCGCCGCGAGTACCTCATCCGCAAGGCAGAGCATGAAGTTGCGGTGCATCATCACGAGTTTGCAACAGCAGAGCGCGCCACTCGCCTGGCATTACTGAATGAGTATACCACGGCCATGGCAGACTACCTCCCCAAGAGCATCGCATGGGCCACTGCTGACAACCGCGCCTGCACCATCCTCCTCAGCGCACTCCCCAACACCCTCATGCACCGTTTCCAAGCTCGCGAGATGCACACCTCCCTCATTTGGGCCAAGCTCCAGGCGATGTTTGAGTGTCGCGACATCAGCTCTATCGGCGCCCTTTTCCAGTACTTCTCGATCACCCTCGCCACCTGTGACAGCACAGTTGACTACGTGGGGCGCATGCAGGAGGTCGCTGATCGCCTTGCGGCACGACAAGCCGCCCTCCCCGAGCCACTGCAAATCCATCACCTCCTCTACAACCTCACCCCGGACTACGAGTCCCGCCTCCACACCTTCACTGAGGCCAACCTCATGGCCGGCCTCGACGACGTGGTCCAGTGAATCATTGACACGGATGTCAAGCTCCGCACCCCCATAGTCAACCTTACCACCCCTCAGTCCTCCTCCTCCAGCTCCCTCAATGCTACACAGCCGCGCAACGAGGGTGATCGCAGCAACAGCAGTGGAGGTCGTAGCGCTGGTGGCGGTGGTGGTGGAGGTCGGGGCGGTGGTGGGGGGGGTGGTGGTGGCCGTGGCCGTGGTGGCCGGGGTGGCGGTGGTGGTGGTGCTGGCAGCACCCCTGCTGGAGGATCCTCCGGTGCTGGTGGTGCTGTGACTCGAGGCGGTCGCCCTGGAACTCTACCCCCATGCACGTATGTGAGCCGCCATGGTCCCCATGCTGGTACCCTGTGTGGTCAAACCAACCACCCCCCCACCACATGCTTCAAGGCGCTCGACGACGCCTGGTTTGATCGAGGTAACACTGGCACCCCTCCTCGCTGGAACATTGTCACCCCTCGCCCCTCCTTGGTGGATGTTCAAACCCTCCCCTCTTTCCTTCCTGCTCACCTCCGCCTGGTTACCCCCTCCCCACCTTCGCAGCTGCAGCAGTTTCAGCAGCGCCAGCAGTAGCAGCACCAGTACTTCCACCACCAGCAGCAGCAGCCGCAGTTTCTCCAGCCGCAGCAGCCGCCGCCGCCGCCGCAGTTCTTCCAGCCACCGCCGCAGCAGCAGCAGCAATTCCTTCCGCCACACTGGCAGCAGCAGCCGCTTACCTTCGGCACAGCGGCCACGGCCGCTCATGCCTCTCTTACTCCCCCTCCCCCCTGGGGTTCCCTCCCCTCTGCCCCCCCCAGTGTCCCCGACACTTCGGGTAGTTTCCTTGGTAATGTCAGTGCTGCACCGTCCGTCGCTTCCATGTATCCCTCTGCTATCAATGAGACTTCGTTTTAGTAACCCGTGCCACCTCCTCCTCTCTCTTCCCCCACCCTAGACTTTGTCCTTGATAGTGGGGCCACTGAAACCGCACTGAAAGACGCTGGCACTCTCACCCCCCTACCACTTCCCACTCAGGTTCATGGAGCTGATTCCAGCTTTTCCATTCCATGCACTCACCTCTCCACCCTCCCTTGCACTGCCTTCCCCTCCGGTAAGGTCACAGGTCTCCACATCCCCACTCTTCGCAACAACCTTATCTCCCACCGCGAGTTTCAAGGTGTTCGTATTACCGCCATCTACCCGGGCTTTGCTAACTACTGTGATCTCTACCAAACCTCCTCTGGTCGCTTCATTCTCCGCATTCCGCTTTGCCCTCGCACTCACCTCTACACACTCCGCACACCTCGCCCATCTTTCTGCCACGTCACCACCCGTTCCGGCATTTCCACCGGTCCACCTCCCCCTCCTTTACTTCCCCCTTCCCCTCCCCCTCAAGTATCCTCCCCCCCCTCCCCATCATCCTCCTCCCCTCCTGTCCCTTCCATCATCCCATCTTCCTCCTCCTCCACTACCCTCTCGCACCCAGCCGTCCTCTTACACCACAGACTCGGCCATCCCAACTTCACCGCCCTTCGCACCACAGTCACCTCTCGCCTCCTCTGCAGCCTTCCTCCCGTCTTACCCCCTCACCCCTCCTCCCCCTCTCCCCCATGCCCTTCATGCGTCCACGGCAAGCTCAAACATTCACCCCACCACTGTCATCCCACCTTTGCCGCCGCCCCCATTGACCTTGTGCACATGGATCTCTGGGGCCCCTACCCCATCCGCTCCCGCCAGGGGCACAGGTACATGCTCTTCCTCATCGACGACCACAGCCAGTACTCCACCGTCTTCTTTCTTCACACGAAAGACCAAGTGCCGGCTGTGGTCATCAACTGGGCTGAGCTGTACCGCAACCACTTCAAACGCCCCATCGGCCGCCTTCACTCTGATGGTGGGGGTGAGTTCATCAATTACACACTCGCCTCTTACTGTATGACCCACGGCATTCAGCAGACCTCCACCCTCCCCCACTCCCCTCAGCAAAATGGCGTCGCTAAGAGTCGCATTTGTGAGATCACCAAAATTGCGCGCTGCCTCATGGCTCATGCCTCTACCCCCCCTTCCCTCTGGAGCTATGCCCTCCTCCACGCCGCCCTTCTCCTCAATCTCCGCTCCCACCCTTAGCATCCTTCCTCCTCCCCCACAAACCTTTGGTCCAAGGCCAAACCTGACGCTGCCGGCCTTCGTGTTTGGGGCCGCAAGGCCTTCGTTCTCATTCCACCCGCCGACCGCTCCCGCGCCGCTGGCAAGCTTGCTCCTCGCGCCCTGGAATGCGTTTACCTTGGGCACAACCGCGACTCCCCAAGCTACCTGTTCCTCCACCCTCCCACCAACCGCCTCATTTGCAGCAGCGACGTCGTCTTCGACGAATCAATTCCCTACTACTCCACTCCTCACCCTGATCCTCTCCCTCCTCCCACTCGCCCCCTCGCTTGGACCGATACCGTCCTCCCACCTCTCCTCCCCCCCGCGCCCCTCCTCCCACCTGTCGCCGCTCCACTCCCGCCTTCCTCCTCTACCGACGTCTACACCCCGCTGCACCCATCTCCCCCGCCCACTCAGCTGCACCCCCTCCCTCCCCTCCCTCCTCCTATCACTCTCCCTCTTGTCAGCAGCAGTAGCAGCCGGTGCAGCAGCACCAGCACCAGGAGCAGCCGGGGCAGCGGCAGCAGCAGCACCAGCGGCAGCAGCAGCCGGGGTAGCGGCAGCAGCAGCAGCCGGGGCAGCAACAGCAGTAGCCGGGGCAGCAGCAACAGCAGCCGGGGCAGCGGCAGCAGCAGCCGGGGCAACAGCAGCAGCAGCCGGGGCAACAGCAGCAGCAGCCGCTGCAGCAGCATCAGCAGCAGCAGCAGCAGCAGCTGGAACATCAGCAGCAGCAGCAGCGGCAGCAGCAGCAGCAGCAGCACCGGCTTCAGCAGCAACAACGTGCCACCTCTCGCTCCTCCCCTTTCCTCCTTCCCCGCATGCACACCCGTTCCCTTGATCGCATCCTTGGGACCCCTCCTCCTCCTCCTTCCCTTCAACTCCTTGAGGACTCTCACAAGGAGTTCCTCACCATCCAGCAACACACTCCATTAGCCACCCTTTTTCTTGACTTCCTTGGCTTCCCCGTCCTTGGCGCCACCTCCACCCCCACCATCTTCACTCCCTCCACCTTCCAAGAGGCCATCACCTGCCCTGACGCGGACAAGTGGATAGCGGCAATCTTCCAGGAGTGCGAGGTGTTTAACCGCAAAGACTGCTTCGTTGACGTCCCCCTCCCCGCCGATGCCAATCTTGTTGAGGGCAAGTGGGTCTTTCGGGTTAAGCAGCTGCCGAACGAGGAACCGGTCTACAAGGCCCGCTAGTGCGCCAAGGGCTTCACACACACACATTTCTGGGCCACCTACGCCCCCACCACCAAACCCCCCACCCTTCGCGCAGCCCTCGACATTGGTGCGCATGACAACAGGGAGATCGATTCCACGGACGTCTCAAATGCGTTCCTGCAGGGTGACCTGCACGAGCGCATTTTCCTCCGGCGACCACTGGGGTTCCACGCACCCTTCCCTAAGAACACTGTCTGGCAGCTGCATTGCCCTGTCTACGGCCTGAAGCAGGCACCGCATGAGTGGCATGCGAAGCTGGCTGCCACCTTAGGGTCTCTCGGCTTCTCTGCTTCCCACTCCGACGCCAGCCTCTTCATCCGCACCTCCCCCCGCCGCTTCTTCATTCTGGTGTATATGGACGATATGATTCTGCTCTCTGACACCAAGGCCGACATGGAGCAGATGAAGCTGTCCCTGCAGCAGCGTCTCAAGTGCAAAGACCTTGGCGCCCTCACTCACTACCTGGGCATGACCATCACGTGTGACCGCCCTGCTCGCACCATCACCCTCTCCCAATCCCACTGCATCGGCCAGGTCTTGGAGAAGTTCGACATGGCACAGGCCAAGCCCGTCTCCACCCCCTTTCCTTTCGGCCACCAACTCTCTCCACCCACCTCCCCCACCTCCTCCCCCCACCCCTATGCCGAGCTCGTTGGGTCTCTGATGTACGCGATGATGTGCACCCGCCCCGACCTTGCCTACCCCATCAGCATGCTCGCTTGCTTCGTCGGCGCCGGTCGTCACACTGAGGAGCACTGGAAAGCTGCCAAGCGGGTCCTCCACTACCTTCGAGAGACCAAGGACCTTGCCCTCACCCTTGGCGGCCCTCCCCCTCCTCTTCTCTCGGGCTTCAGTGACTCCTCTTGGGCTAACACGCAGCCGGACCTCCGCTCCTCCCAGGGCTATGGCTTCACCCTTGGCAGCGGCCTCATCAGCTGGCGCTCCACCTGCTCCTCCGCCATCTCTCTCTCCACCTGCGAGGCCGAGCTCTACGCTGGCACCATGGCTGCTCAGGAGTCCCGCTGGCTCTGCTTCCTTCTTGCAAAGCTTTGCGCTCCTCAGATGTGCCCCACTCTCTGGTGCGACAATGCTAGCACCATCCATCTCAATGAGGACCCCGTCTATCATGCCCGCTCCAAGCACATCGAGCTCCGCTATTTTTTCGTCCGCGAGCTTGTCCAGAAGGGCCTTATTACCGTTTGCAAGATTGGGACCGAGGCCAATCTGGCCGACATTTTCACAAAGGCCCTCCTTCGCCCTGCGCACTCCGCTTTCCTCCGTCTCATTGGTCTCGCTCGCCCAAGCGCCCCTTGATTCAGGGGTTGTTCTTGTCAGAGCTATTTTCTTATATCTGCATGTAGTTCTAGCTTTAGTGTAGATATGAACTTTATAGGTGGTGCACCTCTTTCTTCACTTGTTTGCTATATGTACTCTCTTGCTATAGTGAACACTCATTCTCCTTCTCAACTTTCTCGACATTCACCTCACCCTCGAACTTAACTTACTCGATCTCACTAACCATGGCTCCTAAGCCTCGCTAGAGTCTTGACATGGTATCAGAGCGAAGGTCTCGGGTTCGAATCCCGGTGTATGCACTTCGGGCATCCCAGTGCGGGGGGGTGTCAGAGGTCCACTGGTGATCCCCGATTGATCCTAGGGAAGGGTTACAGGCACGTTGGCCTGGGGGGTTATGGGCACACTGACCCGCTACTTAACAAGCCCTTTTATCCCAATGGTCTAGTGTTTGGGATTCTGACAGTTCTCTTCCTGTGCTAGCATGCTAAGGGGTTGTGTTAGAAATATATATTGTGTAGCATGCCAACACTTGTGACTGTACACCAATTGTGGTGTACAGTTGGGTTGGGACTACACCCAACTTTGGGTGTAGTCTTGCACTTTGGGGTGCCAATCCACCCAATTGTGGTGGAGCCCCCAAATGCAACCCTCTTGACTTGTGGGTACCTCACTTCCCACAATTGAGGTCATCTCAAGCCAAGTGGGCCTAGGGTTGCCTCACTTCTACAAAGCGTGGGAAACCCAACCCACTTGACCTATGGTTGCCTCACTCCCCCAAGTGAGGTCAACCCAACCTATGGTCACCTTCATCCTTCCCATCCAACCTTTCCTTCCAACTATGTATGCTAGATTTCTCCTCTAATAGAACCACTTGTTCAATTTACAATCTTCACATGCATACCTACAAATTATGTGGCAATTTATGGTGATTTATGACATACATAAAATACAGGAAGACAATAAATATCAATTTACGTGGTTGCAATATGCAGGCATTTATTGGAATGCCTTTAATACATATGAATGGCGGGCCAATTTTGGGGCAATCACCCCCCATATACGGCCTTGAATAGCCACTTCACTATAGCTGTATATAGTCATAAACAGCCATTCTGCTCAATATACAAGCGGGCAATTCATAAGCCATAAACGCCTAGGAAGTAGCCTGTGTACAGCCTGCTAGTTCCCAGCCATAATGCTGCCATTTGCATGGAGAAAATGGCAGTGAATCGCCATTTTTAAGGCTGGCATATTTTAGATGGCCGTTAGGCCTCACACCGTCACAAGCTCCAGAGTCGCTTCACCCACAAGCGGCATCACCACCCTCGTCGTCTCGCACCGTTCCTTCCTCCACCGGCACCTTCCTGCACCCCTTACAACCATGGACCCGCGCCGATCACGTCTCACCTGCAGCCACAGCCAGCAGCAGCCTCGGGAGGTCGTCCTCACATGCGATGCTTCCGCCTAGTCCGCATCAAGCTGACGGCAGCAGCGCCGGTGCTAAAACGCACGGTTCGGCCCCGCGAACACCTTCTGTGCCGATTACCATTCCCTCGGCCAGCGTGCCCGATGTGACCGCCACAATTTCCAAGGGTGAGTTGGCAGAGGCACCACGGGATGCACGCACGCAGACAGGAATGGCGGAGGCAAGCACTGCGTCTAGTGCTGCCCCGTCACCGCTGCCAGGCGAAGCCAAGTGCACGTATCGAGCCTACAAGAAGAAACCTGAGAGGATGTGGAGTAAGAAGCTGGCCACGAAGCGGGCCGCGATTGCCACGGGCGTGGGGGTGGCGGAGGAAGAAGCACACGCACGTAGGGATGCGACGAAAGTGAGCGCGGTGACGGGCAAAGTGGACATCGTGTGCGGCAGCGTGTGCTCACATCTAGCGGTTGATGGCAATGCGGAGAAGATGGAAGGTGCGCGGGCGATTGGATAAAGGATGCCATGGCGGGGATTGTAGAGCGGTGAGATGCTATTGAATTGAGGCAGCAAGCAGTGGCAAGCCACCCACCACATGGTCGCGTGTGACACACGCGTCGCTCCTCCCCCCATCCCTCAACCACCAGGCACCCTCGCCAATCTCATGCCCCCTCCAAGCGCGCGAGGCATCACCACCAGCCCACCGCCTGGTTCGTCTTATGAGAATGGAGGGCGAGCTGCCATGCTTCATTGGTTCTCTCCACCACCTATCTACCCCCCCCCCCCCCCTCCGAACCATGCCTCCCCGCCATCTCTCACTGTCTCTTTGTTGCTGATTGCAGAGGTGGAGGTGGGGCAAATGCGAGTATTGGACGAGCGATCTTTGCACGACCCCTTTTTTGTGGAGCGGTGCTTCTCGCAAATAAGATAGAAGTACATGAAGGGCATTTACACTGTGGACCTACATGACGTATTCAGATCGGTCGCCCTTCTTATCCTCGTCGATTGGGATCAAACGACCAAGTGTGAGTGCTTTTTGTCGTCATGGTGAGCTCTACGAGGGGAGAAAGTGGGGTGTGGCAAAAAGGGGCGGGGGAGGGGGGGGGGGGGGGGGGGGGGGATGGGGGGGCAGCATAGAGAACGTTTTATGCCCTCGGGTTCATGTGTTGTCTTTGCCTCTTAGGTACGCCCTCCGCTCGTCAGGTACGCGTGTTGCCTCCTCCCAGCTTGTTCTTTTGTGGCCTCTTCCGTCTTGTCGGCACTTCATTTCACCGTTGCTGCATGCTTACCTTTTCTTCGTTGTACTTTTTTTTCCTCTCCTTCTTTTAGAGATTCGCAGGCGTCACTCAATAGAATCATAACACGCGGTGTTCTACAAAAAATCCCGTCCCAACTGTTGATTGAGAGGGTGGAGTCACACTATAGGGAACTGGTACGTACATCACAAGGATTGTGTGTGACACTTGGATATCCACCACTCAATTCATTCTTCTTGCAAAATTCTCATGTGATATTGGTTCACCATGTAGTGATATGTTTCTTATTTTCTTCTGTAAGCAAGTTCTACTATGTATCTTGTTGCGTCCACCTCTTCTCCTTGCTTCCCTGCATCCCTTCCTCCCCTCCCCTTTCCTCTATTCCTCCTGCAACTCCTCCTTCCCATTCCTCCCCTCCGCTTTCCTCTCCCCTTTTATCTCCTCCCCCCCTGTTTACTTCCCTCATTCGCCCATTTCCCTTCCCTCCCAACACCTTCCTCCCTCTTCCCACTGTTCTCATCCATACTCCCCTTCCTATCCCCCTCCTCATCCTCATCCCCCCCCTCTCTCTCCGCAACTTACAACCTCCCCTTCTTTCCCCCTCCGACTCTGTCAGTAGATCTGCACTGTGGATGCGCGATTGATCCTGGAGAGGGTTACAGGCGCGTTCGCCTGGGGGGTTATGGGCGCACTGACCCGCTACTGAAACAAGCCCTTTGTGTCAGTAGAGCTACACTGTGAGATCCCCTATCGATCCTAGGGGGGGTTACAGGCGCGTTTGCCTGGGGGGTTATGGGCGCACTGACCCGCTACTGAAAAAAGCCCTTTTATTCCAATGGTCTAGTGGTTGGGATTCTGACATGGTATCATAGCGGTCTCGGGTTCGAATCCCGGTGTATGCACATGTTGGTCGTTGCCACTGTGCTCAGTCCTGGGCCTCCCAGTGTGGGGGGGTGTCAGTAGAGCTACACTGTGAGATCCCCGATCGATCCTAGGGGGGGTTACAGGCGCGTTTGCCTGGGGGGTTATGGGCGCACTGACCCGCTACTGAAAAAAGCCCTTTTATCCCAATGGTCTAGTGGTTGGGATTCTGACAGACTCTCCATCTCTCCTCGCCTCTCCTTTTTCGCCATTCCCTCCCACGCCCTCGCACTCCGAATCACCTCCCTTCTCACTTTCTTCCCCAGACGCATCCCTCTCACTGGAACCGTTTCTTTCCCCGTCAACAATCCCTGTGTCTCCTTTTCTTTCCCTCTCAATCTCTGAGGCTCCTTTCCTTTCCTCGTCAATCCCTGAGGTTCCCTAAAGTCTCCTGTTGCTGCATGCACCCTTCACGTCCATCCATACCCTGCATGAGCTTGGTTTCTTCTTCCCACCCTCTCGAGCCACATGTATGTTGCTCAATGGCTTCACCTTTTTCCTCTTTGCCTTAGGTTTTATGTCTGCATGGAGCTGCACCTTCCCCATTCCGCCTTATGTCTCTCCCTTCTCCCTCTCGCCCCCTGGTTGTACCCAGTCCACCTTCCCCATTCCGCCTTGTGTCTCTCCCTTCTCCCTCCCGCCCTTGGGCTCTGCCCGTGCATTTCAAACAAAGTAACCTCAGATTAAAAAAAAAAAAAAAAAAAAAAAAAAAAAAAAAAAAAAAGGAGCCTGTGTGATCTTCTAAACAATGATTCCGTTTTCTATCAATCAAAGCTAAAAAATCCTCTTCTCAGGGTGATGCCAGAAGATGTGCTGATCGGGAAACAATGAAGGAGTGAATTGAAGTTCTCACTGTGCTACGTATGCATGTTGGTGGTTGTTTTTATGTCACGCCCTGCAGGGTACGTCAAGAGTCAAGACACTCATTAATACTGTGTACCACTTCCATACACAACGACACTACAGCTTGTTTTCCCTAATCAAATGAATTTGTTCCATGAGCAAGATGGAGGCTCTCCAGTCTTTTTCCCTGTACGCCTCCCCTTTTCCGCTCCCTCTCCCCCTCCCAATCCCCCTCTTTCTGCCACTGCCTTTGTTCATGCCCTTGCCCTGCCCCTGCCCTTGCCCCTGCACCCCCTCCTGCCCCTCCCCATGCACCCCCCTGCACCTCCTCCTGCCCCTCTCCCTGCCGCTCCCCTCCCCTCCCTTCCCTTCTCGCCCCTTCATACATATGCAGGTCCACTTTGTGGATAAGAAGATCAATGTATGCCTACGTTCAGTGTAGTATACGGAAATCATGTCCTACTGACAAATCACTGGCACACTTCATATTGATACAAATCAACATAATGTACGAACCAAGTTTTCATTTCGCACCAACAAATGGGAGCAAATATGCCATGACATTGACACACATAGGTGGCAACAGGTATAGCAAATACATTCCTCCCAACTTGTTCCCTTTATGCTAATTGTATTTAGAGGCCTCAAAAGTGGGCAAATTGGTCACAAAAAAAAAAAGCATATGGCAGAGTAATAGGGACTACAAAGGAAGACAGTTTGGGGGGTAAAATATGAAGCAATAGGGGCCCTTGCCCCTGCACCCCCTCCTGCCCCTCCCCATGCACCCCCCTGCACCTCCTCCTGCCCCTCTCCCTGCCGCTCCCCTCCCCTCCCTTCCCTTCTCGCCCCTTCATACATATGCAGGTCCACTTTGTGGATAAGAAGATCAATGTATGCCTACGTTCAGTGTAGTATACGGAAATCATGTCCTACTGACAAATCACTGGCACATTTCATATTGATACAAATCAACATAATGTACGAACCAAGTTTTCATTTCGCACCAACAAATGGGAGCAAATATGCCATGACATTGACACACATAGGTGGCAACAGGTATAGCAAATACATTCCTCCCAACTTGTTCCCTTTATGCTAATTGTATTTACAGGCCTCAAAAGTGGGCAAATTGGTCACAAAAAAATAAAGCATATGGCAGAGTAATAGGGACTACAAAGGAAGACAGTTTGGGGGGTAAAATATGAAGAACTTCTGAACTTTTGCCGTTCAATTCTTCTTCCTCTCTTCCAGTTCCCCTCCATCTTTGTTATCTTGTTTCTTCTCAACAAGATCATGCCCTTTCATTTGATTGAACTTCCTCTACCTCGCTTCCTCATCTCCTCCCCACCCAAGGTTTAAAATTGGTCTTAGGCCACCCTGCCTACTCACGGTCTCAGCCTGTCCCAACCTGATGGCCTAGGGTAAAATTTCGGGTACGCTGACAAATACAGGCTAAAAAACAAAAAATAGCCTGACTGATTCAGGGACAATAAGACATTAAATTTTTTAATGTCATCGATATCGTTAGTTGTTGACTTAGTCAGTTGGCGATTTTCTTCCGAATGGTAAGACAGCAGGTTCGAACGCTAATGTAGACGAATATGGTCTACGGAAGGTATGCGCGTTTCTCCGAATCGGTACAAGTGTAACTCATATGTTACACTTTGTAGTCAGGGAACAAAAAATCCTACGTTTTTTTTTAGGGTAAAAAAGAATCCACTAATTTGAAGAAAGGGTAACTGTACGGTTAGCCTGCCTTGATTAGGGTAACTGAAAAAAGTGGCCCACAGATAGGGCAAAAAGGCTATTTTACATTGATATTCTGGGCCCTGTCCCCCCCCCCCCCCCCCCACGCGGGCTAACCCGCTGCTCCCTTGTCCCTCTCGCCCCTCCCACTGACCTTCCCACCCCCTTTACGGAGGCTCCCACCCCCTTTTCCGAGCCCTCTGTCTCTTGTACCGAGCCCCCCGCCCTTTTTACCGAGCCTCCTGCGACCGAAGGGGATGGGAGACCGAAGTTAGAGCAAGATGGGAGAGGGGTCGATGAAGAGGAGGGAGGAGGGGATGAAGAGGAGGAAGGAATAGGGGCGAAAGAGAAGGAAAGAGGACGGAAAGATGAGGGGGGAAATGGGGTGGAAGAGGTGAGGAGCAAAAAAGAAGAGGATGAGGGGAGAGGGGGGCGGGTGGAGAATGGGAGAGGGGAGGAAGGGGAGGAGGGGAGACGTCAGGAAGCGGTTGAAGGGGGAGTGGGGCAATAAGTGGAAGGGAGTAGGGAGGAAGTGGAAGGGGGAAGAGGGGAAAAAAAGAGGTGGAGGGTACAAGGGCTAAAGTGGAGGGACAAGGGGAGAAAGAGGAGGGAAGAGGGGGTCAAGAGTGTGAAATCAAAGAACGAGAATGAATGACTATGAAGTGAAGTGAATACAAATAGGAAACCCTAATTGTGTTGTACCCCATATGGGATACCCCACTATAGCCTACAGAAACAAGTAAGCTATATGTTCTGACACACCCCCATAGGCAAAGTGGGGGAGAACAAGGGGTCACAAGACCAGTCAAGCAAAGCAAAGCAAAGCTCAGGGTGGATCACAAAGTCACCACGCATTCCGAGCACAAGTTCAAAGGCCAGAAGGCCAGTTCACATGCAAGATCATATATAGAGATATACAAGAGTCAAGCAAGCAAGAGCAAGAGTATATATAGGCGAAGGTACAAGCAAGGTCAAGAGGAAAGCAAGTGAGGCAAGACAGGCACAAGACCCAACTGCGTGCAACAACGCTGATGATCACAAGGCGCAAGTGCCTTGGTGAAGACATCAGCAGTGTTGGCCTCAGAGGCCACGTACGCAAGTCGCAACTGTCCACGCTGCTGTAGCTCACGAGCAAGAAAGTAGCGGAGAGCAATGTGCTTCGTTCTGTGCTCCAGTCGCTGCTCTCGACACAAGGCCAGCATGGCCTTGTTGTCTACGTACAGGACTGGAGGAGAATGAGGCTGCTCTCCAAGGTCGGTCAGCAGGTAGGTGAGCCAGCGTAACTCCTGTGCAGCCATAGCCCCAGCGTAGATCTCAGCCTCACAACTGGAGCCGAGAACAGAAGACGAGCGGGTAGCTCGCCACGAGACAGAGCTGGAACCAAGGCTGAAGGTGTAACCCTGTGACGACCGCTGCGTAGCCTGGTCGTCAGCCCAAGAAGCGTCTGCGTGCCCAGTGAGGACCACTGGACTGCGCCCTCCAAGCACTAGCCCCATGCCCGACGTACTGCACAAGTAGCGCAACACCCTCTTCGCTGCAGCCATGTGCTCTGGTCGGTGTCTCCCAGGAGCAACAAAGCGTGCGAGAATGCTAAGAGGGTATGCGAGGTCAGGTCGTGTGCAGGTCATCAGGTACATGAGGCAGCCAACAAGCTCTGCAAATGGGCCACTCGACTCTACGGACTCATCCGAAGGCAGAGCTGAGAGCGAGTGGCGAGTAGGTAGAGGAGTGGCCTGAGGCGAGGAGTACGTGAAGCCGAAGCGCTGAAGGACCTGCTGCACCATGTGTGACTGAGTCAGGGTAATGGTGCGGCGTGCTCTGTCCCGGGTGATCTGCAAGCCAAGGTAGCTGCGCAGTTCACCCAGGTCAGTGCACGTGTGTCTCTTCTGCAGCTCGGACTTCACGTAGGCGAGTCCAGCAGTGTCAGCTGTGGCAAAGACCAAGTCGTCGACGTACACGAGGATGTAGAACGGCGGCAGAGAGGTGTCGGTGCGCAGAAACAGCGACGGGTCGGCAGTAGAAGGAGCAAACCCAAGTGTCGCGAGCGTAGTCCTCAGTGTGTCATGCCACTCACGTGGCGCCTGGCGGAGACCGTAGACTGGACGCCGGAGACTCCACTGGGTACCAGGAGGGAAAGACCCAGTGAAGCCAGGTGGGCGACACAGCCAGATCTCCTCGTGCAGGCTGCCCTGCAAGAAAGCTGTGCTGAAGTCGAGAGAGTGCAGCTCGTAGTCACGGTGAGCAGCAACGTGCAGCAGGACCCGAAGAGTGGTCATCTTCGGGGTGGGGGAGAAGGTCTGAAAGTAGTCAACCCCCTTCCGCTGACTGAAGCCACGAGCCACGTATTGCGCCTTGAAGACAGGCGGAGAACCCGGCGGCCGCTTCACCCTGAAAATCCACATGCCACTGACGATGTTCGCCCCAGGAGGAGGAACAGCGTCAACGTAGGTGCCTGTGGACTTTCAGGAAGCCATCTCTGCATCCATAGCTGCCTGCCACTGAGAGGAGTAGGGACCCTCTATCGCCTCCGCGTAAGAGCGCGGAGTCGGGATGTCTGGTGCATCCGGGTCTCCCTCAGGGGCTAGCAGTACAGACGCGAGACGAGGTGAAGCGGCGGCCAGACACTGGAACTCCTCCTGCCTGTCCTCAAGGACGTCCGTGCCAAGGGCACACTCACCCCCGACGGACGGAGGACAGGCGGACTCAGACTCAGTGACAAGACGAGCAGCGTAGTCTAGACGACAGCGCGCAGCAAAGTCGACAAGCTCAGTGACAAGGGCAGACGCAGCAGACGACTCGAAGGAAGGGTCAGTGACAGCAGTAGCAAGGAGACGCGTGACAGTAGGACTGGCAGCACGAAGAGAGTCCGACTCCGGGTCGGCAAGAGCAGGAAGAGAGGAAGCAGGAGGAGAAGGCAAAGGGGCACGCAGAGGAGCAGTGGACGGACGCAGTGACATCCGGTGCGTGCCAGGGACAGGAGGAGGACGCTGACGCGACCCGCGACCACTAGCGCGCTCAGTACGAACAGGCGACACAGGACGAGACGCAGGCTCACGACGCTCAGTAAGACCTCCAGTCGGACCAGTGTAGGGAGAAGGAGCAGGCAAAGGGGAGGCAGGCTGTAGCTGTGGCTGTGACCGGACAGGCTGCGGACCCTCTAAGGGAGGAGGAGGAGGAGGTGGAAGACCAAGAACCTGCTGCAGGAGCGGAACGAAGTACGGTCGGGGCCGCGCGGCGACACTAGAAACAGCAGGAACAGCACCAGCAGCCCCGGCAGGAGCACCCACTCCAGCAGCACCTCCAGCAGCACCACCAGAAGCTCCAGAACCTCCAGCAGCAGCACCAGGAGCACTGTCAGTCGGACCGCCAACGGCAGGCTCAGCGTCAACACCCTCAGCAGTACCAGCTCCAGGAGAACTCTCAGACCCAGCAGCTCCAGCACCCACAGTACGAGCACCGGCGGGACGCGCGGCAGCAGTACCCTCTGCAGCCGAAGAACCACCAGTACCAGCAGCACGCCTCCAGCGCATGGCAAACCACTCACGCAGCTCCTGTGGGGAGAGTGGCTCCCGGCGAGACGAAGCACCCCCAGGCACAGCACCCCCAGGCTCAGCACCCCTAGGCACAGCACCCCCAGGCACAGCACCCCCAGGCTCGGCACCTCCAGGCTCAGCACCCCCAGGCACAGCACCCCCAGGCGCAGCACCCCCAGGCTCAGCACCCCTAGGCACAGCACCCCCAGGCACAGCACCCCCAGGCTCGGCACCTCCAGGCTCAGCACCCCCAGGCTCAGCACCCCCAGGCTCAGCACCCCTAGACTCCGCACCCCCAGGCTCAGCTCCCGCAGCAGCACCAGAGTCACCAGTGACCTCGACAGGCTCGACCGCGTCTACCTGGGACACACCTGAAGGGGCAGGACCCTGAGGGGGGAGGGGGACTACCGGGGGGGGACCTGGTACCAAGAAGAGCGGGGGTGGGGGGAGGGACGGAGTGCGGTAGGGGAAGAGGCGGTAGTAGGGTACCGACTCGTCGAACGTGACGTCCTGGGAGGACAGAACACGTCGAGAGGTGGGGTGGTAAAACTGCCACCCAGGGGCGTCGGGGGGGAACCCCAGGAAGACGCAGGGAGAAGCACGAGGGGACAGCTTGTCCGCAGACAGGTCGCGAACAAACGCCCGAGATCCCCAGACCCGGAACGCCGACGCATCGCCAACCTTCCCCGTCCACAGCAGGGCTGGGGAGGTCTCCGGTCGAGAGACCCTGGGGTGGAGGTTGATTTGGTGCGCAGCGTACCTGACCGCAAACGGCCACAGAAAATGGGGAGCAGCCGCATGCATCATGGACGTACGAGCGACGTCCATGACCATGCCAATGCGGCGCTCAGCAATCCCATTCTGCTGTGGTGAGTCCGGAAGCGTGAAGGTCTGACGGATGCCTCGCGCACGACAGTAGGCACTGAGGAGGCCAGAGGAGAACTCTCCGCCTCTGTCCGAGTGCAGACGCAAAACAGGGAAGTCAGAGCCAAAGCTCCTCCGAAGCTGGAGACGAGCTACGCAGATCCAGTCGATCAACACCTCAGTGACCTCACCCTTGCTGCGCAAGGGGAAGACTGTGGTGTAACGCGAGTAGTCGTCAACCACCAGCAGGAAGTAGCGCTCCTGACCCTGTCCACGGACGCGGGCTGGGCCCCACACGTCCATGTGAAGCGTCTGCAACGGGGCCTCTGTCGGAGGAAACTGGGAGGAGTGAGGGGCAGCACGCTGGCGCCCCTCGACACAGGGGACACAGGTAGGGCCAGGGCCCGGAGGAAGGGGAGGGAGAGACCGGGGAAGACCAGACACAAGGACTCGCGAGGCCATGCCTCTGAGCCGAAGCAGAGAGGGGTGGCCAAGGCGGTGGTGCCAGAGGAGGGTCTCGTGAGACAGACGACGACACGAGCAGGGGGCAGACTCAGGACCAGACCTGGACGCTGCAGCAAACACCTGACCAGACGAAGGGACCCTACCAGACGTAGTACCTGGAGGAGAAGCAGTGGTCAGTGTGTACAGGCTCGACCCTGGTCGACGTGTAAACGTAGCCAGGTGGCGACCTGTATCCGCCTCCGTGCAGTGGGTCACCCGCTGACGAGCAGGGGTGAACTGGTGGACACCCGCATCCTGGAGGTCAGCACCACTCACCAAGTTTGTCGAGAACGAGGGGAGGTAGAGACCAGTCAGGGTGCCAGAGGGGGCCGCCGGACACGGGAGGACAGTGGAGAAGCGAGACAGGACAGGCCCCCCAGAGGGGTCAGCCAGGGACACCGTAACCGGCCGACTCAGCGGCGTGAGAGTGGTGCGGTCCCTAAAGAAGGAGCGAGACGCTCCAGAGTCAAGGGTGAAGGTGTGAGAGGCCGAAGCCGACACAGTACCTGAGAGGGCAGACTCACCAGCACCTGAGAGCACAGACGCACTGGCACCTAGAGCAGCAGCCTCACTAGTACCTGACGCGGCAGTACCAATGCCCGGGTCGGGCGGGAAACACCGGTAACAGTCATCCTCATCACTACCAGTCACAGCATACATAGCAGAGAGAATAGCATCAAAATCAAGATCATAAATAGCTACACCAGCCCTAGACAGCTCTCCCCAGCGGGGGATCTCAGCGGCCTCCGGAAACTGCTGACGCCAGGCGCCGGTCAGGCGGCCAAAGCAGCGGCGGGCTGTGTGGGCGCCTCCACACCTCTCCCCTGCACGGTCACCGGTGCGAAGAACGTAGGGGCAGGGACCAAGCGCACCACCACGCTGACGCTGCAAGTACCACTCACGGAGCTGCTGAGGGGCGAGGACGGTGCGAGAGCGCTGCTGCTGCTGTGGCTGCTGCTGCGGCTGCTGCTGCTGCTGCTGCTGACGCTGACCACCCCCAGAGCTGCTCCGCTGGGACGAGCCACTCCGACCCCCGCCTCCACCGCCACCCCCGCCTCCACCGCCACCCCCGTCTCCACCGCCACTTCCCCCACCAGGACCGTCGCTCCCACCGCTCCCACCGCCTCCTCCGCTACCACCTCCGCCGCCACATCCGCCTCCACCGCCGCCACCAGTACCTCCACTCCCGCCACCACCCCCACCGCCACCCCCACTCCCCCCGCCACCCCCACCGCCTCCTCCACCGCCCCCTCTAGCTCCACCCGCTCCCTTGCCCCCCTTGCCCTTGCCAGAGCGGCGTCTGCCGCTGGGGGCAGACGCCGCGCCGACCGACTCAAAACCAGTGAGGTCGGCCGCAGCGGCAGAGGCGACAGAGGGCAGCAGGGGGGAAGGACCACACCCCTCAAAGATGGGGGTGCGAGGGTCACCCCGAGAGGCCCCTACAGCGACAATACTCTTCTCAGCCGCTAGCAGGGACTCCTCAAGGAGGTCGACAGTGAGAGTGGTGGGACAGACAGAGAGAAACTGGTCCCTAACGACACGAAGGGACTCAGGGAGACGGGTGACGAGAAAGTAGAGAGTGATGTACATGGGAGGAGGGTTCGCAGCGCGGAACTCAGCAGGAAGGGCAGCGCGGTAGCGGGTGTCACTAGCACGGAGGTGGGTAACGAGGTCAGCGACAGTGGGAAAGGAAGCGAGGTCAGGGAAGAGAAACGGTAGCATGAGGCGGCTAAGGGTAGCGGAGGAAGGGGAGGAGTAGCGTGCAACTACAGCGTCGTACAAGGCCTGAGCGGTCTTGCACTGACTAAAGTGGGCACGCTCAGAGGAAGGGAGGTGGCGACGCACAGCAAGACGTGCAGCAGCATCGCGGGTCGCCCACTTGGAGCGAACGGCAGAGTCAGCATCAGCAGGTGGGGCAGGGACAGCGCCAGAGACAAAGTCAAAGAGAGAGACCTCATCTATCGCATCACACAGTAAGTACAGCTGCAGGTCTTCAATCCAGACGGCAAAGTCAATGGCCCTCCCCTCAGCGTCAAAAGTAAGAACATTGGGGGTGGCCATGGCAGCAGCTGAAAGTCTCACCAGGCTGGGAGAGTCGGGTAGGTCAGCAGCAGAGGAACACAGCTCAGGAACAGCAGCACGGCTCCTCAGGCGGCTCGGGCGGCTCGGGCGGCTCGGGCGGCTCGGGCGGCTCGGGCGGCTCGGGCGGCTCGGGCTGCTCGGGCGGCGGCTCGGCTGCAGCTCAGCGGCGGCTCGGCGGCGGCGGCTCGGCGGCGGCTCAGGTGGCGGCGGCTCGGCGGCGGCGGCGGCGGCCCGGCTGCTGGCGGGCGGTTGGCTGCTGCTGGGCGGCTCGGCGGGGCCGCGTAGCAGAGGGCGGCGGTGCCGCGTAGCAGAGGGTGGCGGGGCCGCGTAGCAGAGGGCGGCGGTGCCGCGTAGCAGAGGGTGGCGGGGCCGCGTAGCAGAGGGCGGCGGGGCCGCGATCGAAGGGCGGCGGGGTCGCGACCGAAGAGGGCGGCGGGGCCGCGTAGCAGAGGGCGGCGGGGCCGCGTAGCAGAGGGCGGCGGGGCCGCGTAGCAGAGGGCGGCGGGGCCGCGTAGCAGAGGGCGGCGGGGCCGCGATCGAAGGGCGGCGGGGCCGCGTAGTAGAGGGCGGCGGAGCCGCGTAGCAGAGGGCGGCGGGGCCGCGTAGCAGAGGGCGGCGGGGCCGCGTAGCAGAGGGCGGCGGGGCCGCAATCGAAGGGCGGCGGGGCCGCGTATCAGAGGGCGGCGGGGCCGCGTGGCAGAGGGCGGCGGGGCCGCGTAGCAGAGGGCGGCGGGGCCGCGTAGCAGAGGGCGGCGGGGCCGCGATCGAAGGGGGGGCGGCGGGGCCGCGTAGCAGAGGGCGGCGGGGCCGCGATCGAAGGGCGGCGGGGCCGCTAGGGAAGGGCGGCGGAGCCGCTAGGGGCGACACGACGGGTCGCTAAAAAAAAAAAAACGCGCCTCGGGGCGCGGTTCGGTGGGCCCTAGAAGCAGTCACTAGGAGCGAACCTGCTCTGATTCCATGTGAAATCAAAGAACGAGAATGAATGACTATGAAGTGAAGTGAATACAAATAGGAAACCCTAATTGTGTTGTACCCCCTATGGGATACCCCACTATAGCCTACAGAAACAAGTAAGCTATATGTTCTGACAAAGAGGAAAAGCGAAAGGGGCAGGCAGTTGAGGAGGGGAAAGCTGGAAAAGAGGAGAGGCGAATGTCGAATAAGGAGGGGAGAGGAGAGGATGAAGGGGAGGGGAGAGGGGAGAAAGGTCAGGAGGAGAGAATGGAGGATGCGGTTGAGGGTAGCGAGGAGGACAAGGAGGTGATGGGTGGGGAAGACAAGGTGGTAGGGAGCGAAGGGGACAAGGAGGCCGAGGGCGGGGAGGACGGGGAGGTAAAGAGCGGGGAGGGCAAGGAGGTTGGGGGAAGGGAGGACAAGGAGGTGATGGGTGGGGAAGACAAGGTAGTAGGGAGTGATGTTGAGTGCAATACATGGTTTGCACGGCAACCTACCGCCTATTCGCCGACGGTAAAAGAAAATGGGGAGTTTTTTTTGAAGTTAATTTGTGGCGTGAGAAATGTCATTTCATTTTGCATTTTGTGTGTGCGCATTTTGTTTGTGTTCTGTGCCATTCGTCCTTGCATTTTGTGTGTTCTGTTTTCATTTGTAATTGCATTTTGTGTTTGTGCATTTTAAGTTTCGTGTTCACTGTTCTCATGATGCGCTCAAATGAGGCTCACATGATGCGCTCAAATGAAGCTCTCATGAAGTGCTCAAATGAGGCTCCCATGACGCGCTCAAATGAAGCTCAAATAAAAGCTCAAACGAAAGCTCTCATGAAACTCCAATGAGCCGCAAATGAGCTTCCCATGAAAGTCTCATTTGGGTGTAATGTTTCATGGATGGCTCATGCGAGCGAGTGGTGTATCGTGGTCGTGGGGTGTTTGTGGGGCTCGATACTTTGACTGGTCAAAGGGGGTGCTGTTGACTTTCACGCTGGTCAAGCACGCAAAATCTTGACCGCGCTTGTGGTCCTGATTTCACGTGTGGGCCCTGAGGATCCGAGCGTGTGCTCACGAACTGTTACGAGCGTGGCAGGGCCCACGATCACAACAAGACAGCGTGAATGATCGCCTTGCACAAGCGCAGTACACAACGACGGGTTTGTCTGGTCGTGAATGATTGCGCACTTGAGGGGTGCGCGTGTGTTTCGAGTGGGTGCTGCGGGATTCCGAAGGGTGCTCGGAATTTACTGCTGAAAAACTGTTTTTCGGAGTTGACTCACGGAACAAGAAATTGCACACGAAAGTAACACCTCTTTGCGGAATAATATCGACGCGGGTACAAAACGGTTATTCCGTTTTCTCAACGGTAAAAACCGTTTTACAACTGTTTGCTTGCATGAAATTCATGAATGCCAAATTGGAGCTACATTGGAACTCATTTGAGTCAGCAAGGTAATTGTCATAGGTGGAATTTTAAAACCCGCGTCCCAAATTGCGGGCCGCGAGGGTCAAGTTTTTAAAACTTGACGAAGTTGAGTGTCCAAGCTTTTGAAAGTCACGCACTTGCAATTTGGGACTTTCGAAGACAGATTCACTCACCAGGGGGAAAACCGAGGGCTGGCTGGGTCTCGCGAAAAAAACGAACCTAGACGAAATCGGAAAATCTCGCCAAAGCCCACACCAGAAAAACTCCCTCTGGTCAACTTTTAAAAGCATGAACAATTTGGGCCGCCGGCTTTAAGACAGATATTTTCAAGAGGAGAATCAAGCCGAATTCGCATAGAGTTTTCCAAGACAGCAAGGCGAAATTCTAGAGTGCAGTTAAATAACTGTTTCGCTATTTTCCTTTGCTTGTATGTGAGACGAAATATAAAACGTGTGCTTGTGCTTGATTTTTCTCAATCCTTTCTAGTGAAAATATTTTCTGAATTTCTTTGGCGACTTAACTTGCTCTATCAACGTATTGACGTGAAGAGCCTTTTCTGCACACGACCCAATCGATCGTCAACGCTGCGCAACTCAGAGTGGGACTACTCTAGTACTCTCGATTAACGATATACTAAGTAATTCCCTCTACAAACACGGACCCTTGGATGGGGGCTGGTTTACCATGCACCCAAGGACCCTTGGAGGTGACATCCGTAGAGATTATTAAGTGTGTGTTTATCCGTGTATAGAGCCTTCTAGATCCCAATAGTTGTTAACAAGTGAGGAGGACGGGTGTCAACGGGAGTTGTGTGTTGGCCCCGTCCTCGCTTGGGCGGAGCCGACTTCGTGATCGGATGTGAGGGGAGCAGCCGACCTGCAGCAGTGGGCGAGCTGGTTGACGAGGAGGTCGACCTGCACAGGGAGCCATTGCACGGGGGCCGACTTTGGGGTGGCGCCGACTTCAGGGAGGTCGGCCTGGGAAGTCGACCTGCGGAGGACGTCAACTTGGTGACGTCAACTTGGGGCAGCCGACTTCGGTGGTCGGCTGACGGACTGCTGGTCGACCTGGTGGTTGGTCGACCACGCCTGTTGGTCGACCTGCTGGTCGTTGACCTGACCTGGTGGTCGACGAAGGAGGGACCGATGTCGACCTCGACTCAGGCCACCGAGCAGTTGGGCGTCGAAGTAGCAGGGCGTCAACTTGGTGACGCCGACTTCGGGTAGCCGACTTGGGTGGTCGGCTGACAACTGCGCTGGTCGACATGAAGCTGGTCGACCAGGAATGCTGGTCGACGTGGAGCTCGCCACGAGTGACGTCGACCTGGAGCTGGTCGACCAAGGGTGTGGTCGACCTAGCGAGGTCGACTGGAGGTGGTCGTCGACCTGGGAGGTCGATGGGCACATACAGGAGCAGCTGGTCGACGTGGTTGCCAAGTCGACCAGGTTACCTGGGTGACAAACTCCTGCGGAGGAGTGCGACGGTCGCCCAGGCGAAGTTGGCGAGCCCGACCTCGGGGGTGGTATCCCGAGGTCGACATGGCGGATCAAGTGGAGTTGTCAGCACGAGGATGACTTGGTGTGTGCGTTGTGCAGGTGACGAGGCTCAGCCCGCCAATCATCTGCGAGCACCTGCAAAGCGGGTGCGCTGCTGTTCGGCGGGAGCAATGCTGGCACGCCGTCAACCTGCGACGTTGGCACGCCGTCGACTTTGCACTCCTGGAGCGCGCTAGACCAAGTCGTGCTGGAACGCGGTCGACCGTGCTGCGCTGGCAGTCGACCGACCTGAATGCTAGCTCTGATGTAGTCTAGCCGTGCCAACTCTATTGTACCATTGTTGTCAACTTTCTTTAGTGAAACTCTTGCTTATTCTCCCTGTAAACTAGCAAGCTGTGTGTACACTAGGAAAACAACTAAGGACCAACGAACGCATAGATCACACGAGCACCCGTGCCTAGCCCGTAGTCTAGCTCCCATTGTAGTAGTTATCTCCGCATGGTGCGGTGAGCGTGGACGGCACACGACTTACCTTTCAGTCAGGTGGACGTAGAGGCCACTTACCTAAGTTGCTCGTAGGCCGGCAGCCGTACAGGTCCCTAGCGTGAGCGTAGGTGACGCCAAGGGTATGGACACACTGGAGGATGCGAGGAGACGCCATGAGGCCCAGGAGTACGAGGCGATACCCTGGGCGGTCGTCGAGGCTAGACTCCGCTCCATGTAGGCGACGGAGCATCCCCCTTCCCGACCAGATTCTCCTCGATCGGTGACCAACGAAGGCGGCGTCGATGTGGGCGTCAACGCCGGAGGTGGCCAAGTCGGCAGCAGTGCGGGAAGCACGTCGAGACAGCGTGGTGTGATACACGCCGATAAAGTCGGCAGCATTCAGGCGCGAGGGGTGCGATCGTCGGCGGCTGCAGGCTCCTTGCAGGGTGATGTCGGAGGTTAACGAAGTAGAATGTCGCCGATGTCGGCGACACAGGTGACGGCAGGCGGGATAGCACCGAGCTACGGCTACTTCAAGCTTACGCCGGACAAGATCTTGGTCACCCCGCCACTCACCGGTCGACCTGACATTCTCACCTGGAAGGAGGCCATCGAGCCTCAACTGGAGATGGCCGGGCTGATTAGCTTTGCTCGAGGCACCGTGACGACGCCAGACGACCCGGACTTGTGTGCAGAGTTTCGCGCCGTGCAGCTGTTGACCTTCACGGTCATCTCGCAGTGCTACTCACCATGCGTGCAGATCGCCTTTAAGTGGTGTCGGGAGTACCTCGACGCATGCCACCAAGCGTGGCACTTCATCGAGTCGACCTACCAAGTCACCGACGACTTGTTCATCGCCCAGGTGGAGGGACATCTGACGCACCTGCGTATGGGCGACGAGGAGACGGCGACCAACTACTGCAACCGGGCCCGGCGAATTCTCGCCACCATCAGGACGGCCGGCGCGCAGTACTCGACAGCGTCGTACGTCACCCATGTCATGCAGGGACTCTCAAGAAGCTACAACCTCCTGAAGTGGCTGTCAATGGCGCCGAGCACGAGGTCGATGCTCAACGAGGACAACTTGACCTCGTACATCCTACAAGACGAGGCGATGCAGGAGGCAGAGCGGTCATAGGAGCTCTTGGCGCAGGTGAACTTTGTCGCCCCGGCTATACAAGGAGGTCGACCGGGGCAGCGCGGACAGTCTGGCGGCGGTGGTAGTAGTGGCTGGAAGTCGGCCAAGGAGGTCGACAAGAAGAAGTCGACCAAGGACAGCGGTCGGGGAGGAGGAGGTCGATGTCGGGAGTGCTGGCTCTGCGGCGACCCCGACCATCTCTTCTTCGAGTGCCCCAACCGCAGTGACTCCGACGTAGACGACGCCAAGGGAGGCCGTGGGAGGTCTGGCAGCCGTCGTCCTCGTCGTGGAGGAAACCATCCGCGCAAGGAGAAGCAGTCGACCAAGACGTCGACTTCGGCAAAGGACGCCGGCTCCTCTACTAGCGGCAAGGCGCGGGACGACAAGATAGCATCGTGCTCGCTGGTCGGCGTCGTGGAGCCGACCGTCTCGCTGGCGCCAGAGGCCGGAGAGGACTTCCAGGCGGTGGCGGCACCTGTGCAGGCGAACTCGGCAGTGGTCCTGCTCGACAGCGGTTGCTCCCACCACCTGATGGGGATGAAGGAAGTCTTCGTCGACCTGTAGCCGAGTGGCTCCATTAAGCATGTGCGCGGCTTCAATGGGGCGCTGCAGGACGTCCAGGGCCGTGGCACCGTCGCCCTGCAAGGAGAGGCCGGGAAGCAGGTGCTCATCCCCGACGTGCTATACGTCCTGGGTGTGCGGGCAAACCTGCTGTCGTCCGGCCAGCTGAAGGAGCACGGCGTGAAGCTACAGGAGGACGGAGACGGAATGCTGCTCGTCTCGGCAGCTGGAGAGGTGCTTGGTCGGGCAACGTACTCTGGACGAGTCCTCTGCACCGACCTGCGTCCCTGCTCAACGAGGTCGACGTCGACCACGCCGGAGGTTGTGGCCGTGCAGGCGATCGTCTCGAAGACGAAGTCGACGCCGAAGAGGATGCATGCGAGGCTTGCGCATGTAGGCATGGACACCATTCAGAGCTCGGCGAAGAACGAGGTCGCCATTGGGCTGGACATCAAGTCGGCGACGAGCGCTGACTCACCGTGTGTCTCGTGCGTCGGCGGGAAGCTGGCGCGGCACACCTTCCCCAATCAAGGCTCCGACGCTGACGACGTGCTGGCCGTCGTGCACATCGACTTATGCGGGCCATTCTGCAGTGGCTGCCAAGGACGGCAGCCTGTACTTCCTGCTACTGAAGGACCGCAAGACCCGCTTCGTGTGGGTGAGGCCGGTCGCCAAGAAGTCGGATGTGCTGCTAAAGTTCCAGAAGTGGCTGGTGCTGGTGGAGAGGCAGACGAAGAAGTCGGTGCTGATGCTTCGCTCCGACTGAGGGGGGGAGTTCCTCGGGAAGAAGTTCACCGACTTTGTGGACGGAAAGGGGATCGTCCACGACCTTACCTGCCCGTACACCCCGCAGCAGAACGGCATGGCGGAGCGGGAGATGAGGACGGTGGTGGAGTCGGTGCGGACGATGCTGCTGCACATGGGCGTGCAGCACCACTGGTAGCACCTCGCTCTACGGCAGGCAGTCTGGGTCCGCAACTCCCTTGAGAGGTCGATGCTGCCGCCGGGAACATCCATACCAGCTGCTGACCGAGCAGAAGCCCGACTTGACGATGGCGCGGGTGTGGGGCTGCATGGCGCAGTTTCTTGTCCCCGAGCAGCAGCGGGTGGGAAGCTGAAGCCGAAGGCCAGGTGGGGCCTTCACCTTGGCGTGTCGGGGGAGAGCAAGGGCTGGGAGCTCCTCGACATCGACGCCAACCGGATGGTCACCACGTTGGACGTGGTGTTCTACGAGGATATGTCGCTGGAGGTGTGGAAGTCGGAGCACGGGCCGGTGTCAGGTCGGACGCTACCCACCCCGCCGACCGATACCTCGACGGCGACGCTGCCTTTGCTCGCTGAGGTCGGTGAGCTTGCTGATGAAGACGCCGAGGTCGTCAGTCCTCCTTCACCTTCCCATACGACCCCTGCCCCTCCCCTCGTGGCCGACTTGCACAGGCTGACTCCTATGTCGGCCTCCGGCGATGAGGGTAGTAGTGGGACGTCGCCTTCGGCGCCGACCAAGGGCATCGCCGGTGGCCGACGTGAAGAGCGGCAAGTCGACGTGGGAGTGAAACCGATGTTGATAGTGGAGGAGCAGGTCGATGAGTAGCAGCCGACAGGAGAGCAGGCAGTAGTGAAGCCGACCACGGAGCAGTCGGCAACCGGGCAGTCGCCCGGGAAGCCGACTACAGGGGAGAGGTCGACCAGTAAGTCGACCGAGGAGCAGCAGGACGACGAGCAAGACGGTGACGACGGAGGGGACGCCGAGGTCTCCACCAAGAGTGACGTGGTGGAGGTTCGGCCGAACCACGGAAGTCAGGCCGAGTCCGGAGGCCGCCGGACTTCTTCGTCCCCGCTGCCTTCACCACGGGGTATGACGTAGACGATGATGACGACCTACTGTACGACGACGCCGGGGAGGATGAGGAGTTTCCGGAGCTCGACCCCGACATGCTGGCCGACCCCGAGCACCGTTGGGACATCTTGACGATGACGGTGAATGAGGCTTTGGTGAGCTGGAAGGGCCCGGCGGTGAAGGCTACCATGGAGGAGGAGATCCGCAGCCTCATCAACATGGGCACTTGGGAGCTGGTCGAACGCCCGCCGGGGGTCAACATCATCAAGAACCGGTGGGTGTTGACGACGAAGTACCACGTCGACGACACTGTCGAGCGCGAGAAGGCGAGGCTGGTCGTGAAGGGCTTCACGCAGGTGTATAGTGCCGACTACGACGAGACGTTCGCGCCGGTGGGCAGCTACGTCACACTGAGGATTCCCTCAGCATCGTCGCCATCCTCAACCTCAACCTGATGCAGCTCGACATGAAGAACGCCTTCCTGCAGAGTAAGCTCGACCGGGTGCTCTACATGTCCCAGCCAGACTACTTCAACGACGGAACCGGCCGGGTGTGCAAGCTGCTGAAGAGCCTATACGGGCTGAAGCAGTCGCCACTGCTATGGTACTTGGCGCTCAACGTCGTGCTGGTCGGCGCCGGGTGGAAGAAGAGCCAGGTTGACGAGGCTCTCTACTTCAAGGTCGACAATGATGGGAGGGCCTGCTGGGTGCTGGTCTACATCGACGACCTACTCGCCGCCAGCTGCAGCACCGTGATGCTGAAGGAGCTGAAGGAGCTGCTGGAGTCCGCCTTTGAGCTTCGGGAGATCTCGCCGATGCAGAAGTACCTCGGGTTGGAGATCGTCCGCGACAGGTCGGCGGGGAAGCTGTGGCTGCACCAGCAGGGCTACGCCGACAAGCTGCGTAGGCGCTTCATCGACGAGGAGCAGACCGGGCGCACCCCGAAGACGCCGGTCTCGGTCGATGCCTACGCCAAGCTCACCTTCGACGACGAGGAGGCACAAGAGTGACAGGAGGAGGAGTACCGGCAGAAGGTCGGCTCGCTGCAGTTTGCGGCGACGACGACGAGGCCGGACATCGCTTTCGCCTGCAGCAAGCTGGGGAGCGGCCTCACAGTGAGGAGCGACCAGCACTAGCGTGAGGTCGACCGCTGCCTTGCCTACCTCGCCAACACGCGTGACACCGCCCTGGAGTTCGACGGTGGACCCGAGTCCCTGAAGTTGGTCGGGTACGTGGACGCCGACGACGCCGGTGACAAGCAGAACATGACGAGTACGGGTGGCTACGTGTTCGTCTACGAAGGGGCCGCAGTCTCCTGGTCGAGCCAGCGCATCAAGTGCGAGACGTCGTTGTCGACCGAGTCGGAGTACGTGGCGGCCACGGAAGCCGGGAAGGAGGGATGTCGACTTCGCTTCCTCCTCGCAGAGTTCCAGAAGCTGGATGCTGGGAAGCCGACTGTCTTTCGGGTGGACAACAAGTCGGCCATCACAGTCGCCGAGGGCATGGGGTTGACAGGCAACACATGGAGCGGTGGCAGGCCTGGCTGCAGCATATGGTGAGGCGCGGGAAGTTTTCGCTGAAAGTACATCTCGACCGCTGAGCAGCCGGCCGACTTCCTGACGAAGGCGCTGCATTATCTGGCCATTAATCGATGCTCCGTCACCATCGGCCAGGTGCGCTTCGCCGACGTGGGCGACGAAGATGACGACGTGCAGCAGTAGGTGCTATGCCCTCTTGCATGGCTGGGGCGGTGGACGACGTGTCGTGTGTTGGGTGCACGTCGACGAGCTATTCTCCGAGGAGTACTGCCGTATGGGCTGGGGGCCCAAGCGTGAACGCGCTAGGGGAGTGTCAACGGGAATTGTGTGTTGGCCCCGTCCTCGCTTGGGCGGAGCCGACTTCGTGGTCGGGTGTGAGGGGAGCAGCCGACTTGCAGCACTGTGCGAGCTGGTTGAAGAGGAGGTCGAACTGCACGAGAGCCACTGCACGGGCGCCGACTTTGGGGTGGCGCCGACTTCAGGGAGGTCGACCTGGGAAGTCGACCTGCGGAGGACGTCAACTTGGTGATGTCAACTTGGGGCAGCCGACTTCGGTGGTCGGCTTGCGTACTGCTGGTCGACCTGGTGGTTGGTCGACCAGGCCTGTTGGTCGACCTGCTGGTGGTTGACCTGACCTGGTGGTCGACGAAGGAGGGACCGACGTCGACCTCGACCCAGAACGCCGAGCAGTTGGGCGTCGAAGTAGTAGGGCGTCAACTTGGTGACGCCGACTTCGGGTAGCCGACTTGGGTGGTCGGTTGACAACTGCGCTGGTCGACATGAAGCTGGTCGACCACGAATGCTGGTCGACGTGGAGCTCGCCAAGAGTGACGTCGACCTGGAGCTGGTCGACCAAGGGTATGGTCGACCTAGCGAGGTCGACTGGAGATGTTCGTCGACGTGGGAGGTCGATGGGCACATACAGGAGCAGCTGGTCGACGTGGTTGCCAAGTTGACCAGGTTACCTGGGTGACAAACTTCTGCGGAGGAGTGCGACGGTCGCCCAGGCGAAGTTGGCGAGCCCGACCTCGGGGGTGGTATCCCGAGGTCGACATGGCGGATCAAGTGGAGTCGTCAGCACGAGGATGACTTGGTGTGTGCGTTGTGCAGGTGACGAGGCTCAGCCCGCCAATCATCTGCGAGCACCTGCTAAGCGGGTGCGCTGCTGTTCTGCAGGAGCAATGCTGGCACGCCGTCAACCTGCGACGTTGGCACGCCGTCGACTTTGCACTCCTGGAGCGCGCTCGACCAAGTCGTGCTGGAACGCGGTCGACCGTGCTGCGCTGGCAGTCGACCGACTTGAATGCTAGCTCTGATGTAGTCTAGCCCCGGCAACTTCATTGTACCATTGTTGTCAACTTTCTCTAGTGAAACTCTTGCCAATTCTCCCTGTGAACTAGCAAACTGTGTGTACACTAGGAAAACGACTAAGGACCAACGAACACATAGATCACACGAGCACCCGTGCCTAGCCCGTAGTCTAGCTCCCGTTGTAGTAGCTCTCTCCGCAACGGGGAGGTAGGGGGTGGGGAGGTCAAGGAGGTTGGGGGCGGGGAGGGCAAAGAGGTTGGGCAAGGGGGGGACAGGAGACGGGGAAGGTAAATCAGAATTCAATTGCGCGGGGAGATCGGATTCTTGTAAAGAGGGGTCGGCATACGATTTCAACCGTTGCATGGAAGATGGGACGGTGTAGAGGTTGTGGACGGGGGCCGTGGTAGAGTGGGATCGTACAGAGCAATGTCACGCACTGGCACCTTGGAGCCACGTACTGGTGCAGCGATTGGAGCGAGCCGTGAGACGGGAAGAGATCAGGTGGATGAGGTGGTGAGGAATTTAGGGGTGGTGGTGATCGATAAGTTCTCTAAAATGGGACACTTCATCCCGACCAACGCCACAGCTACTACTGAAGCAACTGTTCCCCTCTTCTTTGACCGCATCATCACCATCCACGGCATCCCCACTACACTCATCTCAGAAAGGGACCCAGATTTCACTAGCTTGTTCTAGAGGGAACTCATGTGATTGTTGGGACAAAGCTTGTGATGCCTTTAGCTATCACCCCCAGACTGATACACAGACAGAGCGACTCAATCAGGTGGTTGAGCAGTTACTACGCACAACTTGCAAAGACGACATTAGCCATTGGGATCTACAATTACCGACGCTTGAGTTCCCTTACAACAACGCTTCACATGTGGACATCGAAATCTCCTTTCTTCCTGTGCTACAGACGGGAACCACTCACAACACACTAGCCAACCACACCGGCACATGTCCAAGCCACACACGACTTTGTCACCACCATGCAGCAGCTATGGGAGACGACTAAGTGACATCTCATCACGATGTTGAACTTCCAAAGGAGTATGCCGATCGATAGCGACGAGATCACTCGGTAGCAGTCCGAGATCTGGTGCTTCTCTAACGAGAAGTGAGAATGGAATGAATGAACTATGAAACAGTTGGGTACAAGTACTAACCCTAATTGGGTTGTACCCCTTATGGGCTACCCCACTACAGCCTACACAAATGTATAAGCTATAATGTTCTGACACACCCCCATAGGCAAAGTGGGGGAGAACAAGTGGTCACAAGACCAGTCAAGCAAAGCAAAGCAAAGCAAAGAAAGCTCAAGGTGGATCACAAAGTCACCACACAGTCCAAGCACAAGAGTAAGGCCACAAGGCCAGTTCACATGCAAGGTCATACGTATAAAGGTAGAACAAGCAAGGGCAGGTATAGAAAGAAGACAGTACAAACAAGATCAAGAAGTGAGCAAGTGAGGCCAGGTAGGCACAAGACCTAGCACAGTACAGGAAGCGCTGATGATCACAAGGCGGAAGGGCCTTGGTGAAGATATCAGCAGTGTTGGCCTCAGAGGCCACGTAGGTGAGGCGGAGCTGACCACACTGCTGCAGCTTACGAGACAGGAAGTAGCGGAGAGCAATGTGCTTCGTTCTGTGCTCCAGTCTGTGCTCCCGACACAAGGCCAGCATGGCCTTGTTGTCTACGTATAGAACTGGAGGAGAACGAGGCGGCTCTCCTAGGTCAGTTAGTAGGTAGGTGAGCCAGCGTAGCTCCTGTGCAGCCATGGCCCCTGCGTAGATCTCAGCCTCACAGCTGGAGCCGAGAACAGAGGACGAGCGGGTAGACCGCCACGAAACAGAGCCGGAACCAAGGCTGAAGGTGTAACCCTAGTGACGACCGCTGCGTAGCCTGGTCGTCAGCCCAAGAAGCGTCAGCGTGACCTGTGAGGACTACTCGACGTCTCCCTCCAAGCACTAGCCCCATGCCCGACGTACTGCACACGTAGCGCAACACCCTCTTCGCTGCAGCCATGTGCTCTGGTCGGTGTCTCCAGGGAGCAACATAGCGTGCCAAGATGCTAAGAGGGTATGCAAGGTGAGGTCGTGTGCAGGTCATCAGGTACATGAGGCAGCCAACAAGCTCTGGGTACGGGCCACTCGACTCTACGGACTCATCCGAAGGCAGAGCTGAGAGCGAGTGGCGAGTAGACAGAGGAGTGGCCTGAGGCGAGGAGTACGTGAAGCCGAAGCGCTGAAGGACCTGCTGCACCATGTGTGACTGAGTCAGGGTAATGGTGCGCTGTGCTCTGTCCCGGGTGATCTGCAAGCGAAGGTAGCTGCGCTGTTCACCCGGGTCTGTGCACGTGTGTCTCTTCTGCAGCTCGGACTTCACGTGGGCGAGTCCAGCAGTGTCAGCAGTGGCAAAGACCAGGTCGTCAACGTACACGAGGATGTAGAACGGCGGCAAAGATGTGTCGCTGCGTAGAAACAGCGATGGGTCGGCTGTAGAAGGAGCAAACCCAAGAGCCGCAAGTGTAGTCCTCAGTGTGTCGTGCCACTCACGGGGCGCCTGGCGGAGACCGTAGACTGGCCGCCGGAGGCTCCACTGGGTGCGAGGAGGAAACGACCCAGTGAGGCCAGGAGGGCGGCGCAGCCAGATCTCCTCGTGCAGGCTGCCGTGCAGGAAAGCAGTGCTGAAGTCAAGAGAGTGAAGCTCGTAGTCGCGCTGAGCAGCTATGTGCAGCAGCACCCGAAGAGTGGTCATCTTCGGGGTGGGAGAGAAGGTCTGAAAGTAGTTAGCTCCCTGCCGCTGACTGAAGCCTCGAGCCACGTAACGTGCCTTGAAGACAGGCGGAGAGCCCGGCGGCCGCTTCACCCTGAAGATCCACATCCCACTGACGATGTTCGCCCGAGGTGGGGGAACCTCGTCAACGTAGGTGCCTGTGGACTTCCAAGAAGCCATCTCTGTGTCCATGGCCGACTGCCACTGAGAGGAGTAGGGACCCTCGATCGCCTCAGCGTACGATCGAGGAGTCGGGATGTCAGGTGCATCCGGGTCTCCCTTAGGGGCAATCAGCGTGGACACGAGATGGGGCAAAGCAGCCGCAAAGCACTGGAACTCCTCCTGCCTGTCCTCAAGGACGTCCGTGTTAAGAGCACACTCACCCTCGACAGACGGAGGACAGACAGACTCAGACTCAGCAACAAGACTGGCAGCGTAGTCTAGACGACAGCGAGCAGCGAAGTTGACAAGCTCAGCAACGAGAGCAGACGCAGCAGCAGACTCAAAGGAAGGGTCAGTGACGACAGTAGCAAGAAGGCGCGTGACCGAAGGACTAGCAGCACGAAGGGAGTCAGACTTCGGGTCAGCAAGAGAAGGAAGAGAGGACTCTGGAGGAGACGGCAAAGGGACACGCAGAGGAGCAGTGGAAGGACGCAGTGCCATCTGGTGTGTGCCAAGGACCGCAGGAGGACGTGGACGCGCAGTACGACCACTAGTGCGAGCAGCACAAACAGGTGACGCGGGACGAGACGCAGGCTCACGACACTCAGCAAGACCTCCAGTAGGACTAGTGTAGGGAGAAGGAGCAGGTAGAGGGGAGGCGGGCGGTAACTGTGATTGCGACTGGACAGGCGGTGGACACTCTAGGGGAGGAGCAGGACCAGTAGAGGGCGGGAGACCAAGAACCTGCTCCAAGAGCAGAACGAAGTACGGCCTCGGCCGCGCAGCGCCTCTAGAACCTGCAAGTACGGCACCAGTACCCCCAGCGGCAGCACCAGCGCCAGCAGAACCTCCAGCTCCAACAGCGCCAACTCCAATACCCTCAGAAGCATCAGCGCCCGCAGCACCGCCAGCGCCAACACCCCCAGCAGCTCCAGCTCCAGCAGCACCAACTCCGGTAGGACCGTCAGCACCAGTAGAAACACCAGCGCCAACACCCGCGGCAGCTCCAACTCCAGCAGCACCAACTCCAGTAGGACCGTCAGCACCAGCTGCCTCAGCAGCACCCCCGAGACACACAAGCACCAGTAGAAACACCAGCGCCAACACACCCAGCAGCTCCAGCTCCTGTAGCACCTACTCCAGTAGGACCGTCAGCACCAGCTGCCTCAGCAGCACCCTTAGACGCACCAGCACCAGTAGAAACACCAACGCCAACACCCCCAGACTCAGCAGCACGTCTCCAGCGGCGGGCGAACCACACGCGCAGCTCCTGTGGAGAGAGCGGCTCCCGCCTCGACGAAGTACCGCCGGCGGCCACACGAGCAGACCCAGCATCCCCAGGCCACGCACCCCCAAACTCTAAACCCCCAAGCTTAGCACCCCCAGACCCAGCACCCCCAGACTCAGCACCCCCAGACCCGGCACCCGCAGACTCGGCACCCGCAGGCTCAGCACCCCCAGACCCGGCACCCGCAGACCCGGCACCCGCAGGATCAGCACCTCTAGCAGCACCAGAGTCTACAGCTACCTCGACAGGCTCGACAGCGTCTACCTGGGACACACCTGAAGGGGCAGGACCCTGAGGTGGGAGGGGGTCTACCTGAGTAGCACCTGGCGCAAGGAAGAGCGGCGGCGGGGGGAGGGGCGCAGTGCGGTAGGGGAAGAGACGGTAGTAAGGCACCGACTCGTCAAAGGTGACGTCCTGGGAGGACAGAACACGGCGCGTGGTGGGGTGGTAAAACTGCCAGCCAGGCGCGTCAGGGGGGAAGCCAAGGGAGACGCAAGGAACAGCACGGGGGGACAGCTTGTCCGCAGACAAGTCGCGGACAAACGCCCAAGATCCCAAGACCCGAAACGCAGACGCATCGCCAACCTTCCCTGTCCACCGCAAGGCGGGGGAGGTCTCTGGCAAGGAGACCCGGGGCTGAAGGTTGAGCTGATGCGCGGCGTACTGAACCGCAAACGGCCACAGAAAATGGGGGGCAGCCGCATGCATCATGGACGTACGCGCGACGTCCATGACCATGCCAATGCGGCGTTCAGCAATCCCATTTTGCTGTGGAGAGGCCGGAAGCGTGAAGGCCTGGCGGATGCCCTGTGCCCGACAGAAGGCTCCCAGACGGGCAGAGGAAAACTCCCCTCCTCTGTCTGAGTGCAGACGCAAAACAGGAAAGTCCGAGCCGAAACTCTCTCTGAGCTGGAGACGAGCTGCGCGGATCCAGTCGATCAACAACTCAGTGACTTCACCCTTACTGCGCAAGGGGAAGACTGTGGTGTAACGCGAGTAGTCGTCAACGACTAGCAGAAAGTACCGCTCTCTCCCCTGCCCACTGACGCGGGCTGGGCCCCACACGTCCATGTGTAGAGTCTGCAGCGGAGCCTCTGTCGGAGGAAACTCGGAGGAGTGAGGGGCGGCGCGCTGTCGCCCCTCGACGCAGGGAACGCAGGTAGGGCCAGGCCCCGGAGGAAGGGGAGGGAGAGACCGAGGAAGACCAGAGATAAGGACACGGGAGGCCATGCCTCGGAGACGAGGCAAGGAGGGGTGACCAAGGCGGTGGTGCCAAAGGAGAGTCTGGTGGGACAGCAGACGACACGAGCAGGGGGCAGACTCAGGACCAGACCTGGACGCCGCAGCAAACACCTGACTCGACGCAGCTACCTGGGCAGACTCAGCAGTAGGAGGAGACTCAGCAGTAAGGGTGTACAGGCTCGACCCTGGCCGACGGGTGAACGTGGCCAAGTGTCGGCCTGTCCGAGCACACCTGCAATGGGTCACTTGCTGACTCGCAGGAGTGAACTGGTCAACCCCTCGATCCTGTAGGTCCGCTCCACTCACCAAGTTCGTAGACAACGAGGGGAGGTAGAGACCTAGACAGGGTGCCAGAGGGGGCTGCAGGGCACGGAAGGACAGTGGAGAAGCTAGCAAGGACAGGACCCCCAGAGGGGTCTGCTAGGGAGACTGCAACCGGCCGACTAAGCGGCGTAAGAGTGGTGCGGTCTCGAAAGAAGGAGCGGGACGCACCCGAGTCCAGGGTGAAGGTGTGGAAGGCCTGAGCCGACGTAGTACCTGAGAGAGCAGACTCACCAGCACCTGGGGCGGCAGACGCACTGGCACATGGGGCAGCAAACGCACTAGCACCTAGAGCAGCAGTCTCACCAGCACCTAGCGCAGCAGCCTCAATGCCCGGGTCAGGCGGTACACACAGGTAACAGGCACCCTCAACACTATCAGCAACAGCATACATGGCAGCAAGAATAGCATCAAAGTCAAGGTCAAAGATAGCAACCCCGGCCTTAGCCAGATCTCCCCAGCGAGGGATCTCTGACACCTCAGGGAACTGGCGACGCCACGCGTCCGTCAGGCGACCAAAGCAGCGCTGGGTGGAGTGCGGACCCCCGCACTGCTCACCAAGTGCGGTCGCCGGTACGGAGAACGTAAGAGCAGGGACCAAAACCCCCACCGCGCTGGCGTGCAGTGTACCACTCACGAAGCTGCTGAGGGGACAGGGTCACACCACTCCGCTGCTGCTGCTGGCGCTGACCACCACCGGCGCCACTCCTCGACGCAGAGTCGCGACTCGCTCCACCACCGCCGCCTCCGCCGCCGCCGCCGCCTCCGCCGCCTCCGCCACCTCCTCCACCTCCGCCTCCTCCACTACCTCCGCCACCTCCGCTCCCTCCGCCACCTCCACCGCCTCCGCCGCGTCCACTGCTGCCGCCGCCGCCTGCCACCCTCAGCACCACTGCCACCACCACCCCCACTCCCTCCACCGCCTCCACCACCACCTCCACCGCCCCCTCCACCTCCTCCAGTGCCCTTGCCCCCCTTGCCCTTGCCGGTGCGGCGTCTCCCGCTCGGGGCAGACGCAGCGCCGACCGACTCGAAACCAACGAGGTCGGCTGCAGCAGCAGAGGCAATAGAGGGCAAGAGGGGGGAGGGAGAACACCCCTCAAAGATGGGGGTGCGAGGGTCACCACGAGAGGCTCCTACAGCGACTATGCTCTTCTCTATCGCTAGGAGGGCCTTCTCGAGGAGGTCAACGGTGAGAGTGGTGGGGCAAACAGAGAGGAAGTGGTCCCTGACTACACGGAGAGAGTCAGGGAGACGGGTGACTATGTAGTAGAGGGTGATGTACATGGGGGGAGGGTTCTTGGCGCAGAACTCAGCAGGAAGCGCAGTGCGGTAGCGAGTGTCACTAGTGCGGAGGTGCGTAATGAGGTCAGCAACAGTGGGAAAGGCAGCAAGGACAGGGAAGAGGTACGGTAGCATGAGGCGGCTCAGTGCAGCAGTGGCAGGGGAAGAGTAGCGTGCAACTACAGCGTCGTACAAGGTCTGAGCACTCTTGTACTGGCTAAAGTGTGCATGCTCAGTGGTCGGTAAGTGGCGGCGCACAGCAAGGCGAGCAGCAGCGTCACGTGTGGCCCACTGTGAGCGAACAGTGGCGTCAGCATCAGCAGCAGGGGCAGGGGAGGCACCAGAAGTGAGGTCAAACAGGGAGAGGCTGTCTGCCCTATCGCACTGCAGGAAAAGCTGCAGATCATCTACCCATACCTCAAAGTCCACTGCCCGACCCTCAGCGTCAAAGGTGAGAACGCTAGGGGAAGCCATAACAGCAGGAGACAGGGCAGTGCAGTGGCAGAGACTGTGCTCTTACTAGCTAGGTGGAGCGATCGGGCTGCTCGGCGGCTCGGCTGTCGGACGACTCGGCTGCAGGGCGGCTCCGCTGCTGGGCGGCTCGCCTGCTGGGCGGCTCGGCTGCTGGTGCATGGCGGCTCGGCTGTCGGGCGGCTCGGCTGCTGGGCGGCTCGGCTGCTGGGCGGCTCGGCTGCACGGTGCTGGGCGGCTCGGCTGTCGGGCGACTCGGCTGCTGGGCGGCTCGGGAGGCCGGCGGTTCGGCTGCTCGGCGTTGCGGGCGCTGGGACGAGGGGTCGCAGGTGGTGGCGAGGTCGCAGGTGGCGGCGGGCCGCAAGGGTGGGCGGGGTAGCGGTGGCGACGGGGCCGCAGTGGGGCCTAAGTGGGGCCGTAGAGGGGCCGACGGGGCCGAAGTGGGGCCGTAGCGGGGCCGCAGCGGGGCCTAAGCAGGGGCCGAAGCGGGGCCGTAGCGTGGCCGTAGCGGGGCCGACGGGGCCGTAGCGGGGCCGTAGCGGGGCCTAAGCGGGGCCGACGGGGCCGTAGCGGGGCTGTCGTGGGGCCGTAGCGGGGCCTACGCGGGGCCGACGGGGCCGTAGCGGGGCCTAAGCGGGGCCGTAGCGGGGCCGACGGGGCCTAAGCGGGGCCGTAGCGGGGCCGACGGGGCCGTAGCGGGGCTGTAGTGGGGCCATAGCGGGGCCGTAGCGGGGCTTAAGCGGGGCCGTAGCGGGGCCGACGGGGCCTAAGCGGGGCCGTAGCGGGGCCGACGGGGCCGTAGCGGGGCCGTAGTGGGGCCGTAGCGGGGCCGTAGTGGGGCCGTAGCGGGGCCTAAGCGGGGCCGACGGGGCCGTAGCGGGGCCGTAGCGGGGCCGTAGCGGGGCCTAAGCGGGGCCGTAGCGGGGCCGACGGGGCCTAAGCGGGGCCGTAGCGGGGCCGATGGGGCCTAAGCGGGGCCGTAGCGGGGTCGTAGCGGCCTAAGCGAGGCCGTAGAGGGCGGCTCGAGGGGCAGTAAGGGCGGCCAATAGGGGCCACTAAGGCAGCTCGAGGCGCTACTCGGGTTAGGAGCTAAGCGCGCTCCGGGCAGGGAAGGGAAAAAAAATTCGTGGTGGGCCCTAGGCAGTATTCCCACTCGGGAACCTGCTCGATACCATGACGAGAAGTGAGAATGGAATGAATGAACTATGAAACAGTTGGGTACAAGTACTAACCCTAATTGGGTTGTACCCCTTATGGGCTACCCCACTACAGCCTACACAAATGTATAAGCTATAATGTTCTGACATTCTCGACACACACAACTTGGACCTGTCCCATCTTACGTCCAATCTCCGACCTCGCTTCTATGGTCCCTTTTGTGTTGAGGCGATGGTGACACCAGTAACATTCCACTTGCGCTTACGTATCACGTCGAAGCTTTACAACGCTTTCCATGTTCAGCTACAGATGTTCTACAAGGTTTCAGAGACGACAGCTACCACCACCACCACCTGTTCTCATACATGATGAACCAGGGTACGAGGTGGAACGAGTTTTCGCTCATCGACGCAGGCGCGGCAATACATTTGAGTTTTTAATACGCTGGAAGGGATATGACCCGTCGGAGGACATTTGGGTTGCAGAAGCTGATATGGGCAACGCATGCCGCGCTCTGAAGGATTATCTTGTCAAGCAGGGTGTATCTCACAACACCCATTTTTGAGGGGAGGATGTGTGAGAGTACGACAGCTAGCCTCATCTCTAATTACCTTAATATGCTTTACCTTGCTCGCTTATTTTTTCTTATGCATGCTTTTGCTCGTTCTAGGTTGCTTAATATACTTTATTTGGTCGCTTACTATACTTTATTATAGTTATAGCACCGTTCTAGGTTGCGTCCACCGATTTCTAGGCTTTTCGGTCGCCACCAAATTCGCTGTCTACCGAATTCGTGAAGGACGCGTTCGGGATGCTTCACGACCTGCGAAACCTTCGAGTAACACCCGGGTTACTGCCTTTGTGTCAAGCCTATATATAGCCTCGTGTTGTACCGAAATGATCATATTAAAATTTCTGAACCAGTTCCTTTGATCATCACACTTGCATATCAGGATGGAAGACAACTCGATCCACAAGTTCCGTACCAGATACGGCTCCTACGAGTATCTGGTGATGTCGTTCGAATCTTTGCAACGCACCAGCGAAATTCCAGGCGGAGATGAATCACATCCTACTGCACCCTTTACGATGTATTGATCTACACCAAGAACGTGAAGGAGTGTTGGAGAATAGTTACATTACAATATTTAATGCAATATTTCTTTTGGTATAAACCCTTGTGGAGGGTAGTTTCGAGACCCTTCTTGGTTGGGGGCAGTGTGGCACTCTTCCATATCATTGTACCTCTGCTCTTGGGGTCTGAAGAGGCTGGGAGTCGTTCCCAACTCGTAACTCTTCCCAATTTGTGTTCCAAGACTATAGTGGCTGCCATAGTGCCGTTCGTTCAATCTGACACTGCGACGTCAATTCTTAATAAAATCATACGATTGCCTATTGTAGACGACGTTAAGATGCTCTAGATCCAAGTTACAGCATGTTATTTGGAGCTGTGACCAAAATAGTATGAACGTATAAAGCCGATGTGCAAAAATCCGTCTCTGCACCCTATTTTTGTTTTAGGTATATTTGAGCCTATTGTGAATATAACAAGGAGCATGTGGAGCATCTCTGAAAAGCCTTCGAGATCCTGCGAGAGAACAAGTTCTACGTGAAGCTGTCAAAAAGCGACTTTGCCCTAAAGAATATGCAATTTCTCGGGCACATGGAGAATGCGTAGGGCATACATGTGGACCCCCGCGGAAGATCGAAGCCGTCAAAAAGTGGAAAGTATCAGAGAATGTGGAGGAATTGCAGCAGTTCCTAGGCTTCGCCAACAAGTTTATGCCGCATTACGCTACGATAGCAGCCCCACTGACGAACTTATTGAAAAAGGATACGCGTACAAAATTTGATACTCTTCAACAATAAGCCATGGAGCAGCTACATACAGCACTCACTGCAGTGCTAATACTCATCCTACCGAATCCGGACAGAGATTACGTGGTAGAAGCTGTTGGTGCAACCCTACGGTTTGCACTCGGCTTGTTGTCCGTGTGCGTGCATGTGTGTGTGTATGGAATGGTATGAGGGCATGGGATAATATATATTTCATGCTTATAATTGTGTGTGAATGTTGAGTCATGATGTCGAGTGTGTGTGTCGAGCCAATAGCGAGTTATCGCTAGACGCGTGTTACGCGGTCGTTTGTGTCTTGCGCGCGGTTTCTATTTTTGTCGTGCGCGGTTTCTATTTTGTCCTGTGTCGAACGTTCAGGTGTGTCGCAGGTGTGTGCAGCAGACCCATCAAGAGATCAAGGATGAGTTTGTGATGAAGAGCCCGAGCCTTGGTGTCAAGCCTCAAGTGATTTCGAAGCTCGCCAAAAGGGTACACCTCAAGATATTGAAGATAGTTACATTACTTTGTGTAGTGTAACATTTCACTTGGTGTAGGCCCTAGTGAAGGGTAGTTTCGAGACCCTTCGTGGTTGGGGACAGTCTGGCACTGTTCGACATCACTGTACCTCGGCTCTTGGGGTTAGTAGGAGCTGGGAGTCATTCCCAACTCGTAACTCTTCATATCTCTTCCCATTTTGTGTTCTAAGACTATAGTGGCTGCCATAGTGCCGTTCGTTCAAACCAACACTGTGTCGTCAATACTTGGTGAAATTGTGCGATCTAAATTGCCTATTGTAGGCGACGTTCAGACGCTCCGCATCCAAGTTGAATCAGGTCATTTGAAGTTGTGACCAGAACGCTATGAACGTTTGAAGCCGCTGTGCAGAAATCCGGCTGTGCACTCTATCTTTCGTTTTAGGCACATTGGAGCCTATTGTGACTATAACAAGTGGTATCAGAGCCCCTTGGAGCAGTTTCGACAATGGCTGGACCTGAGGAAAGGGGTGGCAGAGGTACTGGTGGCAGAGGAGAAGCCCAAGCTCAAGGCCAACACCGTGATTCAGCTATGGCGCCTGTGCAATCAAGTGTTGGCCCATCTAGGGATGAACCTAGAGTGTTTGGCCTTGACAAGTTCAATGGTGACAACTTTGCTGAGTGGTCCTTCAGAATGGAGAACATATTTGACCACTATGACCTGCTGGAGGTAATGGAAGGAACGGAGAAGCGTCCCGAGAACGACCCGGAGAAGAGCCCGTGGGTGCGGAAGAGCGCACAAGGCTACCTCCTACTTGGGCAAGCGTTGGGGAGCAGCCAAATCCGTCACATCAAGCCTTTCCAACGTGAACCAGAGAAGGGACCAAAGGCATGGGCTGCTCTCAAGGGTGTACACACTCCTGCAACAGCGGCGGTAGCTGTGGTGTTGGAACGGCAAATGGCGACACTACGAATTGAAGAGGATGAAGCGGTTGAAGAAGGGGTGCAGAAATTCTTCGACTTGTTGACGCGACTTGAGGGAGCTGATTTGAACTATAGTGAGCTCCAAAAGAAGACCAAGTTGCTGGCCCTACTCCCTGAGTCATGGTCCTCGCTCATCATCAACCTTAATCGCGACTTGCCCCGCCTCTCGCTTGAAGACGTGAAGCGAGCTATCCTTCAAGAGGATTTCCGCCGCCGTGAGTTGGTGAGTGCGGATGGCGCTGGGGCAGCGAGCATCGGCCGTGGATATGGTCGAGGAAGAGGTAGAGGACGAGGGGGAGGAAGGTTTGGTGGCAGCAACTTCGGCGGAGGCCGCAGGAGTGGCGGTTACGGCAGCGACGACAAGAGCTACGGACGCGGTCGCGGCCGATTCGACGGCGAGTGTTACTATTGCCACAAGAGCGGACACATGTGGCGCGACTTCTACAAACTCCCTAATGGTTGGACCCCTGCTCAAGGCCAAGAGGGTAGAGGAGCAGGAGGAGGGAGAGGAAGAGGCCGTGGAGGCCGTGGCGGTCGCGGTGGCGGAGCTGCAAACATCAGAAAACATCATGAAGAGCGGAGACAACGACAAGGACCCGAGTGTGAGGATCTGGGATCGAGCTCAGAACAGATGATTCAAATTGAATTGAATTGAATGTCCACCTGCGTACAATACGAGGCTATATATAGGCTCGACACAAGGCCCCGTAACCAGGTGTTACGCGAAGGTTCCGCGGGTCGTGAAGCGTCCCGAACAGATCCTTACCGAATTCGGTAGAAGGCAATTCGGTGGCAACCGAAAAGCCAGAATTCGGTGCACGCAACCTAGCTCGGTGCTATAACTATAATAAAATATAGGAAAGCACCTAGCCTAGGAAATCACGCAATTCATGCATGCATATGATTATCCTATGCTAGAAATAGCATGATAAAGTAGAGGCAAGCAAGCATAGCTGGCATAAGCCGTCGTACTCTCACACGTTCCCCCCTCAAAGCTGGGTGGCGTGAGATACACCCTGCTTGACAAGATAGTCCTTGAGAGCACGGCGTGCGTTGCCCATATCAGCTTCTACAACCCAACTGTCCTCAGTGGGGTCGTATCCCTTCCAGCGTATCAGGAGCTCGAGGGTCTTGCCACCGCGGCGCCGATGGGTGAGAACGCGCTCGATCTCGTACTCGGGTTCATCCTGTATGAGAACAGGTGGTGGTGGCGGTAGTTGCCGTCCCTGGAACTGTTGGTTGGGGTCCTTGTAGGGCTTCAGTAGCTGGACATGGAAAGCGTTGTGAAGCTTCCATGTATCTGGTAAGCGCAAGCGGAATGTAAGTGGTGTCACCTGTGCCTCAACGAGAAAAGGACCACAGAAGCGAGGCCGGAGTTTGGATGGGAGGTGAGACAGGTTCAAGTTGCGCGTGTCAAGAAGCACCTGATCTCCGACTGCTACTGAGTGATCACGTCGCTGACGATCGGCATACTGCTTCTGGGAGTTCTGCATCGTGGTGAGACGTCGCTGAGTCTTCTCCCATAGCTGCTGCATGGTGGTGACGAAGTCATGTGCGGCTTGGACGTGTGCCGGTGTAGTTGGCTGCTGTGGTGTGAGTGGTTCCCGTCCGTAACACAGGAAGAAAGGAGTTTTCCCTGTGGCCGCATGTGATGCGTTGTTGTAAGCGAACTCTAGGGTTGGTAACTGTGTGTCCCAGTGGCTGACGTCGTCCTTGCAAGCTGTGCGCAGTAACTGTTCAACCACTTGATTGAGTCGCTCTGTCTGTCCGTCAGTCTGGGGGTGGTATGCTGAAGACATTGCAAGCTTTGTCCCCAACAGTCCCATGAGCTCCTTCCAGAACTTACTCGTGAATTTGGGGTCTCTGTCTAAGATGAGTGTAGCGGGGATGCCGTGGATGGTGATGATGCGGTCGAAGAAGAGTCGAGCAGTTGCTTCAGCTGTAGCTGTGGCGATGGTCGGTATGAAGTGACCCATTTTGGAGAACTTATCGATCACCACGAGGATGGAATCATGTCCCCGTGAGGTCGAAGGAAGTCGTGTGATGAAGTCGAGGCTAACGACCTGCCATGGCTGCTCCGGTACGGGTAGAGGCTGAAGTAACCCTGCTTTTTTCTGCTTGCTGCTCTTCATCCCCTGGCACGTGTCGCAAGAGGTGACGAACTGCTGCACGTCTATTGCCATCCCGGGCCAGTAGTAATACTTTGCTAGCCCTGCTAACGTCTTGTTGCTCCCGAAATGTCCCGCGTAATGGTACGTCGTGAAACTCCTCCAATAGGATCTGCCGTAGCGGGGCGTAATTCGGTACCCAAATCTTTCCTGAACCCTTCCTTACAGCTAAGTCTTTCTCCCACTGTAATAGCTTCTTGGTCTGTGCTGTAGCAATCTCTGCGTCCACGGAGTACCCATGTTGGAATAGACCCTTGAGCAGAGGGTTCATCCCGTCGAGCTGGATGCCTGCTACATGTCCGGGGCGGCTCAACGCGTCTGCCTTGTTGTGTAGCCCGGGCTTGTAGACGATGTCGTGGTGGAAGTGAGTTTCCAGGAAGTCCACCCACCGCACATGTCGTCGTGAGAGTGTCGGCTGTGACTTCAGGTATTTGAGACTGCAGTGGTCAGTATAGACTGTAGTCTTGGCTCCCTCTAGGTAACACCTCCACGCCTTGAAGGCTATGACTATCGCTAAGGCTTCCTTGTCGTGAATGGGGTAGTTTAGTTCTGCTCCGTGTAGCTTCTTATTGAGGTAGGCGATGGACTGCAAACCGCGTCCGTGATCCTGCATCAGTACTGCTCCGACTGCTTGGTCACTAGCGTCTCCTTCCACCACGTAGTCCTTGTCTGGATCCGGCAAGATGAGTACTGGCGCTGTAGTCAGTGCTGTCTGTAGCTGCTCCATGGCTTGCTGATGAAGGGTATCCCATTTGTAGGGCGTATCCTTTTTCAGTAGGTCGGTCAGTGGCGCTGCTATCTTAGCGTACTGCGGCACGAACCTGTTGTAGTAGTTGGCGAAGCCTAGGAACTGCTGTAACTCCTTCACGTTCTCTGGTACTTTCCACTTCTTGACGGCTTCGATCTTCCGTGGGTCCACGTGTACGCCCTCGGCACTCACCATGTGCCCGAGAAACTGCACCTTCTTCAGGGCGAAGTCGCTCTTTGACAGCTTCACGTAGAACTTGTTTTTCCGCAGGATCTCGAACACCTTCCGCAGATGCTCCACGTGCTACTTCATGTTCTTGGAGTAGATGAGAATGTCGTCCAGGTACACCACCACGCATTCGTCCAGCAGGGGTCGTAAGATGTGATTCATTTCCGCCTGAAACGTTGCTGGTGCGTTGCAGAGTCCGAACGGCATCACCAAGTATTCGTAGGAGCCGTATCTGGTACGGAATGCTGTCTTGTGGACGGAGTTGTCTGCCATCTTGATCTGCCAGTAGCCCGATCGTAGGTCCAGTTTCGAAAATACTGTTGCTCCACGCAGTTGATCGAGTAGGTCCTCTATGCGCGGTATGGGATATTTGTTTTGGACTGTCTGTTTGTTCAGTGCGCGGTAGTCGATGCACATCCGTAGACTGCCGTCTGGTTTTGGAGTGAAGAGAACTGGTGCGCCGTAGGGAGAGGTGGATCGGCGGATCAGTTGTCTGTCCAGTAGATACTCTATCTGTTTTTTCATGTCTGTCAGTTCAGTCGGACTCAGTCGGTATGGTGCACGTGAGACGGGTTTCGCACCTGGTTCCTCCACGATCTCGTGCTCGTGGGTGCTTGCTGGAGGTACGCCTGCAGGTAGGTCGTCGGGCATTATATCCTTGTACTGCTCCAAGACCTCTTTCACTGCTGCAGGTAGCTCGGAACTCGGCTTCTCCTCCTCTGCTGCTGCCATAACCAGTGCTAGGTAACCCGTGTTACTCTTGTTCACCGTCTGTTCGAACCGTGCCAGTGTCGTTTCAGGTACGTCCCCTGTATCCGTCCAGCTTCGCAGTGCTATCCGCTTCCCATTGTTGTAGATGCACACCTTGCTGTTGACCTAATCGATCTCGGGGTTGAACCGCTTCAGGAAATCTCGCCCCAAGATAAAATCTAATCCTTTGATGTTGGTGACTGGTAGCTTCGGCTTCCACCTCAACGCACCTATATGCAGTTGCAGTGATGCTTCGCCGTGGATAGGAAGCTTCGTACCGTCCACCATGGTTGCTGTAAACTGGGTCTCTTCCGCCTTCTCTCCAATTTTCTCCAATGCTCCGCGGTCACACACCGAGTGAGATGCACCGCTGTCCACCAGTGCCTGGAGGCGTCGCCCATTGCATAACACCTCGAGGAGTAGTGGTTTCTGCTGTGCTGAGTAGCCAAAGAGGGTCTCGTTAACAGGATCATAGGGTACATCAAACTTAATACCTTCCCTTTTTCCTATACCTGACTCCGTGCTTTCCAACTTCACCTGGGGGGTAGGAGGATTTTTCCGAGGCTTGTATAATTTTTCCTGAGCCTGGATGTCTCCTTTAAGCCTTGGCAGCTGTGTAGGCTTCACCTGTGGGCGACGGGGAGCCTTAACACTGTGGTGCAGGGAGAGAATATTAATTCCACGGAACGCACGACCCTTTTCTACGCTCCGTAGTGCTTTGCCCAACTTCTCAGGTACCTGAATAATTTCTAAAGGCCTTTTCTTGGCCTCTAGACCTCCCCTGAATTTTTTGAAGGCTTGTAAACCACGAGAAGCAATATTCTTCGTTAGAGCATCTTTATAGGATACTTTTAACGAATTCTTACTTTTCGTGGGTGTTCGGCTGGAGTTTCCCGGTCGGTGCAGAGTCTTTTTTTCGCGGAGCCTCCATTCCCCTCGGCGATTTCCCCTGATGCCGGCCGGTCCTGACGTTTTAAATTCGCGCCATCATTTTCTCCTTTTTTCACCCGCTCCGAAGTCGCCACTTCGTCGCCTTTTCCTGCTTTTCGGGTCTTTACGCGATCGCCAGGTCGATCCGCGGCTACTGGCGATTCCCGTTTTTTGACTTCGGGGGTGCTTCACTGTTTCCGTCCCGGAGTGCCGCACGTGCTTTCTTCATTTTGTAGCACGACAAAAACTGATGTCCTGCTGCGCCGCAAAATTCGCATTTTGTCGGCTGCTGCTTCGCCTCGTATTTGTCGATATCCATCGGTTCGGTGAACGTGGGGGGTGCCGATCGCTCCGTGCCGAATGTACGGTTCAGCGTGAAGCGTTGTGTTTCGGGTTGACTTCGAGTCAGCGCGTCGTATCGCTCGGCAGCACGCACGATGTCTCTGTAGCTGTTGTAATTCGCCGCAATCACCTGCCGCCGAATCTCCATTTTTAATCCTTTGGTGTACGCCTGGATTTTTTCGCCTTCGGTCAGGTCGGTGATGCGGTTGAACAACAACTCCATCTACTGCGTGTACTGTGTTACACTACTGTATTGCTTGTGTCGGTGTATCTGCTGCCACGCCATGTAGGTTCTATTAATTGGTTCGAAACGCTCGATTAAATCTGCCCGAAACTGCTGCCACGTTTTCTCCCCGCGGGCTACGTCGGTGTAGTAAATCCATTCGAGAGCCGGTCCACGTAACAGTGTCGCTGTGAGCCGAATCCTTGCTGCGTCGTGTTGCGGGGTCGAACAGCCAATGGCCTCGAAGTACATTTCGAGGGTGGCCACGAATCGCCGGACGTCGGATCCCTTCGCGCTTGGATCGAACGCCTCCGGGAGCCTCGGTCGTGCTGCTTCGAGGTTCGGCGACAGTGGTGCCATTGGTCCGTGAAATGTCGGTGTCGCCACTGCTGCTGGAGTTGTCGGTGCTGCAGACGATGTGGTCGCTGCTGCTGCGGTGGCGAGCCCTGGTTGGCTTGTCAGAAAAGCCTCGAGTCGACGAAGCGTCGCCTGCGTCTGCTCCATGTCGGTGCGGAGGCTCGCGATGTCGCTCGTAGTCGCGTAGTTGTCGCCTTGGCCCTCCATTTGGTGATTTACAGGAAGATGCGCGACGAAAATAATCGAATTCTAGGTGCTGGTCGACTTACTGTGAGTCAAGTTGACTGTAGAATCGACGAGCGCGAATTCTGTAGGTTGCGTAAATCTCCCTTAGGCGAAATTCGCGTCCGATCTTGGCCGTTGAGGAGAAAATCGATCCGACGCTCCAAATTCCAACTTTTTTGGGCGAAATTCTCTGGGCCGTTGAGATGAAGCTCGATCGAACGGTCGAAACTACAACCTTTCCACCAGTAAATCTGAGGGGTGTTCGAAAACCGAATCTAGGGGGACTTAGAAAAATTGCGCGGAACTGGTTTTACATACCCGTATCGGCGCTTTCGTCGTCGCCCCCGCGGTTTTTAAAGGCCGGAACTAAGCGGTTGAAGACCTCGCGTGTAAACCCGCTCTGATTACCAAGTGTGAGGATCTGGGATCGAGCTCAGAAAAGATGATTCAAATTGAATTGAATTGAATGTCCACCTGGGTACAACACGAGGCTATATATAGGCTCGACACAAGGCCCCGTAACCAGGTGTTACGCGAAAGTTCCGCGGGTCGCGAAGCGTCCCGAACAGATCCTTACCGAATTCGGTAGAAGGCGATTCGGTGGCAACCGAAAAGCCAGAATTCGGTGCACGCAACCTAGCTCGGTGCTATAACTATAATAAAATATAGGAAAGCACCTAGCCTAGGAAATCACGCAATTCATGCATGCATATGATTATCCTATGCTAGAAATAGCATGATAAAGTAGAGGCAAGCAAGCATAGCTGGCATAAGCCGTCGTACTCTCACACCGAGCAACGATCGGTACCCGGGTCTATTCTACTTCGTGTCGACGCAAGTACCGACTGGTCCAGAGAAGGATGAAGGCTTTGAGGAGCTAGCAGCTGTGTGGAAGGTGACTCTACACCCTCTGGACTATTGGGTGATCGATAGTGGCGCTACCTATAGCATGACACCTCGCCCGGACTTGCTCACCGAACTCGAACCGTCACCGGTGAAGCATGTCACATCAGCTTTGGGGCAGCGAGCGGAGGTGAAAGGCATGGGCAAGGCCATGTTTAAGGGTGCTGATGGGAAGATGGTGGGCCTCAAGAATGTGCTTTGGGTGCCCAGCCTTGCTGCCAACCTGATTTCCGTGCGGCGGTTGGCAAAGGCCGGCATGGACACGAACTCAAAGGGAGCCAAGACCTACACCGCAAGGCTTGGCGATCGGATTCTTTGGGACCTTCATGAGGACAGAGATGTCTACAACGAGATGTGGCAGATCCCTGTGGTCCCAATGCATAAGGAGAGGCAAGTGGCAGCAAGCATCAGCACCAAAGGTGGAGCGGTTGGTAGCGGCGATTGCGCGGACGGTCCCGCTAAGGAGAAGGAGTCCAAGAAGTGCAATCTTGGAGGGAACAGCAAGCTTGGTGAACCTATGGAGAGAGGTGCAGCAGCCAAGGAGCAGCAAAAGGGTGAGGAGAACCCCGAGGCAGCAGCGGAGGAGGACTATGGAGAGAGTATGTGGGGCGCTATTGCTAGCGCGGCATTCTCCAATCCAACTTCGGCTACGGGGGAGTGTGATTGGCTCACCTTGCATCGGCGCATGGGGCATGTGGCCCTGCCCATCTTGCAGCAGCTAGTAAAGAATGAGATGGTTGCTGGCATATGTGTGAAGGGGGAGCCCGATGAGGTACTTGGCTGCCCGACGTGCATGCAAGCCAAGTTCACCCGTTTCCCATTCTCTAGTTCGGAAGGCAACGACTAAGGCACCACTTGATAAGGTGGTGATGGACGTGGTGGGCCCCCTGAAGCTTGGAGCTGCTGGAGCTAAGTACTTCCTCACTATTGTGGACGTCTACACCCGTATGACTTGGGTGTACGTGCTGGCCAAGAAGAGCGACGTGGCTGAAACGTTGAAGGCGGATTGGTTCCCGATGGTGGAGCGGCAACAAGACCGTCTAGTCAAGTCAATCCGCACCGATCGAGGGGGAGAGTTCCTGAGCAAGGAGTTTGGGTTGTGGCTGAAGAAGAATGGTATTCGGCACTCCCTCACCATGCCATACTCCCCTGCAATGAACGGCATCGCCGAGCGAGCGAACCGCACAATCACGGAGGCGGCACGCAGGTTGCTCATTGAAGCCGGGCTACCCGACTATTTCTGGCCTGATGCGGTGCGGAGCGCGTGTGTGGCCAAGAACCGAGCCTTGTCTCATGTGGGAGCAGACAAATGGGTGCCCTATGTGGAGTGGCTAGGAAGGAAGCCAAAGGTGGATATGCTTCGGGTGTTCGGGTGCATGTGCATGGCGCTCGTGCCTAAGCATCTTCGGCACAACAAGCTTGGTGCCACGGTGTGGGCCGTGCACTTGGGCATGGCTCAAAACAGCAAGGGATGGCTTCTTTGGGACCCATTCACCAAGAAGTTCTTGGTGAGCAGGGACTGCAAGTTCATGGAGAACTTCATGTACAAAGATTGGAAGGCGGAGAATGAGGCGAAGATAGGCGTGCGGTTTGGGGAGGTGAAGAGTTCCGGTTTGGAGCATGTGGAGCTGCCTTTGGAGCTGAGCAGCGGCAGCACAACCACAAGGCAATCCTCCCTTGTGAATGGGGGAGAGGAGGCCAATGATGCAGAGGAAGAAGAGGAGGAGGTGCAGCAAGTGAGCGAGTGTGCACCGTCACTCCCTTCCCGTACTACGAGTGCTCCACGGATTCGAGCCACACCACAGCAACGCCAAGGCCTTCAAGTCCCTGCAGCTGAGGAGGAAGGAAGGGGAAAGAGGAGAGTTCAACCCCCTAATAGGCTGACCTATGATGCGCTGGGAAAGCAGGGCAAGACAGCCCTGGCCGGAGCGGCAATGATGGTCGGAGACGACGAGGAGAGTGACTACGAGGAGTGTGCCTTCGCGTTCTTCTCTCCGGTAGAGATGCCGGGAGAACCTGTTGGATGCACGTCATTCTGAGTGCATGTCCTCCTAACGTCCTGCCGAGTGCTCGTGCTATTTGTGCTTGCATGATTTGCATGAGCATATGTCATTATGCATGGCTGTTGGATATTGTCATCTCTATGTTTTTCTACAAGTCTAAATGCTTGATCATGTAGGAGAAATCCAGAGCTTTCCAACGATACCAAGATCGCCTTATTCTGACCAAGATCGCCCAAGTTACTAAGATTTCCAAGACTTGGATTTCTTATTACCTTTTGGGGTTATATCTAATTTGGGTGATTACTTGGGACATGACTATAAAGGGATCTTTGGTTGGGTGGTTAGGGAAGGCAACTTTGACTTTTGGATTGGGGTGGCTAGAAGTTTCTAGCATGGGTTGCAAATGTTGCAACACCTAGGCAAAATCCAACTAGATTGGATTTTGCATGTGACACCTCAAGGACCTCATGATGAGGGTTGCATCCTTGCTGCTAGGAAGGTTCCTACCATCCTTCCCTAGCTCTTGGAGAACCCCTTCCCTCTCATGGTTCTCTTGGAGGTTCCCAACTCCAACTTCCTATGCCTACATGCTTGTACTTCCTCTACCATTCTAGTTATGCGGCTGCTGGACGTTTTTACATGGTTCTCACCCTCTAGACCATCTTAACGACTGATTCAACTTGGAGATGGTAGCTAAGCCTAAGGCGCAACTTCCTACCGAGCGGATTTGCGTTTAGTTGAGTAATGAGTTCGTCGTAAGCTCTCAAAGTGACGGATCGTGAACAACAGAACCAGCAACTCTCAAGGAGGCTTTGGAGAGTAGTGATGCTGAGGAGTGGAAGAAGGCCATGGAGAGTGAGCTGAAGAGCATCAAGGAGAATGACACGTTTGAATTGGTGGAGCTACGGGAGGGGCGTACGGCGGTAACGTCCAAGTGGCTCTTCAAAATCAAGTCGGATGCCGACGGCAAGATCGAGCGCTACAAGTCTTGGCTTGTAGCCAAGGGGTACCAGCAGAAGGAGAAGGTGGACTTCAAGGAGCTGTTTGCCCCTGTGGTGAAGCCGACGACGCTGCAAACCCTATTCGCGGGAGCCGCCATCAAAGGATGGGTAGTAAAACAAGTGGACATCGGTAACGGCATTTCTTAACGGCATCCTTGAGGAGGAGATTTTTATGGCGCAGCCAGAGGGGTTTGATGATGGTAGTGGCAGAGTGTGGAAGCTGAAGAAGGCCCTCTATGGGCTGAAGCAGGCCCCTAGGCAATGGTACATGAAGCTGCGCGAAGTGTTGGAGGGGATCGGCTTCACTCCCTCAACGGCCGATCACTCCTTGTTCATGCTTGGCGAGGGGGAGCAGAGGAGCTTCATGGTGGTTTATGTGGATGACATTCTTATATTCTCACCCTCCTCTGACCTTGTGAAGGAGGTGATGCTGAAGCTGCATGACAAGTTCAAGTGCAAGTCCCTTGGTGACGTGAACTTCTACCTTGGGCTCCACATCGAACGAGACGTGGAGAAGCGGAGCATGCGAGTGCACCAACGGAAGTACCTGGAGGCGTTGGCTGCCAACTTTGGCCAGAGTGAAGGTCATGTGGCTACTCCCTTTCCCTCTGGGTTCAACTGTGTGAAGGGACCAGAGGAGGAGAGCGTTTGTGAAGAAGAGAGGCGCCGTTTTCACTCGTTGGTGGGCAGCCTCATGTATGCGGCGGTAAACACCCGACCGGACGTCGCGTTTGCTACCGGGCAGCTGGCTAGGGTTGTGCAATGCCCTAATGAGGAGCAGGTAGCAGCTGGAATGAGGGTGGCCAAGTATCTTGGCCAAACACCGACCGTTGGGCTGCAATACTCGGCGGCGGCACAAAGGCGCCAAAAGGGCGCGGATGGTGTTGAACCCGGGCGTTTGTTCCTCACCGCCTACTCGGATGCTTCATATGCATCAGAACCAGAGGACATGACAAGTGTGGGAGGCTTCATATGCTGTGTTGGTGGAGGCCCAACTGCTTGGGAGAGCAAGAAGCAGGTTGACCAAGCTTTGAGCTCGGTAGAGTCCGAGTACATGGCACTCTTCCGTGCCGTACGGGAGATTGTGTGGCAGCGGCGTTTGTTGGCTGAATTGGGGGAGGAGCAGCAAGGACCTACCCCACTCTACTGTGACAGCCAGGGTGCCATTGCTCTTGCTAAGAACCCTGTGTTGCATGGACTCACAAAGCACATGAGGGTGAAGTGGCATTGGACGAGGAGCATGGTGACCGCGGGTGAAGTTGAGTTGCGGTACGTGAAGACCACGTGGCAGCCGACTGACATGATGACTAAGAGGCTGGTGGAGCAGCAGCATTGGAAGTGTTGCAAGCTGGCTGGGATGGCTCTGAACTGAGAGAGCAACATATCCTAAGGCCAACAATCCGAGGGGGAGTTTGTTGGTGCAACCCTACGGTTTGCACTCGGCTTGTTGTCCGTGTGCGTGCATGTGTGTGTGTATGGAATGGTATGAGGGCATGGGATAATATATATTTCATGCTTATAATTGTGTGTGAAATGTTGAGTCCTGATGTCGAGTGTATGTGTCGAGCCAATAGCGAGTTATCACTAGACGCGTGTTACGCGGTCGTTTGTGTCTCGCGCGCAGTTTCTATTTTTGTCGTGCGCGGTTTCTATTTTGTCCTGTGTCGAACGTTCAGTGTGTCGCAGGTGTGTGCAGCAGACCCATCAAGAACTCAAGGATGAGTTTGTGATGAAGAGCCCGAGCCTTGGTGTCAAGCCTCAAGTGATTTCGAAGCTCGCCAAAAGGGTACACCTCAAGATATTGAAGATAGTTACATTACTTTGTGTAGAGTAACATTTCACTTGGTGTAGGCCCTAGTGAAGGGTAGTTTCGAGACCCTTCGTGGTTGGGGACAGTGTGGCACTGTTCCACATCACTGTGCCTCGGCTCTTGGGGTTTGTAGGAGCTGGGAGTCATTCCCAACTCGTAACTCATCATATCTCTTCCTATTTTGTGTTCTAAGACTATAGTGGCTGCCATAGTGCTGTTCGTTCAAACCGACACTGTGTCGTCAATACTTGGTGAAATTGTGCGATCTAAATTGCCTATTGTAGGCGACGTTCAGACGCTCCAGATCCAAGTTGAATCAGGTCATTTGAAGTTGTGACCAGAACGCTATGAACGTTTGAAGCCGCTGTGCAGAAATCCGGCTGTGTACTCTATCTTTCGTTTTAGGCACATTGGAGCCTATTGTGACTATAACAGAAGCAGGCAGTAACAACCACGCAGTCGGACTAGTATTGATGCAGGATCACCGACGCGGTTTGCAGCCCATCGCCTACCTTGTTGTGTGATGCAATCATATGCATTCACGTCTGTCTGCCTCCCATCATATGTTCGTGCGTTGCATGCGTAGTGTGAGTGTGTGCAAGAATTTGTGTTTTCTGTGGTTTGGACTTTCTGAGTGTGTGTGAATGTTATTTGGCTTGAGCAGATATCTGAAGTGACTCCTCTGCTCAAGAGCTTTCCGTCGAGCCAAGTATCGCTTCAATCGGAGCACGAACAAGAAAGTTACGAACATTTGAAGTTCGTATGCTTTTGATATTTGGTTGTGGTGACTATGGGAAGTTGTGGGGTTGACTCCGTAAAGGGTATAGATTTTCGGGGGTTGAGAAATTCGTCCCCATCACTGTAGATGCTGCCAAGTGGTTGGGAGAAACCAAATTGGGTTGGCAAGTGTGGCCAACTTGGGTGAGGTGGATTGTGGAGGTTGGGAAATGGACAAGAGTCATAGTGGGGTTCCTATATGGAGGGGATTTGATGTGCTTATGGGGTTTCCTTGGTTGGGAACTCCTTAGGGACCTTCCCTCTCATCCTCTTCATCCCTCCCACCTGGTTAATTGCTACTGTAACTTTCTTATGTGAAATTGTGAGACTCTTGTGTTTGAGTTAAGTTTTCAATGGCAGCTTACCCCCTAGTGCGCCGAAATTCATAACTCTAGAAATGCTTCACCTTATTATAAGATTCAAATTGGGAATTGTAGCCACGGACTAGGGCTACATATATGAGTTTGGTGAAGTTTTGACGATGAACTTTTCGTCGAAGGCGTTTCTTGTGAACTCGACATTTCTGTCCAGGATTCTAAGCAAACCATTTTGTGAAATTTAGACACCTAATCTTCATAGACTCTGTCCTTAGTCTCTAACATACCTCAGTACGAAGCTACATTGAGTAGAACCTGAATTACCCAATCCACGACAAGGAAGCCTTGTCAATAATCAAATCCTTCAGGGCATGGAGGTGTTACCTAGAGGGGGCCTGGACTGCAGTTTACACTGACCACTTCAGTCTAAAATACCTTAAGTTGAACCTACGCTCTCACGACAACAGGTGCGGTGGAAGGACTTCCTGAAAACTCACTTCCACAATGACATCGTCTATAAGCAAGGGCTACACAACAAGGCTGACGCACTGAGCCGCCCGGTGTCAGATGTCCACTGGAGATCCCCGGTTGATCCTAGGGAAGGGTTACAGGCACGTTGGCCTAGGGGGTTATGGGCGCACTCACCCGCTACACAAATAAGCCCTTTTATCCCAGTGGTTCTGACACCCAGGGCATGTAGCAGGCATCCAGCTTGACGAAAAGAACCCTCTGCTCAAGGGTCTATTCCAACATGGGTACTCCGTGGACGCGGAGATCGCTACATCACGGAAACAGAAGTTGGTACAATGGGAGAAAGACTTAGCTGTAAGGAAGGATTCATGAAAACGAACTATGCCGAACTAGTACCGAACTATGCCCGTACTCCGACAGATCATACTGGAGGAGTTTCACGATGTAGCATACGCGGAACGTATTGGGAGCAACAAGACGTCAGCGGGAATAGCAAAATATTGCTACTAGCCCTGGATGGCAGCAGACGTGCAGCAGTTTGTCACCTCATGCGACACGTGCCAGCGGATGAAGAGTAGCAAACAGACAAAAGAAAGGATAATTCAACCTCTACCCGTACCAGAAAAGCCATGGCATGTCCTTAGCCTGGACCTCATTACTGGGCTTCCTTCGACCTCACGAGGGCATGACGCTTTGCTCGTGGTGATCGATAAGTTCTCTAAAATGGGGCACTTCATTCCGACCAACGTCCCGGTTATAGCTAAAGCAACTGTTCGCCTCTTCTTCGACTGCATCATCACCATCAACGCCATCCCCACTTCACTCAACTTGAACAAGGACCCAAATCTCAGTAGTAAGTTCTGGAGGGAACTCATAGGTTTGTTTGGGACAAAGCTTGTGATGTCTTCAGTGTGCCACCTTCAGACTGACGGACAGACTGAACGACACAATCAGGTGGTTGAAGAGTAATTGCGTACAGCTTGCAATGACGACATCAGCCACTAGGATCTACAGTTACCAACACTTCAGTTCGCTTACAACAACGCGTCATATGCGGCCACAAGGAAATCTCTTTTCGTTCTGTGCGACGGGAACCACTTACACCACAACAGCCAACCACACCGGCGCACGTCCAAGCCGCACACGACTTTATCACCACCATGCAGTAGCTATGGGAGAAGGCCTAGCGACGTCTCACCACGATGCAGAACTCCCAGAAGCAGTATGCCGATCGACAGCGATGCGATTACTCAGTAGCAGTCGAGGATCAGGTGCTTCTTAACATATGCAACTTGTATTTGCCCCATCTTCCGTCCAAACTCTGGCCTCACTTCTATGGTCCATTCCACGTTGAAGAGAAGGCTACACTGGTAACATTCCGCTTGCGCTTATCTCCACGTAGAAGATTCACAACGCTTTCGATGTAAGCCCTACAAGGACCTCAACCAACAGTTCACGGGACGGAAGCTACCGCCACCACCACCTATTCTCATACAGGATGAACCGGACGAGGTGGAACACATTCTCACTCGTTGACACCAGCAAGACACAACGCTCGAGTTCCTGATACGCTGGAAGGGATACGACCCGTCAAAGGACAGTTGGGTTGCAGAAGCTGATATGGGCAACGCACGCCGTACCCTGAAGGATTATCTTGTCAAGCAGGGTGTATCTCACGCCATCTAACTTTGAGGGGGGGGGGGGGGCTGTGAGAGTACGACGAATTTTCTAGGCATCACTTGCTTGCCTTCACTTTATTATGCCTTGCTTTATTTTATCATGCATGCTTTTGCTTGATTTTCTAGGTTAGGTGCGTTTCTATGCTTTTATTATTGTTATAGCACCGAACTAGGATTGCGTGCACCGAATTCGTGTTTTCCGATTTCCACCGAACGGCTTCTACCGAATTCGGGAAGGCTCTATTCAGGACGCTTCGCGACCCTTGGAACCTATGCGTAAACACCTGGTTACTAGGCCTTGTGTCAAGTCTATATACCGCCTCGTGTTATACCCAGGTGATCAATAAATTCATTATGAACCAATTCCTTGATCCTCATAAAGTCGATGTGCACCACGTTGAGCGGCATCCGATCCTTGGTCGGGGAAGGTGTGTCCACGCCAACTTGCTACCAACGCAAGATGCACACGGCAGGTCGACTGCGGTCGACTTCTCGATGTCTAGACCGACGTCGACCTTATACTTCGCCGAGCTCTTGATTGTGTCGACGCCGAGGTGGCGCAAGCAGAGCGTGCCACATGTCCGGGGTCGAATTCATCGTCGATGCAATCGTCCGCAGAGCCACAACTTCTGTCAAACTCATATGCTATAGTCTGTGTAGGCTGTAGTGGGGTAGATAATATTGGGTACAGCACATTTAGGTTTTCCTACTTGTACCCACCTGCTTGCTAGTTCATTCATTCCTCATTTCTTCACATGGTATAGAGCAAGTTCCCTAGTGGGAACGCTTCTAAGGGCCCACCACTGAAATCGTTTTTTTTTTTCTTCCTGACCGGAGCGCGAGTCGCCCCTGCCCGAGGCGCGCCCCGTGGGCCGCCCTCTCAGTCGTGCCCCCTGCCCTTAGCGGCCTGTCGCGCCCTTCTAGAGGCCCCTCTCACGGCCCCTCGCGCCACCCTTAGCGGCCCCGTCGCCACCCCTAGCGGCCCCGTCGCCGCCCTTCTAGGCCCCTCGCGACCCCTTCGCGGCCCCGCCGCTGCCCCTAGTGGCCCCGTCGCCGCCCCTCGAGGCCCCTCGCGGCCCCTTCGCGGCCCCTTCGTGGCCCCGTCGCAGCCCCTAGCGGCCCCGTCGCCGCCCCTCGAGGCCCCTCGCGGCACCTTTGCGGCCCCGTCGCCGCCCCTAGCGGCTCCGTCGCCGCCCTTTCGAGGCCCCTCGCGGCCCCCTTTGCGGCCCCGTCGCCGCCCCTATCGGCCCCGTCGCCGCCCTTCGCGGCCCCGTCGCCGCCCCTCGCGGCCCCTTTGCGGCCCCGTCGCCGCCCCTAGCGACCCCGTCGCCGCCCTTCGAGGCCCCTCGCGCCCCCTTTGCGGCCCCGTCGCCGCCCCTTGCGGCCCGGTCGCCGCCCCTTCCTGCCCCTTCACCGCCGAGCCACCGAGCCGCCGAGCCGCCGAGCCGCCGAACCGCCGAGCCGCCGAGCCGCCAAGCAGCCGAGCCGCCAAGGCCGCCGTCGAGCCGCCACTACCAAGCCGATGTCGCCGAGCCACTGCCGAGCCGCTTCCACCGCGGTTGCAGCCCTGTTCCTACCAGCGCGCCCCGGCCCTACCCACCCGGACTGGTGAGAGCACTCTCTGCTAGACCACTGCTGTCAATGGCTACCCCCAGTGTCCTTACCTTTGATGCTGAGGGTCGTGCTGTTGACTTAGAGGTCTGGGTCGATGACCTACAGCTCTTCCTACAATGCGATAGGGCAGACGGACTCTCCCTGTTCGATCTCACCTCCGGTGCCTCTCCTGCCCCGCCTGCTGATGCTGACAGCACTGTTCGCTCGCAGTGGGCCACACGCGATGCTGCTGCCCGTCTTGCAATGCGTCGCCACATACCGACCGCTGAGCGTGCGCACCAGTACAAGAGTGCTCAGACCTTGTACGACGCTGTAGTTGCACGCTACTCTTCCCCTGCCATTGCTGCCCTTAGCCGCCTCATGGTGCCGTACCTGTTCCCTGACCTCGCCGCCTTTCCCACAGTCGCTGACCTCATTACGCACCTTCGCACTAGTGACACCCGCTACCGCGTTGCGCTTCCTGCTGAGTTCTGTGCCAAGAACCCCCCCCCCCCATGTATATCACCCTCTACTACATAGTCACCCGGCTCCCTGACTCCCTTCGCTTAGTCAGGGGCCACTTCCTCTCAGTTTGCCCCACCACACTCACTGTTGACCTCCTCGAGTAGCGCCTCTTGGCAGCGGAGAAGAGCATAGTCGCTGTAGGAGCCTCTCGTGGTGACCCTCGTACCCCCGTCTTTGAGGGGTGTTCCCCCTCCCCCCTCTTGCCCTCTGTCGCTTCTGATGCTGCGGCCGACCTCGTCGGTTTCGAGTCGGTCGGAGCTGCATCTGCCCCTAGTGGGAGACGCCGCACCAGAAAGGGCAAGGGGGGCAAGGGCGCTGGAGGGGCTGGCGGGGGTGGTGGAGGTGGCGGTGGAGGCAGTGGAGGGGGTGGGGGTGGTGGTGGGAGTGGTGGCGGGGGTGGAGGTGTCGGTGGCACCTGTGGAGGCGGTGAAGGCGGCGGCGGTGGCGGTGGGAGCGGAGGCGGCAGAGGTGGCGGCGGCGTCGGCGGCAGCGGTGGAGCTGGTCGCGGCTCTGCGCAGAGGAGTGGTTCCGGTGGTGGTCCGCGCCAGCTGCAGCAGCGCAGTCGTGAGACCCCGTCCCCCCAGCAGCTTCGTGAGTGGTACGCTGGGCGTCAGCGAGGTGGGGGTACTAGTCCCTGTACCTACGTCCTGCGTACCGGCGACCGCGCTGGTGAGCAGTTCGGGGGCTCGCACTCCACCCAGCGTTGCTTCGGCCGCCTGACGGACGCTTGGCGTCACCAGTTCCCTGACGCCACTGAGATCCCTCGCTGGGGAGAGCTGTCTAGGGCGGGGGTTGCTATCTTTGATCTTGATTATGATGCTATTCTTGCTGCCATGTATGCTGTGTCTACTAGTGATGAGGGTGACTGTTACCTGTGTGTTCCGCCTGACCCGGGCATTGGGGCTGCTGCTCTAGGTGCTTGTGAGGCTGCTGCTCTAGGTGCTATTGCGTCTGCTGCCCGAGGTGCTGGTGAGTCTGCTCTCTCAGGTACCACGTCGGCTCAGGCCTTCCACACCTTCACCCTTGACTCGGGTGCTTCCCGCTCCTTCTTTCGAGACCGCACCACACTTACGCCGCTTAGTCGGCCGGTTGCGGTCTCCTTGGCGGACACCTCCGGGGGTCCTGTCCTTGCTCGCTTCTCCAATGTCTAACCGTGTCCGGCAGCCCCCTCTGGCACCCTGTCGAGTCTCTACCTCCCCTCGTTCTCTACGAACTTGATGAGTGGTGCTGATAGGGGGGCTGACCAGTTCACTCCTGCGAGTCAGCGGTGACCCACTGTACGTGTGCTCGGATGGGCCGACACTTGGCCAGGTTTACCCGTCGGCCGGGGTCGAGCCTGTACACACTGACTACTGAGTGTCCTCCGATTGCTGAGTCTGGTCAGGTAGCTGCGTCGAGTCAGGTGTTTGCTGCAGCGTCCAGGTCTGGTCCTGAGTCTGCTCCCTGCTCGTGTCGTCTCCTGTCCCACCAGACTCTCCTCTGGCACCTTGCGCAGCAAGAGCGACTTCACTGAGGTGTTGATCGACTGGATCCGCGCGGCTCGTCTCCAGCTCAGAGAGAGTTTCGGCTCGGACTTTCCTGTTCTGCGTCTGCACTCGGACTAAGGCGGAGAGTTTCCCTCTGCCCTTCTGGGAGCCTTCTATAGTGCACAGGGCATCCGCCAGACCTTCACGCTTCCGGCCTCTCCACAGAAAAATGGGATTGCTGAGCGCCACATTGGCATGGTCATGGACGTCGCTCGTACATCCATGATCCATGCGGCTGCTCCCCATTTTCTGTGGCCGTTTGCGGTTCGGTACGCAGCGCATCAGATCAACCTTCAACCCCAGTTCTCCTTGCCAGAGACCTCCCCCACCTTGCGGTGGACGGGGAAGGTTGGCGATGCGTCTGCGTTTCGTGTCTAGGGATCTCGGGCGTTTGTCCGCGACTTGTCTGCGGACAAGCTGTCCCCCCGTGCGGTTCCCTGCGTCTTCCTTGGCTTCCCCCCTGACGCGCCTGGTTGGCAGTTTTACCACCCCATCTCGCGCCGTGTTTTGTCCTCCCAGGACGTCACGTTTGACGAGTCGGTTCCTTACTACCATCTCTTCCCCTACCGCACTACACCCCTCCCCCCGCCGCTGCTCTTCCTTGCGCCAGGTCTCCCCCCCGGTAGACCCCCTCCCCCCTCAGGGTCCTGCCCCGTCAGGTGTGTCCCAGGTAGACGAAGTTGAGCCTGTCGAGGTAGCTGTTGACTCTCGTCTTGCTAGGGGTGCTGAGCCTGGGGGTGCTGAGTCTGGGTGTGCTGAGCCTAGGGGGTGCTGAGTCTGGGGGTGACGGAGCCTGGGGGTACGGAGCCTGGGGGTGCTGGGCCTGGGAGTGCGGAGCCTGGGGGTGCTGGGTCTGCTCGTGTGGCCTCTGGCAGAGCTGGGTTTGGGGCCCCTTTGGGTGCTTCGTCGAGGCAGGGAGCTACCCTCTCCACAGGAGCTGCGCGAGTGGTTTGCCCGGCGCTGGAGCCGTGCTGCTGGAGCTGGAGGTGGTGTGTTACTGCAGACCCTAGGGTCGGCATTGGGGTTACTGGAGCCCCTGGTCCTAGGAGGTGCTCGTACTAGCGGTAGTGGAGCTGCTGGGACTGGGGGTGCTGCTGGGGCTGCTGGAGCTGACGGTCCTACTAAAGTTAGTGTTGCTGGAGCTGCTGGAGTTGGTGCTGCTGGAGCTGTTGGAGCTGGAGCTGCTGGAGCTGGAGCTGCTGATGGTGTTGGCGCTGGAGGTGCTGCTGGCGCTGGTGCTTCTGAGGGTACTGGAGTTGGCGTTGTTGGAGCTGGAGGTGCTACTGGCGCTGGTGCTGCCACTAGGGGTACTGGTGTTGTTTTTGATGGTTTTGAAGGCGCTGCGCAGCCGCGGCCGTACTTCGTTCCGCTCCTTGAGCAGGTTCTTGGTCTCCCGCCCTCTACTGGTTCTGCTCCTCCCTTAGTGTGTCCACAGCCTGTCCTAGTTGCGGTCACAGCTACAGCCCGCCTCCCCCCTACCTGCTCCTTCTCCCTACACTGGTCCTACTTGAGGTCTTGCTGAGCGTCGTGAGCCTGCGTCTCGTCCTGCGTCGCGTGTTTGTGCTGCTCGCACTAGTAGTCGTGCTTCGCGTCCGCGTCCTCCTGCGGTCCCCAGGCACACACCAGATGGCACTGCGTCCTTCCACTGCTCCTCTGCGTGTCCCGTTGCCGTCTCCTCCAGAGTCCTCTCTTCCTGTCCTTGCTGACCTAGAGTCTGACTCTCTACATGCTGCCAGTCCTACTGTCACGCGTCTCCTGGCTACTGTTGTCACTGACCCTTCCTTTGAGTCCACTACTGCGTCTGCCTTAGTTGCTGAGCTTGTCGACTTTGCTGCTCGCTGTCATCTAGACTACGCTGCTAGTCTTGTTGCTGAGTCTCGGTCTGTTTGTCCTCCGTCTGTCGGGGGTGAGTGTGCTCTTAGCACGGACGACACACTGAGGACTACACTTGCGGCTCTTGGGTTTGCTCCTTCTACTGCCGACCCGTCGCTGTTTCTGCGCACCGACACCTCTTTGCTTGCCGTTCTACATCCTCGTGTACGTCGACGACTTGGTCTTTGCCACTGCTGACACTGCTGGACTAGCCCACGTGAAGTCTGAGCTGCAGAAGAGACACACGTGCACAGACCTGGGTGAACTGCGCAGCTACCTTCGCTTGCAGATCACCCGGGACAGAGCACAGCGCACCATTACCCTGACTCAGTCACACATGGTGCAGCAGGTCCTTCAGCGCTTCAACTTCACGTACTCCTCGCCTCAGGCCACTCCTCTGTCTACTCGCCACTCGCTCTCAGCTCTGCCTTCGGATGAGTCCGTAGAGCCGAGTGGCCCGTACCCAGAGCTTGTTGGCTGCCTCATGTACTTGATAACCTGCACACGACCTGACCTTGCATATCCTCTTAGCATCTTGGCACGCTATGTGGCTCCTGGGAGATACCGACCAGAGCACATGGCTGCAGCGAAGAGGGTGTTGCGCTACGTGTGCAGTACGATGGGCATGGGGCTAGTGCTTGGAGGGCGACGTTCAGTGGTCCTCACAGGTCACGCAGACGCTTCTTGGGCTGACGACCAGGCTACGCAGCGGTCGTCACAGGGTTACACCTTCAGCCTTGGTTCCGGCTCTTTTTCGTGGCGGTCTACCCGCTCGTCTTCTGTTCTCGGCTCCAGCTGTGAGGCTGAGATCTACGCGGGGGCCATGGCTGCACAGGAGCTTCGCTGGCTCACCTACCTGCTGACTGACCTAGGAGAGCCGCCTCGTTCTCCTCCAGTTCTGTACGTAGACAACAAGGCCATGCTGGCCTTGTGTTGGGAGCACAGACTGGAGCACAGAACGAAGCACATTGCTCTTCGCTACTTCCTGGCTCGTGAGCTGCAGCAGCGTGGTCAGCTCCGCCTCACCTACGTGGCCTCTGAGGCCAACGCTGCTGATATCTTTACCAAGGCACTTCCGCCCTGTGATCATCAGCGCTTCTGTACGATGCTAGGTCTTGTGCCTACTTGGCCTCATTTGCTCACTTCTTGACCTTGCTTGTACTGTGATCTTACTATACCTTCACTTGCTTCTTTACCTTTATAAACGATCTTGCATGTGAACTGCTTCGCTAACACGGCATCTTCGAGGCGCATCTTTGCGCCACTCTGCTGCACGAACTGCGAGATATGGATTTCAATCAAGAAAAAGGGACGCGCCGATAGCAGATCGCCTTTTACTCCGACCGCGACCAACGAAGGAATCGCGACACATGGCCACGACACTACTACTGCAAGAATTGCAAAGCCTTCAGCCACTCCACCTGAACGATGCCGATCCGAACCATGCCCCAACTCCGCGTCGCGCAACAACTCTCCATATGGCCCTGATCATTCGCGCCAGGCCAATCGACCTGTCTTCGGACCATCGGTCTGTCAGAATGTTATTATGTAGCCTGTTGTGGGGTGCTCTATAGCGGGTACAACCTAGTTAGGGTTTGCTATATGTATCCCAACTGCTGCTAGTGAAACTCCTCCTTTCTTCAATACTGTTTCTGCCTGCTAACTTTGACACGGTCCGCCCCTCGCCAACCAACACAACCAGACTCACAGCGGCCAACACAGAACAACACCGTTCCGCATATCATGAGTAACATGGCAATGTGCGTTCATCGCCGCACTCGGCACACAAATCGGAGACATCTCCGATACATCTCTCCTCCTCCGCCTGGACAAGAAGTTTTTTCAACAACTACAACAACCCATTCACTGAGGACGGAGAATTCATTTTCGGACGAAAACGAGCAAGATTGGAACCTGCCAACGCCGCCGCTAGAATCACCACCCCACGACTAGGATTTTCTCAAATCACCATCAATCACAACCTACTTCTTCGGCCATAACATCGACACTCGCCCTGTGAGGATCTAGGATCGAGCTCAGAAAAGATGATTCAAATTGAATTGAATGATCACCTGGGTACAACACGAGGCTATATATAGGCTCGACACAAGGCCCCGTAACCAGGTGTTACGCGAAGGTTCCGCGGGTCGCGAAGCGTCCCGAACAGATCCTTACTGAATTCGGTAGAAGGCAATTCGGTGGCAACCGAAAAGCCAGAATTCGGTGCACGCAACCTAGCTCGGTGCTATAACTATAATAAAATATAGGAAAGCACCTAGCCTAGGAAATCAAGCAATTCATGCATGCATATAGTTATCCTATGCTAAAAATAGCATGATAAAGTAGAGGAAAGCAAGCATAGCTGGCATAAGCCGTCGTACTCTCACACGTCCCCCCCTCAAAGCTGGGTGGCGTGAGATACACCCTGCTTGACAAGATAGTCCTTGAGAGCACGGCGTGCGTTGCCCATATCAGCTTCTACAACCCAACTGTCCTCAGTGGGGTCGTATCCCTTCCAGCGTATCAGGAACTCGAGGGTCTTGCCACCGCGGCGCCGATGGGTGAGAACGCGCTCGATCTCATACTCGGGTTCATCCTGTATGAGAACAGGTGGTGGTGGCGGTAGTTGCCGTCCCTGGAACTGTTGGTTGGGGTCCTTGTAGGGCTTCAGTAGCTGGACATGGAAAGCATTATGAAGCTTCCATGTATCTGGTAAGCACAAGCGGAATGTAACTGGTGTCACCTGTGCCTCAACGAGAAAAGGACCACAGAAGCGAGGCCAGAGTTTGGATGGGAGGTGAGACAGGTTCAAGTTGCGCGTGTCAAGAAGCACCTGATCTCCGACTGCTACTGAGTGATCACGTCGCTGACGATCGGCATACTGCTTCTGGGAGTTTTGCATCGTTGTGAGACGTTGCTAAGTCTTCTCCCATAGCTGCTGCATGGTGGTGACGAAGTCATGTGCGGCTTGGACGTATGCCGGTGTGGTTGGCTGCTGTGGTGTGAGTGGTTCCCGTCCGTAACACAGGAAGAAAGGAGTTTTCCCTGTGGCCGCATGTGATGCGTTGTTGTAAGCGAACTCTAGGGTCGGTAACTGTGTGTTCCAGTGGCTGACGTCGTCCTTGCAAGCTGTGCGTAGTAACTGTTCAACCACTTGATTGAGTCGCTCTGTCTGTCCGTCAGTCTGGGGGTGGTATGCTGAAGACATTGCAAGCTTTGTCCCCAACAGTCCCATGAGCTCCTTCCAGAACTTACTCGTGAATTTGGGGTCTCTGTCTGAGATGAGTGTAGCGGGGATGTCGTGGATGGTGATGATGTGGTCGAAGAAGAGTCGAGCAGTTGCTTCAGCTGTAGCTGTGGCGTTGGTCGGTATGAAGTGACCCATTTTGGAGAACTTATAGATCACCACAAGGATGGGATCATGTCCCTGTGAGGTCGAAGGAAGTCCTGTGATGAAGTCGAGGCTAACGACCTGCCATGGCTGCTTCGGTACGGGTAGAGGCTGAAGTAACCCTGCTTTTTTCTGCTTGCTGCTCTTCATCCGCTGGCACGTGTCGCATGAGGTGACGAACTGCTGCACGTCTGCTGCCATCCCGGGCCAGTAGTAATACTTTGCTATCCCTGCTAACGTCTTGTTGCTCCCGAAATGTCCCGCGTATGGTACGTCGTGAAACTCCTCCAATAGGATCTGCCGTAGCGGGGCGTAATTCGGTACCCAAATCTTTCCTGAACCCTTCCTTACAGCTAAGTCTTTCTCCCACTGTAATAGCTTCTTGGTCTGTGCTGTAGCAATCTCTGCGTCCACGGAGTACCCATGTTGGAATAGACCCTTGAGCAGAGGGTTCATCCCGTCGAGCTGGATGCCTGCTACATGTCCGGGGCGGCTCAACGCGTCTGCCTTGTTGTGTAGCCCGGGCTTGTAGACGATGTCGTAGTGGAAGTGAGTTTCCAGGAAGTCCACCCACCGCACATGTCGACGTGAGAGTGTCGGCTGTGACTTCAGGTATTTGAGACTGCAGTGGTCAGTATAGACTGTAGTCTTGGCTCCCTCTAGGTAACACCTCCACGCCTTGAAGGCTATGACTATCGCTAAGGCTTCCTTGTCGTGAATGGGGTAGTTTAGTTCTGCTCCGTGTAGCTTCTTACTGAGGTAGGCGATAGGCTGCAAACCGCGTCCGTGATCCTGCATCAGTACTGCTCCGACTGCTTGGTCACTAGCGTCTCCTTCCACCACGTAGTCCTTGTCTGGATCCGGCAAGATGAGTACTGGCGCTGTAGTCAGTGCTGTCTGTAGCTTCTCCATGGCTTGCTGATGAAGGGTATCCCATTTGTAGGGCGTATCCTTTTTCAGTAGGTCAGTCAGTGGCGCTGCTATCTTAGCGTACTGCGGCACGAACCTGTTGTAGTAGTTGGCGAAGCCTAGGAACTGCTGTAACTCCTTCACGTTCTCTGGTACTTTCCACTTCTTGACGGCTTCGATCTTCCGTGGGTCCACGTGTACGCCCTCGGCACTCACCATGTGCCCGAGAAACTGCACCTTCTTCAGGGCGAAGTCGCTCTTTGTCAGCTTCACGTAGAACTTGTTTCTCCGCAGGATCTCGAACACCTTCCGCAGATGCTCCACGTGCTCCTTCATGTTCTTGGAGTAGATGAGAATGTCGTCCAGGTACACCACCACGCACTCGTCCAGCAGGGGTCGTAAGATGTGATTCATCTCCGCCTGAAACGTTGCTGGTGCGTTGCACAGTCCGAACGGCATCACCAAGTATTCGTAGGAGCCGTATCTGGTATGGAACGCTGTCTTGTGGACGGAGTTGTCTGTTTGTTCAGTGCGCGGTAGTCGATGCACATCCGTAAACTACCGTCTGGCTTTGGAGTGAAGAGAACTGGTGCACCGTAGGGAGAGGTGGATGGGCGGATCAGTTGTCTGTCTAGTAGATACTCTATCTGTTTTTCATGTCTGTCAGTTCAGTTGGACTCAGTCGGTATGGTGCACGTGAGACGGGTTTCGCACCTGGTTCCTCCACGATCTCGTGCTCGTGGGTGCGTGCTGGAGATACGCCTGTGGGTAGGTCTTTGGGCATTATATCCTTGTACTGCTCCAAGACCTCCTCCTCTGCTGCTGCTATAACCAGTGCTAAGTAACCCGTGTTACTCTCGTTCACTGTCCGTTCGAACCGTGCCAGTGTCGTTTTAGGAACGCTCCCTGTATCCGTCAAGCTTCGCAGCTCCACTCGTTTCCCGTTGTTGTAGATGCACGTTTTCCGGCTGACCCCGTCGATCTTGGGGTTGAACCGCTTCAGAAAATCTTGCCCCAAGATGAAATCTAATCCCTTGATGTTCGTGATCGGCAACGTCGGCTTCCACCTCAACGCCCCTATCTGCAGCTGCCGTGTTGACTTTCCGTGGATGGGAAGCTTCGTACCGTCCACCATCGTTGCTGTCAACTGGGTTTCTTCTTAGGATTCTCCAATTTTCTCCAACGTCCCGCGGTCGCACACCGAGTGGGATGCACCACTGTCCACCAGGGCCTGGAGGCGACGCCCGTTGCATATCACCTCGAGCACTAGTGGTTGCTGCTTCTCCGAGTATCCGTAGATGGTATCGCTTATAGGATCGTAGGGTACATCGAATATGTTATCCCTAGTTCCTGCGCTCAAAGATGCAGCTTCAGTGTCAGTTTTCAACTGAGAAAGGTTAGAAGGATTTATCCGAGGCCGATTCGGCTTCTCTTGGGCCTGGAACCTTCCACTAAGCCTTTGCAGGTCTGTAGGCTTCATCTGTGGGGAACAGGGAGCCTTTAAACAGTGTTGCTGGGAGAGAATATTAACTCCTCGGAACGCTCAACCCGTATTAGCGCTCTGGAGTAGGATCCCCATAATACCCGGTACCGGTTTAATTTCTGACTCTCCCTTAATAAAGGCTTAAAACCCACGAGAAGTAATATTCTTACTTGTCGGGGTATACGGCTGGAGTTTCCCGGTCGGTGCAGGGTCTTGTTTCGCGGATCCTCCATTAGTCTCGGCGATTTCCCCTGGTGCCGGCTGGTCGTGACGTTTTAAATTTGCGCCATCATATTCTCCTTTTTTCGCCCTCTCCGAAGTTGCCACGTTGTCCGTTTTCTGCTTCGGGGGTGCCGCACTGTTCTTGTCCTTCAGCTCCACACACCTTCTCTCCATTTTCCGACACGCCAAGATACAATGTCCTGTAGCGCCGCAAAATTTGCACGTCTCATTATTTGCTAGCCGCTGCTCCACATCGCCCTCGTCGTTCTCCATCGGGTCGGCAGTCGTGGGTGGTGCCAATCGCCCCATACCACTAGTTGGCTTGTTGCGTCGTGTTCCGTAGTAGCTACTGTTCAACGTGTCGAACTGTTCGATCAGTGCTGCCGGAACCTGCGACCACGTCCCCTCGCCTTGGACTATTCTGTTGTTGTTCCACTCTAGAGCTGGGCCTCGTAACAGTGTTGCTGCGAGCCGTATGCGCATTGCGTCTTTTGTCGGGGTCGTGCATCTAACGGCTTCGAAGTAAATTTCGAGTTCAGCTACAAATCGACGAGCGTCGTTCCTTTTTACTGTAGGATCGAACGCCTCCGGTAGCCTCAGCTTCACTGCTTCGAGGTTAATTGTAGCTGCCGCCGTTGTCGCATGTAGAATTGTCGGTGTAGCCGCTGCTGCTGCTGCTACTGTTGTCGCTGCTGCTGTGGCGGTTGCCGACTTGTTCGCAAGGAGTTTTTCGAGTCGTGGGAGCGCTGCACGTATTTGCTTATTCTCAGCACGTAACTCCGCGATTTTCTGTACTGAAATATCTCCTTTTCCCTCCATTTGGCGATTTACAGGAAGATGTGCGACGAAAATAATCGAATTCTAGGTGCTGGTCGACTTACTGCGAGTCAAACTGACTGTAGAATCGACGAGCGCGAATTCTGTAGGTTGCGTAAATCTCCCTTAGGCGAAATTCGCGTCCGATCTTGGCCGTTGAGGAGAAAATTGATCCGACGCTCCAAATTCCAACTTTTTTGGGCGAAATTCTCTGGGCCGTTGAGATGAAACTCGATCGAACGGTCGAAACTCCAACCTTTCCACCAGTAAATCTGAGGGGTGTTCGAAAACCGAATCGAGGGGGACTTAGAAAAATTGCGCGGAACTGGTTTTACATACCCGTATCGGCGCTTTCGTCGTCGCCCCCGCGGTATTTTAAGGCCGGAACTAAGCGGTTGAAGACCTCGCGTGTAAACCCGCTCTGATTACCAAGTGTGAGGATCTGGGATCGAGCTCAGAAAAGATTATTCAAATTGAATTGAATGATCACCTGGGTACAACACGAGGCTATATATAGGCTCGACACAAGGCCCCGTAACCAGGTGTTACGCGAAGGTTCCGCGGGTCGCGAAGCGTCCCGAACAGATCCTTACCGAATTCGGTAGAAGGCAATTCGGTGGCAACCGAAAAGCCAGAATTCGGTGCACGCAACCTAGCTCAGTGCTATAACTATAATAAAATATAGGAAAGCACCTAGCCTAGGAAATCAAGCAATTCATGCATGCATATAATTATCCTATGCTAGAAATAGCATGATAAAGTAGAGGCAAGCAAGCATAGCTGGCATAAGCCGTCGTACTCTCACACGCCCCCTCGACAACTACCTCACTGTCGGCGTCAGACGTATCCCATTCCGCAACACTTCGAACCTCACGCTCTCGGCGCAACATCGCGGAAACTGCCATAGCACATGGTTCCTTGACAGCTACTGCGGACAACACATGGTCGGATCCAAGCGCTACATCTCCAACGCATACCCCATCCCTCAACCAACCATCATCAATGTAGCCAACAACCAGCAGCTCCACGCACGAGCATGCGGCACCATCGTCCTCAAAGCGCACGACAGCGACATCCACATCACGCTCAACGACGTCCTCATCGTGCGGGACTTGCAATACAACTTGCTCTCTTGCGACCAACTCGTTCAAAGCGGAGTACTCATGACAACTGACCTAGAGACCTGTGACATCCTCATGCACTGGAAAGACTACAGCACACCGAGCAGCACACCGTGATACATCGGCAAGGCCCACTCCGAAGACGGCGTCTACATCATCGACTTTGGCATCCCCGATTGCAACGCTGACTTAGGAGATCTCATCGATCTCCTACCTCAGGATGTTGTTTTTGGGAGTGGAGTGTTGGCCCCACCCTCGCTTGGGCAACGCCGACGACTTGGTCGGATGTACGGGAGAAGCAGCCGACCGTTCACAGTGGGAGAGCTGCTCGACGGGCTTCGTCAAGCTGCAGGGTGTCACTGTGGGGTTTCCGTCGACCAGGGGTGCTCGACGGACGCAGCTGACTGGGCTGGGCGTCGGGTGGGCCGTTGACCAGGAGTGCCAGTTCGACAGGTAGGTCGACGGAGCAGTCCGTCAACCTGACATGTGAGCAACGGTCGACGAGGGAAGCTAAGAGTTCTGGTTCCGTCGACCAGGGGGCAGCTCGATAGGAGATGTGGTCGACTAGAGGCCTTGATGGTCGACCAGAGGCCCTGGTGGACGACCAGAGGCACCTGGTGGTCGAGGAGCACGTGGTGGTCGACCGGAGCACCTGGTGGTGTCCAGGTCAACCAGGTAACCTCCTCGGCGAGTTCTGCGAAGGCACGCGAACGTCATGGAGGTCATGATGATGAAGGCGACTTCGTGCTGGTATCCCTAAGTAGATGTGGATCGTCAGGCGCAGATGACAACCGACGGATTCACAGCAATCCAAGTCGGGCCACTCGTCCGCCCGCACCTGCGAGCGTGCGCACTGCTGTCTTCTACGGGGCAATGCTGGACAGCCGCCTTGCTGCAGCGTTGGCACGTCGTCGACATGCTCTGCTGGCAGGTCGCCCATCTACAGTGCTGGCGCGGCTCCTCTATGCAATGCTGGCAGGCGGTCGATCATTTAGTGTTGGCGGTCGACCAGGCTAGCTGCAGATTTGCTAGGTGCCTGATGTAGTCATCCTGTTATTGCTTGTTCAAGTATTCTAGAATTTCGACTTTGCTAGTGGAAACTCTTGCCAATTTCTTTCGTGAATGTGCAAGCACTAAGGAACTAAGCAAAGATACGATCACTCCTAATAGTTCGTGCCAACCCCCGTAGTCTAGCTCACTACCGTTGTAGAGTGACTCTCCGGAGATGCGGCATGGTCACACAAGCCAACTCATCCTGACGATCGCCCCTGGGTCAAGCATCACGCTCACCCAAGGGAGATTGACCTTCACGCCCCTGGACCTGATGGCCTCTGCCGAAACTGCCGCACACTGATTGCCTCCACCACAGAAGACAGCACGAACAGGCCACAGCCGCCTACGCAAGGAGACCCCTCATCCAACAGAGGAAAAGCACCAGCTGAGGAAGGCGAATCATCCGCTGCAGCTGCGCGACGTCTTTCAGCCGCAGCAGCCTATGCAGCCGCCGCCTCAGGGGAACCCCCTGAACCAGCTTCCGCCGAGACCACCACGTCACTCACTCAGACAGCTGGCTTGGACATTATCAAAGAAGCCGAGTGGCAAACCCCTCACCCAACAGGCATAAAGGATGGAGAACTAGCTGCAGCACTCACCATTTTTCAGCACCGCAAGACTCGTACCGACCCCACTGTCCACGACTACCTTGATCTTCTCACCCGTTATACCGGCCCTGGTGCGTTTGACGCAAACGATAACCCCCTTTCTCTGACCTGGGAAACATATCACGTTTCTCACCCCTGGTCCTAACGCACAATGACAACTAAGGAGTTTCAACACCACGAAGAAGAAGAGCGACGCCGCCGCGCAAACGAAGAGGCCAAGGCAGCAGTGGCAGCAGCAGGTGGAGGCTGGGGAAGCGAAAATGCCGAAGCTGGATGGGGAGGCACAGCACCCAACTTGGGAACACCGCCACATGCGGAGGAAGAACTGATTGAAGTAGAGATAGCGTGCGTCAAAGCAGAAGCGGCCGTAGAAGCCGCAGGACCCTACGGTTCCCCTCGCCCTCTCGGCATTCCTCCCTCAGGTACCTCACCCCCCAGCGACTCTTGGGGCTCTTCAGCAGACTCTCGACCCCCCACAGACCGCGATACCATCCTGCCTTATCGCACCTATCCTCGACGCCCCCTTCACACTGAATACACGCCCACCGGCCCCACAAACTCACCACAACCTAGCCCGACAGTCCCTCACATCTTACCATCTCACCACCTGCCTCGCCCAAACCTTCCTGAAGAAACGGCCGACACCAATGACACACCCACAGCTACCATTGCTCGTGATCTCATCCTCGCTCTTGGACTGTCAATCTCACCCCAACCCATCCCAGGGCCAACACCCACAAACATCGCCAAACTCATCGCCTTTTAACGCTCGCTCACTCGCCATTTGCGCACAACCTGACCTCTGGCACAAACGCCTCGGACATCCCTCCCAAGAGATTCTCAACAACTACATCCGCGCGCAAGTCTTCCTACCTGGGACACTACTCCGCCCTGACAGAACACCCCTTCCCATCAACACCACTCGGCGCACCGAATGCACCATCTGCCCCGAAGCCGCACTGACTCATCAAGCCCTTCAAGCTCCTCGAGCCTGGCACGAATCGTTACGAGAAACTTCAGAAAGTCTACAGTGATTTTCTCGTTCTCACCTAGACCTGGCCTCAACGGCGAAGGATACACCCTCACCTTCGTCGACGCTCACTCTCGCTTCGTTTGGGTGGCCAACGTCTCTCACAGGAGCAAAGCATTCGGGACCTTCAAGGTCTGGCATGCCAATGCGGAGACACAGTCAGGCTGCACCCTCAAGCTCTGGCAAACTGATTGTGCAGCCGAATTCAAGAGCGACAAGCTGGAGGCTTACATACAGGAGAAGGGAATCGTTCACAAGCTCTCCCTCCCTTACGTGCATCCCCAGCAAGGCGTCGCGGAATGAACCAACCGCACGATCATGACCAAGATCCGCGCCCTTCTGCAGCAGAGCGACGTTGACGCAAAATATTGACCTTACGCCATGCATCACGCCGTCCGTCTCCACAACCTGCTCAGCACCACCGCCAACACAGACAACCTCTCTCCACACCTCAAATTCAATGGCAAACAGGGCGACGTCTCCATGCTCCGCGTCTGGGGGTGCATGGTCCAGTATCGGCCGCCAGCGGCAACCACGGGGAAGTTTGAACGTCACGCTCATTGGGGTGTGCATCTCGGCATCAGCCTCGAATACAACGCTTGGAACATCCTTGATCACGATACTTCCCGGGTGGTAGCGGCGCGTGACGTGATCTTCTACGAAGACCTTACCATCCGCAAGTTCCAGTGTGACCGCCATGCCGACCGCACCTAGAGGGGAAACCAACGTTGCGGACTACGACCGCCCCCTGCGAAGCTTCGCCATGCCTGAGGATGAAGCGAAGCAGCACTCGCAGACCACGACCCTACGGATCCCCTTCTTGGTCCCCGCCCATGGAGTGATACGATGAGGACCAGGACAGTGCTCCATGACCCTACGGAGAGGGTCGCGCGACTCTCTCCTCAGCTCGACCCCCTCCAACGGCCACGACTCGGACAATGACGTGGTGGAAATCACCAGCGACCAACGGCACTGCCCTGGCCTCTCGGGTCTCCACATTCTCGGCCTCGACATTGCCGTTTCTTGCCCGCCAAAGGCGGTTGAACCCAAAACCCTGCGCCAAGCCCTCACTGGACCTTACGCTAAGGAATGGCGCGCTGCGATGGATGCCGAAGTCGCCGCCCTCGAGGCACGTGATACATGGGTTCTCGCCGATCGCGCAGCACTGAAGGGGAGACGCGTCCTCTCGGGCAACTGGGTCTTCCGCATCAAAACAGCTGCTGACGGTACCATCGAACGCTTCAAAGTGCGATGGGTTGTCCGCGGCCTCAATCAACGTCATGGCGTAGACTTCGACCAGACCTTCGCCCCTATTAGCCGTCACATCTCCGTCCGCATCCTCCTCGACATCGCAGCCGCAAAGCATCTCCCCCTCTGTCAGATTGACATAAAAACTGCCTTCCTCTATGCACCCGTGGATGCACTCATCTCCGTCGAGCAACCACACACGTACGGTGACGGCGACGATCGCGTCTGTCAACTCTGAAAATCACTATACGGCATCAAGCAAGCACCACGCCTCTGGCAACAGCATCTTCACCAAATTCTCCTGGACATTAGCTTCACACAGCTGCCTCACGACCCTGGCATGTACAGCCTTCATTTATCGCGGCGAATACATTATACTCACGGCATATGTGGATGATGTGCTCTACACTGGCACCAGCAACGACCTCCTCGCACAGTTCAAGAAAAACCTCAGCAACCGCGTCGAAATCACCAAATTCAACATCAAGCCTTAGCAACCGCGTCGAAAAACCTCAGCAACCGCGAAAACTCTCTCCGCCAAATTCAACATCAAGCCAGCCAACCTCTCCACCCCTTATTGCACCTTGGCCACACCTTCCAACGTCATCACTACCCCTCTCAACCCCGCTGGACATCAGCTATACCAATCAGCAAATCGGCTGTCTTCTCGTCGCCGCTGTAACCTGCAGGCCCGACTTGTCCGACATCTCGAGCCAACTCGCTCAGTACGTCAAGCGGCCTGAAGGGGAGCACATGCACGATCTACATCGTGCCCTTCAATACTTCATTTCCACACCACACATTGGCCTCACCTACTCCACTCTCAGGACTCGCTCATTCAGCCTCGTTGGATACGTGGACGCAGATCACGCCGCTGATCCTGCAAATCGACGGTCCCGAACAGGCTTCCTTTTCCGCCTCGAGCCTACCGGTCCCATTTCCTGGAATTCCCAGAAGCAAGAAATGGTGACGCTCTCCTCTACCGAAGCGGAATTCATCGCCGCCATGTCAGCCGTTCGCGAGGCAAAAATTGCGACATCCGCAAGCTTCAAACTTCACTGCGATAACCAAAGCACGATCAAAATCGCGGACAAGCCTGAGTTCGTCAACCGCACCAAGCATATCGCACTCCGCTACTTCTTCGTCAAAGACGAAGTTGACAAAGGCAAAGTCATCTTGACTTACTGCCCCACTGGTGACATGGCAGCCGACTTCCTCACCAAGAAACTACCACGTCAGCAATACCATCACTGCTGAACCATCTGTGGCATTACTAAGTGCGTCAAGACTTCGTCACTTTTTAATGAAGGGAAGTGTTACGATATGGAATAGTTGAACAAAAATTCCTAAGTAACGAATCCTTAACGCGAAGATGACTGCAGCGAGGACGAAAGACCAAGCAATAAGACAGTTATTGAAGACAGTTACAAGAAAGAAGAATTTGAAATGAAAAGCGCGGGAAACTTCAAACGATTACCGGATCGCGTACGGTTACCGAATCGCACGGTTGCAATCATGCATCTAGATTAACCCTAAGGGGAATGTACCCCCTCAGGGTACAAGGCTAGCTAGGACCTTTCGTATTCCACTGTATTCATATATAAACCCTTGTACTGCATTGTATTAGTCACTTCTGTCGAGATTCAAATATCCTTCTTCTGATAGAGTCCGTACCCGACATTACCTAGCAATCTTCCACTGCTACACTTCCGTGCGTGACGAGAAGTGAGAATGGAATGGATGAACTATGAAACAGTTGGGTACAAGTACTAACCCTAATTGGGTTGTACCCCTTATGGGCTACCCCACTACAGCCTACACAAATGTATAAGCTATAATGTTCTAACACACCCCCATAGGCAAAGTGGGGGAGAACAAGTGGTCACAAGACCAGTCAAGCAAAGCAAAGCAAAGCAAAGAAAGCTCAGGGTGGATCACAAAGTCATCACACAGTCCAAGCACAAGAGTAAGGCCACAAGGCCAGTTCACATGCAAGGTCATATATTTAAAGGTAAAACAAGCAAGGGCAGGTATAGAAAGAAGACAGTACAAACAAGATCAAGAAGTGAGCAAGTGAGGCCAGGTAGGCACAAGACCTAGCACAGTACAGAAGCGCTGATGATCACAAGGCGGAAGGGCCTTGGTGAAGATATCAGCAGTGTTGGCCTCAGAGGCCACGTAGGTGAGGCGGAGCTGACCACGATGCTGCAGCTCACGAGACAGGAAGTAGCGGAGAGCAATGTGCTTCGTTCTGTGCTCCAGTCTGTGCTCCCGACACAAGGCCAACATGGCCTTGTTGTCTACGTACAGAACTGGAGGAGAACGAGGCGGCTCTCCTAGGTCAGTCAGCAGGTAGGTGAGCCAGCGTAGCTCCTGTGCAGCCATGGCCCCTGCGTAGATCTCAGCCTCACAGCTGGAGCCGAGAACAGAGGACGAGCGGGTAGACCGCCACGAAACAGAGCCGGAGCCAAGGCTGAAGGTGTAACCCTGTGACGACCGCTGCGTAGCCTGGTCGTCAGCCCAAGAAGCGTCTGCGTGACCTGTGAGGACCACTCGACGTCGCCCTCCAAGCACTAGCCCCATGCCCGACGTACTGCACAAGTAGCGCAACACCCTCTTCGCTGCAGCCATGTGCTCTGGTCGGTGTCTCCCAGGAGCAACATAGCGTGCTAAGATGCTAAGAGGGGATGCAAGGTCAGGTCGTGTGCAGGTCATCAGGTACATGAGGCAGCCAACAAGCTCTGGGTACGGGCCACTCGACTCTACAGACTCATCCGAAGGCAGAGCTGAGAGCGAGTGGCGAGTAGACAGAGGAGTGGCCTGAGGCGAGGAGTACGTGAAGCCGAAGCGCTGAAGGACCTGCTGCACCATGTGTGACTGAGTCAGGGTAATGGTGCGCTGTGCTCTGTCCCGGGTGATCTGCAAGCCAAGGTAGCTGCGCAGTTCACCCAGGTCTGTGCACGTGTGTCTCTTCTGCAGCTCGGACTTCACGTGGGCGAGTCCAGCAGTGTCAACAGTGGAAAAGACCAGGTCGTCGACGTACACGAGGATGTAGAACGGCGCCAAAGAGGTGTCGGTGCGTAGAAACAGTGACGGGTCGGCTCTAGAAGGAGCAAACCCAAGAGCCGCAAGTGTAGTCCTCAGTCTGTCGTGCCACTCACGGGGCGCCTGGCGGAGACCGTAGACTGGCCGCCGGAGGCTCCACTAGGTGCGAGGAGGAAACGAACCAGTGAAGCCAGGAGGGCGGCGCAGCCAGATCTGCTCGTGCATGCTGCCCTGCAGGAAAGCAGTGCTGAAGTCAAGAGAGTGAAGCTCGTAGTCGCGCTGAGCGGCTATGTGCAGCAGCACCCGAAGAGTGGTCATCTTCGGGGTGGGAGAGAAGGTCTGAAAGTAGTCAACTCCCTGCCGCTGACTGAAGCCTCGAGCCACGTAACGCCTTGAAGATAGGCGGAGAGCTCGGCGGCCGCTTCACCCTGAAGATCCACATCCCACTGACGATGTTCGCCCCAGGTGGGGGAACCTCGTCGACGTAGGTGCCTGTGGAATTCCGGGAAGCCATCTCTGCATCCATGGCCGACTGCCACTGAGAGGAGTAGGGACCCTCGATCGCCTCAGCGTACGATCGAGGAGTCGGGATGCCTGGTGCATCCAGGTCTCCCTCAGGGGCAATCAGCGTGGACACGAGATGGGGCAAAGCAGCCGCAAAGCACTGGAACTCCTTCTGCCTGTCCTCAAGGACGTCCGTGCTAAGAGCACACTAACCCCCGACGGACGGAGGACAGACAGACTCAGACTCAGCAACAAGACTGGCGCGTAATCTAGACGACACTGAGCAGCGAAGTCGACAAGCTCAGCAACGAGAGTAGACGCAGCAGCAGACTCAAAGGAAGGGTCAGTGACGACAGTTGCAAGAAGGCGCGTGGCCGAAGGACTAGCAGCACGAAGGGATTCAGACTCCGGGTCAGCAAGAGAAGGAAGAGAGGACTCTGGAGGAGACGGCAATGAGACACGCAGAGGAGCAGTGGAAGGACGCAGTGCCATCTGGTGTGTGCCGGGGACCGCAGGAGGACGCGGACGCGCAGTACGACCACTAGTGCGAGCAGCACGAACAGGTGACGCGGGACGAGACGCAGGCTCACGACGCTCAGCAAGACCTCGAGTAGGACCAGTGTAGGGAGAAGGAGCAGGTAGAGGGGAGGCGGGCGGTAACTGTGACTGCGAGTGGACAGGCGGTGGACACTCTAGGGGAGGAGCAGTAGAGGGCGGGAGATCAAGAGCCTGCTCCAGAAGCGGAACGAAGTACGGCCTCGGCCGCGCAGCGCCTCTAGAACCAGTAAGTACCGCACCACTACCCCCAACGGCAGCACCAGTGCCAGCAGAACCTCCAGCTCCAACAGCGCCAACTCCGGTACCCTCAGAAAGACCAGCGTTAGCAGCACCGCCAGCGCCAACACCCCCAGCAGCTCCAGCTCCAGCAGCACCAACTCCAGTAGGACCGTCAGCACCAGCTGCCTCAGCAGTACCCCCAGACGCACCAGCACTAGTAGAAACACCAGCGCCAACACCCCCAGCAGCTCCAGCTCCAGCAGCACCAACTCCAGTCGGACTGTCAGCACCAGCTGCCTCAGCAGCACCCCCATACGCACCAGCACCAGTAGAAACACCCTGCGCCAACACCTCCAGACTCAGCAGCACAGTCTCCAGCGGCGGGTGAACCACACGCGCAGCTCCTGTGGAGAGAGTGGCTCCCGCCTCGACGAAGTACCGCTGGCGGCCACACGAGCAGACCCAGCACCCCCAGGCTCCGCACCCCCAGACTCAGCACCCCCAGGCTCCGCACCTCCAATCTCAGCACCCCCAGACTCAGCACCCCCAGACCCGGCACCCGCAGACCCGGCACCCGCAAGCTCAGCACCTCTAGCAGCACCAGAGTCTACAGCTACCTCGACAGGCTCGAGTGCGTCTACCTGCGACACACTTGACGTGTAGGACCCTGAGGGGGGAGGGGGTCTACCGGGGGAGGACCTGGCGCAAGGAAGAGCGGCGCGGGGGGGGGGAGGGGCGCAGTCCGGTAGGGGAAGAGACGGTAGTAAGGCACCGACTTGTCAAAGGTGACGTCTTGGGAGGACAGAACACGGCGCGTGGTGGGGTGGTGAAACTGCCACCCAGGCGCGTCAGGGGGGAAGCCAAGGAAGACGCAAGGAACAGCACGGGGGGACAGCTTGTCCGCAGACAAGTCGCGGAAAAACGCCCGAGATCCCCAGACCCGAAACGCAGACGCATCGCCAACCTTCCGTGTCCACCGCAAGGTGGGGGAGGTCTCTGGCAAGGAGACACGGGGCTGAAGGTTGAGCTGATGCGCGGCGTACTGAACCGCAAACGGCCACAGAAAATGGGGGGCAGCCGTATGCATCATGGACGTACGCGCGACGTCCATGACCATGCCAATGCGGCGCTCAGCAATCCCATTTTGCTGTGGAGAGGCCGGAAGCGTGAAGGTCTGGCGGATGCCCTGTGCCCGACAGAAGGCTCCCAGATGGGCAGAGGAAAACTCCCCTCCTCTGTCCAAGTGCAGACGCAAAACAGGAAAGTCCGAGCCGAAACTCTCTCGGAGGTGGAGACGAGCTGCGCGGATCCAGTCGATCAACACCTCAGTGACGTCACTCTTGCTGCGCAAGGGGAAGACTGTGGTGTAACGCGAGTAGTCGTCAACGACCAGCAGAAAGGACCGCTCTCTCCCCTGCCCACTGACGCGGGCTGGGCCCCACACGTCCATGTGTAGAGTCTGCAGCGGAGCCTCTGTCGGAGGAAACTCGGAGGTGTGAGGGCGGCGCGCTGTCGCCCCTCGACGCAGGGGACGCAGGTAGGGCCAGGCCCCGGAGGAAGGGGAGGGAGAGACCGAGGAAGACCAGAGACAAGGACACGGGAGGCCATGCCTCGGAGACGAGGCAAGGAGGGGTGACCAAGGCGGTGGTGCCAAAGGAGAGTCTGGTGGGACAGCAGACGACACGAGCAGGGGGCAGACTCAGGACCAGACCTGGACGCCGCAGCAAACACCTGACTCGACGCAGCTACCTGGGCAGACTCAGCAGTAGGAGGAGACTCAGCAGTAAGGGTGTACAGGCTCGACCCTGGCCGACGGGTGAACGTGGCCAAGTGTCGGCGTGTCCGAGCACACCTGCAGTGGGTCACTCGCTGACTCGCAGGAGTGAACTGGTCAACCCCTCGATCCTGTAGGTCTGATCCACTCACCAAGTTCGTAGAGAACGAGGGGAGGTAGAGACCAGACAGGGTGCCAGAGGGGGCTGCAGGGCACGGAAGGACAGTGGAGAAGCTGGCAAGGACAGCAACCGGCCGGGAAGACTGCAACCGGCCGACTAAGCGGCGTAAGAGTGGTGCGGTCTCCAAGGGCAGTAAGGGCGGCCAAAAGGGGCCACTAAGGCGGCTCGAGGCGCTACTCGGGTTAGGAGCTAGGCGCGCTCCGGGCAAGGAAGGAAAAAAAAGTTCGTGGTGGGCCCTAGGCAGTATTCCCACTCGGGAAGCTTGCTCGATACCATGACGAGAAGTGAGAATGGAATGGATGAACTATGAAACAGCTAGGTACAAGTACTAACCCTTATTGGGTTGTACCCCTTATGGGCTACCCCACTACAGCCTACACAAATGTATAAGCTATAATGTTCTGACAGTGCGATCAACCTGAGACGATCCTATAAGATGGTTCAGATCGTATCAGGATGCATGGACAGAGCTTTGGCATTTATCATTGACAATGTGGTTGGTTGCTTTGGTAGAATTCAAGCATAACTTCACTAGGAAAAAATGGTTGAACAAGATTATGGTACAAGAGAGGAGAAGAAAATAGCGAAGACAATGAACCCTCGAGAAACGTTTCTCGACAAGCATACATCTTTGCTGAGTCAACAACGGCAGGTGAAACGACAAGCACATTCATCTTTCACCTGAGTTGGCACTTGCTCAGGCTTACAACATTAAGAGATGTAAATGTTTTTCGTGTTAGTAAAAACATGTTTCAGGTTCAATTTTCTTACTGATTCGAATTCTTATGGGGAGTAAAGTTTCCGAGAGCATCTAATGGGTCTGAATTTTCTGTGTCGCGATTGGTCGAAATTCACAATCCCTTTTAAAGAATTCTTCCGCGCACTCTGTTTAGGGGGAGTCCAGCTCGTACATTTACTGCTCGTAAACCCCCTCAGTTACCAGATTTTTTGTGGTAACCCTTTATTGAACGTGTTGTGAAGAAATGAGGAATGAATGATGTTATGTGATGCTATCATTTGCATTCAGGTCTGTCTGACTCCCATCATGTGTTCGTGCGTTGCATGTGTGAAATGAGCGTGCGCAATAATTTGTGTTTTTCTGTGGTTTGGATTTTCTGAGTGTGTGTGAATGTTATTTGGCTTGAGCAGATATCTGAAGTGACTCCACTGCTCAAGAGCTTTCCGACGAACCAAGAATCACTTCAATCGGAGCACGAACAAGAAAGTTACGAACGTTGGAGTTCGTATGCTTTTGATATTTGGTTGTGGTGACCATGGAGAGTTGTGGGGTTGAGTCAATATGGGGTACAGACTTTTGGGGGTTGGGAAACTCGTCACTACTACTGTAGTTGCTAGCCAATTGGTTGGGAGAAACCAAACCAGGTTGGCAAGTGTGGCCAAGTTGGGTTGAGGTGGATTGTGGAGGTTGGGATAGTGACAAAGGTCAAAGTTGGGTTGCCTATGGGGAAGGGAATTGTGTGGCATGGAGTTTTCTTTGGTTGGGGACTCCTTGGGACCTTCCCTCTCGTCCTCCTCTTTCCTCCTACCTGGTTTAGTGCTACTCTAACTCTCTTGTCTGCAACTCTTGTGAACTTGTGAAACTATTGTGAGTGAATTTAATTTCTATGTGGCAGCATACCCCCTGGTGCGCCGAGAAGCATAACTCGAGATTTACTCCACCTTTCGATACGATTCGAATTGGGAATGATAGCCACAAACAAGGGCTATAACATACTCGAGTTTGAGACGATTCTAACGGTGCACTTTCCGTCGACAACGTTTCTTTTGAAGTCGCGGTTTCTGTCAAGAATTTCAAGCCAACGATTTTGAGAAATTTAGGCTCCTAATCTTCACAGACTCGATCCTTAGTCTCTAACAAGTGGTATCAGAGCTGATTAAGGAGTTTGTGGAGAGTGTACTGAAGTGTGAAGACCCTCCTAGACCCACCATGGCCTGTGGGCGTGCCTAAGTGGAGTTCTGGAGGTTGAATGTGACTTCCGCTAAGGGGAAACTCTGCCGAAATTTCGTTGGCGCCGAAAGTTGTGAAGATTGTGTGGATCTACATATTGACCAGCAAAAGGGGGAGCTGAAACCTCTGATTGGGAGAAGAGGAGATGAGTCAAGGGAGTGGAGAAGCAGCTGAGAAGAAGAGTGAGCCGCCACCATCCAAGATTGAGGCATTGGATGGCTCCAACTATGAGGAATGGAGTGGGCGGATGAGGAGCGCCTTCAAGCGCTACAAGCTGCTAAAATTGGCTATGGGAGAAGAGAAGATGCCGGAGGAAGGAGATGCCCGCGATCGGTGGATTGAGCGGAGCGCGGTGCTGTACGACTTGATTCTACAGTCGGTCAACAACGGCATGTTCCAGCATATCAAGGATTTGGTGGAGCTCGATGACTCGGGACCGAAGGCGTGGAAGCTGCTACGCGACGTGGTTCAACCCAACACGCTGCCGATGGTGATCATATTGGAGAAGGAGTTGGCTGCCCTCTCCATGCGGCCGGGAGATGATGTGAAGCCGGTCCTTGACAAGATCAATGACACCTATGCGAGGATGGCAGCGGCGGGCAGCGAAGTGTCGCAGATGCAACAGTGCACCAAGATCATCTCGGTGCTCGACAACTCGTGGGACAACCTCATCCCCACCCTCAACGTTCAGCATGACAAATGGACGCCTGAGTGGCTACGGCAGCAGATCCTGCAGGAGGACTTCCGCAGGCGCCACACTGGAGGTGGTGCTGCCAACAAAACTGCTGAGGGGTATGGAGCTGCAAGAGGCAGGAGAGGGAGAGGGGGAGGGAGAGGCCGAGGCCGTGGGAGAGGCTTTGGCAGAGGGAGAGGCCGAGGTGACTACAATGAGGGGCATGGGAGCTCTGGTGGCAGGGGGAGTACCCGAATGGAGGGTGTGTGCTGGTACTGCAAGAAGGCTGGACACCCATGGTTCAAGTGTTTGAGCCGGCCTGAAGGATGGGCGCCTCCAGGCATGAAGCCGCCAAGTGGTGAACGTGCACGAGGTGGTGCTGTGCAAGGTTCAGGTGCACAAGGTGATGGTGCACAAGGTAAAGCCGACCCTGGTATGTTCCTCATGGTTGAGGACGTGCAAGGGAGTGGGGGTGATGTGGGTTCAGTTGGGAAGGTTGTGATGCACCCCCTCACTCACTGGGTGATCGATTCAGGTTGCACGAGTCACATGACTCCACGGGCAGATTTGCTTGATGAGGTGAAGCCCCCTGGGAAGATAAAGTTTGTGGCTGCCGCTTCAGGTGCCTTGCTCCCTGTGATTGGTGTTGGGAATGCCAAGGTTATAGGAGCTAATGGGGGGCTTGTGGGGCTGGGAAATGTGCTGTTGGTTGAAGGTTTATCCGCTAACCTCCTCTCTGTGCGCCGGCTGCAGAAAAGCAAGGCCAAAGTTACGTTCGGCCCAACCAGCTGCCGTGCAAAGCTTGGGAGTTGCTGCTGTGGAATTTGGAGGAGAAGAGCAGCTGCATCAAGGACTTGTGGCAGCTGCCCATCATCCCTTGGAAGGGGAAACCACCAGCAACGGCAAAGGCAGCGGCAGCGGCTAAAGCAACTGCGGGAGGAGAGGAGACTGCACCAACTGATGGGGCCCTGGATGCAATCAAGAAGGTGCAGCAGCCACAACAGCCACATGGTGAGGTGCTTGCTGGTGTGGATGCGACAGCTGCATGGGCAAAGGCTTCATCTGGGAGTGGTGAGGCTGATTGGGAGACGTGGCATGAGAGGCTGTGCCATGTGAACATTCCTATGCTGCAGAAGTTGGTAAAGGATGGGTGCTTGAAGGGGCTGGAGGTGAAGGGGGGAGCAAAGGAGGTTGGGAGCTGCCCTACCTGCCTTGAGACCAAATTCACGAAGTTTCCCTTCAGCAGCAGCACAGGACCAGCAAAGGCACCACTTGCACTAGTGCACATGGATGTGGTGGGCCCCAAGAGGGCCCTTTCTCTCTCGGGCAGCCGCTACTTCTTGACAATTGTGGACGACCACACGCGTGCGGTGTGGGTGTACCCTCTCAAGACTAAGGGGGAGGTGGCAGCGGCTGTTCTTAAGGAGTGGATGCCGAGAGCACAAAGGGAGAGCGGACACAAGGTGAAGGTGATCCGCACTGACAACGGAGGAGAGTTCATCGGCGCTGATTTTGAGAAGGAGCTGAAGCGGAAGGGGATCCAGCATCAGCTCACAGTGCCTTACAACCCTCAGCAGAATGGTGTGGCTGAGCGGTTCAACCGGACCCTGTAGGAAGGTGCTCGCACTCTCCTTGGGCGTGCAGGGCTGCCGGATCCGTTTTGGGTGACAGCACTGCGGCATGTCGTTGTTGTGAAGAACCGGGTGCTGGCGACTGTGGGGGACAAGCAATGGGTCCCCTACACCAAGTGGTATGGGAGTGTGCCTGCAGTCAACATGCTGAGAACTTATGGCTGTATGGTGGTGTTTCATGTGCCGAAGGAGAAGAGGGGAAAACTGGAAGCTTCTGGGAGATGGGGTGTGCACTTGGGGCTTGCTAAGGATCACAAGGGCTGGCTGATTTGGGACTTGACCAGCCAGCAGCTGACTGTGTCGAGGGATGTGAAGTTCCTTGAGTCCTTGTACTACAAGGAGTGGAAGCAGCAGCAGCAGAAGCTTCCCACTACACCGCTGATCATTGAGGCTGATGAGGTGCAGCGGCCTTCGAGGCAAGTGCAGGTCACTGTCTCAGAGGAGGAGATTTCTGGGCTGACTGAGGATGGGGGAGAACTTGAGGTGGAGGAGCAGCAGCAGCAGCAGCAGCAGCAGCAGCAGCAGCAGCAGCAGCAGCAGCAGCCGCAGCAGCAGCAGCAGCCACAGCAGCAGCAGCAAGGTGCTCCACAAGGTGCCGCGCGTCCGGCTGACCGTCCCCGGAGGGAAGTGCGCCCTCCTAACCGGCTGACCTATCCGAGCTTTGGCAAGCCAAAGGTAGTACGGGCTGGGAGTGTGGCTGAGCAGTGTGATGAGGATGAGATAGCACACTGCTACTGGGCAGCCGTCCCTGAGCCCAAGACGTTAGCCGAGGCATTGAGCGGGCCCAACGCTGAGAAGTGGAAGCAGAGTGTGAAGGAGGAGTATGACTCTCTGCTGGAGAATGAGACGTGGGAGCTGTGTGAGCTGCCTCCTGGGAAGAAGGCCATTTCTTCCAAGCTGATCTTCAGGCATAAGTACGGACCCGATGGGGAGCTGACCCGCTACAAGTCAAGGCTTGTGGCTAAGGGGTTCCAACAGACAAAGGGGAAGGATTTTGATGATATCTTTGCTCCTGTAGGGAAAGGCACTACACTGAGGACGATGTTTGCAATGGCTGCAAACCGTGGCTGGAAGATCAAGCAGATGGACATAATTACTGCATTCCTCAATGGAATCATTCTGGAGGAGCTGTACATGCTGCAGCCGGAGGGGCTGGATGATGGGAGCGGCAGGGTGTGCAGGCTCAAGAAGGCCATCTATGGCCTGAAGCAGGCTCCTCGCGCATGGTACCACAAGCTGGAGGAGACACTGCTGGCCGGGGGGTTCAAGAAGAGCGAGTGTGATCACAGCCTGTTCCTGCTGCAAGAGAAGGAGCAGTTCCTCATGCTCCTGGTGTACGTGGACGACATCCTGCTCTTCTCTGAGTCGTCTGCAATGATTGAACGTGTGGAGGAGATGCTGGAAATGCAGTTCAAGTGCTCCAAGATGGGAGATGTGAAATACTACCTTGAGATGTGAAATACTACCTTGGGAGTGTTGAGGTTGCACCAGAGAAAGTATTGTGAGGGGCTGGCTGACAAGTATGGGCTGCAAGATGGAGGAAAGCCAGCCACCCCACTGCCTTCGAGGTTCACTGTGGAGCCCTGTGCTGATGAGGAGGTGGTGGGTGAGAGTGACAGGAAACTTTTTCATTCCATGGTTGGGGCACTCAACTATGCGGCTAACCACACACGGCCTGACATTGCCTTTGCAACATCTAGGCTTGCCAGTGTGGTTTCACGCCCCAGTCATGAGCAGCTGGAAGCGGCCAAGAGGTTGGTCCGCTATGTGAGTGCAACGGCATCAGTGGGTTTCGAGTACAGTGCTGTGAGGCAGAGGCTGCAGAGGGGTGCAGCTGATTTGAGCAAGGGGGAGATGCTCCTGACCTGCTACACTGACGATAGCTTCAACTCGGTGAAAGCGGATGGCACCAGCATTGGAGGCTATGTGTGCCTCTTTGGAGGTGGTGCAGTGAGCTGGCGCAGCAAGAAGCAGAACGAGGTGGGGCTGTCCTCGTGTGAGACCGAGTACATGGCCCTTCATCATGGGGCAAAGGAGGTGGTGTGGCTGAGGCGTTTGTTGGAGGAAATCGGAGTGTGTCAGAGGGAGCCGACTGTGATTTTCTGTGACAATGAGTCGGCGGTGAAGCTTGCGAAGAATGCCTGTCTTCATGGCTTGACAAAGCACATCAGGCCAAAGTGGCATTGGACAAGGAAGCTCCTGGACAAGGAGGTGCAGCTGGAGATTGTGAAGACCCAGCAGCAGGCGGCTGACATTCTCACCAAACGCCTGGCAGAACCTGAGCATTGGAAGGGCATGAAGCTTGATGGGATGAGTGTGCATTGAGGGTGCATGCTTGAGCTATGGCATGTGGGATGATGGTTGGCAGCCAGAGGGGGAGTTTATTATGTGATGCTATCATTTGCATTCACGTCTGTCTGCCTCCCATCATGTGTTCGTGCGTTGCATGTGTGAAATGAGCGTGCGCAAGAATTTGTGTTTTTCTGTGGTTTGGATTTTCTGAGTGTGTGTGAATGTTATTTGGCTTGAGCAGATATCTGAAGTGACTCCACTGCTCAAGAGCTTTCCGACGAACCAAGAATCACTTCAATCGGAGCACGAACAAGAAAGTTACGAACGTTGGAGTTCGTATGCTTTTGATATTTGGTTGTGGTGACCATGGAGAGTTGTGGGGTTGAGTCAATATGGGGTACAGACTTTTGGGGGTTGGGAAACTCGTCACTACTACTGTATTTGCTGCCAATTGGTTGGGAGAAACCAAACCAGGTTGGCAAGTGTGGCCAAGTTGGGTTGAGGTGGATTGTGGAGGTTGGGATAGTGACAAAGGTCAAAGTTGGGTTGCCTATGGGGAAGGGAATTGTGTGGCATGGAGTTTTCTTTGGTTGGGGACTCCTTGGGACCTTCCCTCTCGTCCTCCTCTTTCCTCCTACCTGGTTTAGTGCTACTCTAACTCTCTTGTCTGCAACTCTTGTGAACTTGTGAAACTATTGTGAGTGAATTTAATTTCTATGTGGCAGCATACCCCCTGGTGCGCCGAGACGCATAACTCGAGATTTACTCCACCTTTCGATACGATTCAAATTGGGAATGATAGCCACAAACAAGGGCTATAACATACTCGAGTTTGAGACGATTCTAACGGTGCACTTTCCGTCGACAACGTTTCTTGTGAAGTCGCGGTTTCTGTCCAGAATTTCGTGACAACGATTTTGAGAAATTTAGGCTCCTAATCTTCACAGACTCGATCCTTAGTCTCTAACAAATGAACTAGCAAACAGGTGGGTACAAGTAGAAAAACCTATAAGTGTTGTACCCGATATTGTCCACCCCACTACAGCCTACACAGACTATAGCATATGAGTTTGACACACCCCCATAGGCAAAGTGGGGGAGAACAAGAGGTCACAAGACCAGTCAAGCAAAGCAAAGCAAGCCCAGGGTGGATCACAACGTCACCACACAGTCCGAGCACAAGAGCAAGGCCACGAGGCCAGTTCACATGCAGGATCATATATAAAGGTAAACAAGCAAGTGCAGGTCTAGAAATATCACAGTCGAGCAAGGTCAAGAAGTGAGCAAGTGAGGTCAAGTAGGCACAAGACCTAGCATCGTACAAAAGCGCTGATGATCACAAGGCGGAAGTGCCTTGGTAAAGATATCAGCAGTGTTGGCCTCAGAGGCCACGTAAGCAAGGCGCAGCTGACAACGCTGCTGCAGCTCACGAGCAAGGAAGTAGCGGAGAGCAATGTGTTTCGTTCTGTGCACCAGTCTGTGCTTCCGACACAAGGCCAGCATGGCCTTGTTGTCTACGTACAGAACTAGAGGAGAACGAAGCGGCTCTCCTAGGTCAGTCAGCAGGTAGGTGAGCAAGCGAAGCTCCTGTGCAGCCATGGCCCCCGCGTAGATCTCAGCCTCACGGCTGGAGCCGAGAACAAAAGACGAGCGAGTAGACCGCCATGAAACAGAGCCGGAGCCAAGGCTGAAGGTGTAACCCTGTGAGGATCGCTGCGTAGCCTGGTCGTCAGCCCAAGAAGCGTCTGCGTGACCTGCGAGGACCACTCGACGTCGCCCTCCAAGCACTAGCCCCATGCCCGACGTACTGCACAAGTAGCGCAACACCCTCTTCGCTGCAGCCATGTGCTCTGGTCGGTGTCTCCCAGGAGCAAAATAGCGTGCCAAGATGCTAAGAGGGTATGCAAGGTCAGGTCGTGTGCAGGTCATCAGGTACATGAGGCAGCCAACAAGCTCTGGGTACGGGCCACTCGACTCTACGGACTCATCCGAAGGCAGAGCTGAGAGCGAGTGGCGAGTAGACAGAGGAGTCGCCTGTGGCGCGGAGTACGTGAAGTCGAAGCGCTGAAGGACCTGCTGCACCATGTGTGACTGAGTCAGGGTAATGGTGTGGCGTGCTCTGTCCCGGGTGATCTGCAAGCCAAGGTAGCTGCGCAGTTCACCCAGGTCTGTGCACGTGTGTCTCTTCTGCAGCTCCGACTTCATGTGGGCGAGTCCAGCAGTGTCAGCAGTGGCAAATACCAAGTCGTCGACGTATACGAGGATGTAGAACGGCGGCAAAGAGGTGTCGGTGCGCAGAAACATCGACGGGTCCGTAGAAGAAGGAGCATACCCAAGTGCCGCAAGTGTAGTCCTCAGTGTGTCGTGCCACTCACGGGGCGCCTGGCGGAGACCGTAGACTGGCCGCCGGAGGCTCAACTGGGTACCAGGAGGAAACGACCCAGTGAAGCCAGGTGGGCGGCGCAGCCAGATCTCCCTGCAGGAAAGCTGTGCTGAAGTCAAGAGAGTGAAGCTCGTCGTCGCGCTGAGCGGCTATGTGCAGCAGCACCCGAAGAGTGGTCATCTTCGGGGTGGGAGAGAAGGTCTGAAAGTAGTCAACTCCCTGCCGCTGACTGAAGCCTCGAGCCACGTAACGCGCCTTGAAGACAGGCGGAGAACCCGGCGGCTGCTAAACCCTGAAAATCCACATGCCACTGACGATGTTCGCCCCAGGTGGGGGAACCTCGTCGACGTACGTGCCTGTGGACTTCGAGGAAGCCATCTCTGCGTCCATAGCTGACTGCCACTGAGAGGAGTAGGGACCCTCGATCGCCTCAGCGTTCAATCCAGAAGTCGGGATGTCTGGTGCATCCGGGTCTCCCTCAGGGGCAGTCAGCGTGGACACGAGATGAGGCAAAGCAGCTGCAAAACACTGGAACTCCTTCTGCCTGTCCTCAAGGACGTCCGTGCTAAGTGCACACTCACCCCCGACGGATGGAGGACAGACAGACTCAGACTCAGCAACAAGACTAGCAGCGTAGTCTAGACGACAGCGAGCAGGAAAGTGGACAAGCTCAGCAACGAGGGCCGACGCAGCAGTGGACTCAAAGGAAGGGTCAGTGACAACAGTAGCCAGTAGACGCGTGACAGTAGGACTGGCAGCACGAAGAGAGTCAAACTCCAGGTCACCAAGAACAGGAAGAGAGGACTCTGGAGGAGACGGCAACGGGACACGCAGAGGAGCAGTGGAAGGACACAGTGCCATCTCTTGTGTGCCTGGGACCGCAGGAGGACGCGGACGTGGAGCACGACGACTAGTGCGAGTAGCACGAACAGGCAACGCAGGACGAGACGCAGGCTCACGACGCTCAGCAAGACCTCCAATAGGACCAGCGTAGGGAGAAGGAGCAGGTAGGGGGGAGGCGGGCTGTAGCTGTGACCGCGACTGGACAGGCTGTGGACACTTTAAGGGAGGAGTAGGACCAGTAGTGGGCGGGAGACCAAGAACCTGCTCAAGGAGCGGAACGAAGTACGGCCGCGGCCGCGCAGCGCCTTCAGAACCAGCAGGGACAGCACCACTACCCCCAGTGGCAGCACCAGCGCTAGCAGCACCTCCAGCTCCAACAACGCCAACTCCAGCACCCTCAGACGTACTAGCGCCAGCAGCACCACCAGCGCCAACACCCCCAGCAGCTCCGGCTCCAGCAGCTCCGGCAGCACCAATTCCAGCAGGACCGGCAGCTCCAGTACTGCCAGCACCTCCAGCAGTACCTCCAGCAGCCCCAGCAGCACCCCCACTCCCAGCAGCTCCAGAACTGCCAGTACGAGCACCTCCGGGACCAGCAGCAACACTAGTACCTCCAGCTCCAGCAGCACGGCTTCAGCGCCGGGCAAACCACTCGCGCAGCTCCTGCGGAGAGAGTGGCACCCGCCTCGACGAAGCACCGCTAGAGGCCACACGAGCAGACCCAGCACCCCCAGGCTCCGCACCCCCAGGCTCAGCACCCCCAGGCTCAGCACCCCCAGACTCAGCACCCCCAGTCTCAGCACCCCAAGGCTCTGCACCCCTGGACTCAGCACCCCCAGGCTCCGCACCCTCAGGCTCAGCACCTCCAGACCCGGCACCTGCAGGCTCAGCACCTCTAGAAGTACCAGAGTCAACAGCTACCTCGACAGGCTCGACTGCGTCTACCTGCGACACACTTGACGTGCAGGACCCTGTGGGGGGAGGGGGTCTACCGGGGGAGGACCTGGCGCAAGGAAGAGCGGCGGGGGGGGGGGGGGGGGAGGGGCGCAGTCCGGTAGGGGAAGAGACAGTAGTAAGGCACTGACTCGTCAAAGGTGACGTCCTGGGAGGACAGAACACGGCGCGAGGTGGGGTGGTAAAACTGCCACCCAGGCGCGTCAGGGGGGAAGCCAAGGAAGACGCAGGGAACAGCACGGGGGGACAGCTTGTCCGCAGACAAGTCGCGGACAAACGCCCGAGATCCCCAGACCCGAAACGGAGACGCATCGCCAACCTTCCCCGTCCACCGCAAGGTGTGGGAGGTCTCTGGCAAGGAGACCCGGGGCTGAAGGTTGAGCTGATGCGCTGCGTACTGAACCGTAAACGGCCACAGAAAATGGGGGGCAGCCGCATGGATCATGGACGTACGAGCGACGTCCATGACCATGCCAATGCGGCGCTCAGCAATCCCATTTTGCTGTGGAGAGGCCGCAAGCGTGAAGGTCTGGCGGATGCCTTGTGCTCGACAGAAGGCTCCCATACGGGCAGAGGAAAACTCCCTGCCTCTGTCAGAGTGCAGACGCAGAACAGGAAAGTCTGAGCCCAAACTCTCTCTGAGCTGGAGACGAGCTGCACGGATCCAGTCGATCAACACCTCAGTGACGTCACCCTTGCTGCGCAAGGGGAAGACTATGGTGTAACGCGACTAGTCGTCAACCACCAATAGGAAGTAACGCTCGTGCCCCTGGCCACGGACACGGGCGGGGCCCCACACGTCCATGTGAAGAGTCTGCAGCGGAGCCTCTGTCGGAGGAAACTCGGAGGAGTGAGGGGCGGTGCGCTGTCGCCCCTCGACGCAGGGGACGCAGGTAGGGGCAGGCCCCAGAGGTAGGGGAGGGAGAGACCGGGGGAGACCAGAGACAAGGACACGGGAGGCCATGCCTCGGAGACGAGGCAGGGAGGGGTGACCAAGGCGGTGGTGCCAAAGGAGAGTCTGGTGGGACAGCAGACGACACGAGCAGGGGGCAGACTCAGGACCAGACCTGGACGCTGCAGCAAACACCTGACTCGACGCAGCCACCTGACCAGACTCAGCAGCCGGAGGAGATTCAGTAGGAAGTGTGTACAGGCTCGACCCCGGCCGACGGGTGAACGTGGCCAAGTGTCGGCCTGTCTGAGCACACGTGCAGTGGGTCACCCGCTGACTCGCAGGAGTGAACTGGTCAACCCCCCTATCCTGTAGATCAGCTCCACTGACCAAGTTCGTAGAGAACGAGGGGAGGTAGAGGCCTGACAGGGTGCCAGAGGGGCCTGCCGGGCACGGTAAGACAGTGGAGAAGCTTGCAAGGACAGGACCATTAGAGGGGTCCGCCAGGGAGACCGCAACCGGCCGACTAAGCGGCGTAAGCGTGGTGCGGTCTCGAAAGAAGGAGCGGGAAGCACCCGAGTCAAGGGTGAAGGTGTGTAAGGCCTGAGCCAACGTAGTACCTGAGAGAGCAGACTCATCACTAGTAGGCAATGCATACATGGCGGTGAGGATAGCATCATAGTCAAGAGTATAGATATCTACCCGCAGCCTAAGCAGCTCCACCCAGTCAGGGAGCTCAGCCGCGTCGCCAAACTCCGTATGCCAAGCGTCGCTCAGATGGGCGAAGCAGCGGGACTCTGTGTGACCACGCGCCCCGCAAGGCTGACTAGTCCGGACACCCGTGCTAATAAGGTACGGGCAGCGAGCACTACTCAGCGACCCTCTACCCTGAGCGTACCAGTCACGAAGCTGTTGGGGGGTGAGGGATTCACGCGGGCGACGCTGCAGCTGCACCTGGCCACTACAAGCAGCTGTGGAACTACTCACTCCAGGACGACTCCCACTACGGCCACCCCTACAGCCCCAACTAGCGTACCACTCACGAAGCTGTTGGGGGGTGAGGAACTCATGCGCGCGATGCTGGAGCTGCATCTGGCCACGCCAGGAGCAGCAGCAGCAAGAGCAGCAGTAACAGGAGTACGGGCAGTGCAGTGGTCACCAGTGGCGAGAAGGGCAGGCGTACGACAGCGGAAACGGCGAGGCCGCTACCACTGTAGGGCGAGAGCTCCGTGGGAGCTGCAGGGGTGGCTGCTCCAGGGGCGGCAGTTGTAGGGGCAGCTGCTCCAGGGGCCGCTGCTCCAGGGGCGGGTGCTGCAGGGGCGGGTGCTCCAGGGGCGGCTGCTGCAGGGGCGGCTGCTGAAGTGGCGGCTGCTCTAGGGGCGACTCGGCTGCTGGGCGACTCTGCTGCTGGGCGGCTCGGCTGCTGGGCGGCTCGGCGGCTCGGCTGCTCGCTAGGGGCAGCGACGGGCCCGGGTAGGGGCGGCGACGGGGCCGCTAGGGGCGGCGACGAGGCCGCGTAGGGAGGGAAGCGGCGACGGGGCCGCTAGGGGCGGCGACGGGGCCGTGTAGGGGCAGCGACGAGGCCGCGAAGGGAGGGAGGCGGCGACGGGGCCACTAGGGGCGGCGACGGGGCCGCGTAGGGGCGGCGACAGGGCCTTGTAGGGATGGAGGAGGCGACGGGGCCGTTAGGGGCGGCGACGGGGCCGCTAGGGGCGGCGACGGGGCCGCGTAGGGAGGGGAGCGGCGACGGGGCCGCTAGGGGCGGCGACGGGGCCGCGTAGGGGCGGCGACGGGGCCGCGTAGGGAGGGAGGCGGCGACGGGGCTGCTAGGGGCGGCGACGGGGCCGCGTAGGGGCGGCGACGGGGCCCCTATGGGCGGCAACGGGGCCGCGCAGGGGCGGCAACGGGGCCGCGTAGGGAGGGAGGCGGCGACGAGGCCGCTAGGGGTGGCGACGGGGCCGCGTAGGGAGGGAGGCGGCGACGGGGCCACTAGGGGCGGCGACGGGGCCGCGTAGGGGCGGCGACGGGGCCGCGTAGGGGCGGCGACGGGGCCGTTAGGGGCAGCGACGGGGCCGCGTAGGGGCGGCAACAGGGCCGCGTAGGGAGGGAGGCGGCGACGAGGCCGCTAGGGGCGGCGACGGGGCCGCGTAGGGGCGGCGACGGGGCCGCTAGGGGTGGCGACGGGGCCGCGTAGGGGCGGCAACGGGGCCGTGTAGGGAGAGAGGCGGCGACGGGGCCGCTAGGGGCGGCGATGGGGCCGCTAGGGGCGGCGACGGGGCCGCGTAGGGGCGGCGACGGGGCCGCTAGGGGCCACGAGGGGCCTGGAAGGGTGGCGACGGGGCCGCTAGGGGCGGCGACGGGGCCGCTAAGGGTGGCGCGAGGGGCCATGAGAGGGGCCTCTAAGAGAGCTCGACAGAAGGGCGGCCCACAAGGCGCTCCTTGGGCAGGAGCGACTGGCGCTCCGGTCAGAAAAAGAAATGAGGAGTGAATGAACTAGCAAACAGGTGGGTACAAGTAGGAAAACCTAAAAGTGTTGTACCCCATATTGTCTACCCCACTACAGCCTACACAGACTATAGCATATGAGTTTGACACGTGTCCAGCGGACACAATCAGCTTTTGTTCACAAGACGGCACGCCCCCTGCACGTACCTAGAGTCGTCTGACCCACGTTACTGGAATCAGCAGGGACGCGAACAAGGGTACAGCATCGTGTCCTAGCCACTACAATTCGTGTCCCTTGTATCGCTTGCACGATTTTGTCAGTGGTTCGCTCTACTCGCCAACGCCCCCTGCGCCTGCACAAAAATTTTCAAGCTATGATTGACGAGGGAAACTGTTACCTCGTTTTCAACGTGGTCAGGGCACTGTTGATTCGTGTGGCGGGGAATGTGTCCGCGCTTCTAAAATTACACGACGGTTGGACACCACTCACAATGCATTCGTTTCTAGGTACAGTGGTCATTTTTTAACCTAGATACGTGGGTTGGCACGAAAAATCCTGAAATGGACGAACAGGACACGCCCTTAGTACATGTAAGGAATTTTCTCAGCATTCCTAGTACAAATGTCATCGCTAAGCACAATGCTGACCGCCACCGCCGCCCAGTCACATACCAGTCAGGGGATTACGTACTGCTCGACACGCAAAATTTGCGACTGCCCGACGTATCGAAACTTCGACCGCGCTACTGTGGCCCATTCCAAATCAGCCACATGATCACGCCAGTAACCGCGCACCTACTATTACCGACCGACTGGTACATCAGCCCATCGTTCCACGTCAGCCTACTTCGCCCGTACATCCCAACCACCAGCCAATTGCCTCATCACCGCCCGCAGCCCATGACTCGCCCCGCATCAGAGCCGATCATCGAGCCCGAAAAAAATCTGAACCATCGGATTCGCCACCCCACGGGAATCAGGAGGATTGAATTCCTCATCCGCTGGAAGGACCGCACGCAAACTGAAGATAGCTGGGTGCCCCTGACCAATATTGAAAACCACCCCGCCCTGCAAGTGTACCTGAGGAGCCGGGGATTCCACGATATACACGCACTCGCGTAGTGGAGGGGGCTTCTTGAGGGGGGGGGGGGGGTGGGGGGGGGGGGGGGTAGTGTAAGGAATTTTCTCAGCATTCCTTACGGAGCCCGACTACATCGCGTATAGCAACAGCCGTTGTTCGCCCGTTACTACTAACGGGACTTCGCCAACTTCACGCGCACTGTTTTGCCAAACCTCGCACTGCTGGCCCGGCCGTGTCGGCCTACGCTTCGGGACTAGCCCGAGCCTCGCTGCCAGCGTAGCACTAGCTAGCTCGCACGCACCGCGTTAGCGTTTGCATGTTTCGCGTACAAATGTTCGCTCATGCCTTCGCTCACATGTTGGTACTCGTTCGACACTTTAGTGCAATCCTCGCTACCTCGATCCATTGCACCCGTAACACTTGGTATTCAGAGCCCCTTTCTTTCGGACCGTGCATCTCCGCACCCCAGGAAATGAACTTTTGATTTTTTCACTCAAAAGGACTCACGCACCTTAGCACCTAGGAGCCGCTGTCCTCGCGTTCTCTCGTAAACGCGTGTAGCCACGATTGCGCCTGGACTAAGACAAGCCGACACCATTCGCAATGGCCGAGCATATTGATATCACGACTCTCACGCAGGAGCACTTGAACGATCTGCTGCGACAAATCCGCAAGAGCGCTGAGGAAATCGCGACACTGACGGCAGAACGCTCGTCCCTGCAAAATGACCTCACACGAGCACAACAAGCACAATCTCAAGCACCTGGCACTCCAGAACAGCCCGCACCTTAGGCATCACAACACGGAAGCGTGGGGCAACTCGCGAGCGCGGCCAGTGATGGCGTCGTCCGCCCTGACGGAGACGACAACCACGGCACGACACACCCCGAAGCGACGAATGCGGCCCGAAGCCACCCACGCGTCACAATTTCGGCACCAACCGGCGGTAAGGCACTGCCGTCATCGATGCCGCTGAAGCCGCAGCGTCCGCCATGCTTCGATCCCAGTCAAAGGGGTGGTCCTACCATTCAGGCGTGGTTGTTCACAATGAACGTGTTCTTTGGCGCCAACTACGTCTCGGAGGATACGGCGAAAATCCGCTACGCCGGGTCGCTGCTGCGAGGACCCGCCATGGATTGGTGGCGCGTCATCGTCACGAAGCCGATGAACTACGCGACTCTACCGACACAGGAAGGACAAACCGGACCCTGGGCGCCGTCATATTTCGTGGAGGTGCCCCAGTATCGCACGTGGGATGCGTGGTGCGCAGGTCTGCGCGCTCGTTTCGAGCCAATCGCGGCTTCGATCGCGGCGCAACAGAAGCTCCGCACTTGGCGCCAACTCGGTTCCGTCCAGGTCTACACGAGCGGATTTCTAGCACTATGTGTTTGGGCCGGGACCCGCTGCAGTTGACCTGGAGGTGCAGGTGAGAGTGCCTTAGGGGGGGGGGCGGGTGGCCGGTGGGGTACCGCGTGGCGGAGGACGGGTTGTGCCGCAGGACTGGCGGGGCGGCATGCTGGGCGTGCACTATGTGTTTGGGCCGGGACCCGCTGCAGTTGACCTGGAGGTGCAGGTGAGAGTGCCTTAGGGGGGGGGGCGGGTGGCCGGTGGGGTACCGCGTGGCGGAGGCGGTGATGGTGCACATGGGAGGGACGGCCGTGCCGGACGAGTGGCGTGGCGCCGTGCTGGGCGTGCACTATGTGTTCGGCCCGGGACCCGCCGCTGTGGGCATGGAGGTGCAGGTGAGAATGTGTGGGGGTGGGGGGTGGGTTGGGTAAGTGGGGGTGTGCGTGTGTGTGTGTGTTCATGCACATACTTGGTACATGCATCCACCATGCACATACATGGTACATGCATCCGCCATGCACATACATGGTACATGCATCCACCATGCACATTCATGGTACATGCATCCACCATGCACGTACGTGGTACATGCATCCACCATGCACATACATGGTACATGCATCCACCACGCACGTACATGGTACATGCATCCACCACGCACGTACATGGTACATGCATCCACCACGCACATACATAGTAAATGCATCCACCATGCACATTCATGGTACATGCATCCACCATGAACATACATGGTACATGCATCCACCATGTACGATCATGGTACATGCATCCACCATGCACGTACGTGGTACATGCATCCGCCATGCACGTACATGGTACATGCATCCGCCATGCACATACATGGTACATGCATCCGCCATGCACGTTCATGATACATGCATCCGCCATGCACGTTCATGGTACATGCATCCGCCATGCACGTACATGGTACATGCATCCGCCATGCACATACATGGTACATGCATCCGCCATGCACGTACATGGGACATGCATCCACCATGCACGTACATGGTACATGCATCCACCACAAGGTGCAAAAAAACGACGTTTTTCTTTTTTTGTCGTTTTTTTTTTATATCGTAATTTTCGATCGTATAAAACGGAATAAAACGAGAATATTGATGAGTCCTTTTTTGGTGGAAAAAAACGATCGTTTTTTACGATCGTAAATTTCGTACCACAATTTACAGTTACAATTATCTCCGGATAACGCACAACTCGCAGTGAAGGGTTTCACTCTATACACGAGCAACACAAGGGGAGAGGTAGCGGGAGGATTCATGAGGGAGCACAGGTATGTGGGTTGAAGTGAATCCACCCAATATAGAGAGGAATTGTGGGTCAGAAATTTAGACCCACGTTCGAGGCGCGACATGCAGAAATTGGGACCCACCTTCGAGGCGCGGCATGCCAACACTTCGCTTCCCTACTCTCGCTGATTTCGCAAAGCCTCGAGGCCACTTCGTGCACCCTTAAAAATGAATTCGTGCATGTGCGAAACACGAATGTCAAGACCTGCGACGCGGCGTGCCAAGTTGTACACCCAAATTGCTTCTGTTTGTTCCTCGAACCGCAGGTAGTTGACGCACGCATCAATTCGTCATGCTGGGGTTGGTTGCGACGTGAAAAATGTTTCGCATCGGAAAGTTTGCTCTCGCTTTTTTCGCGCGCGTCATAAAAGCGTCAGCGCACGTATGAATGCAGCGCTGCGAAGAATTACTGTTGCATTTGCGACATGTTATTTTGTTGCTGCACGTCAGCGAAACTTTAACATTTGGGTTTGCGACGTGACTTCCAAGTGTTGCCACGTCTTTACCACTTTCACTTCCCGTAACGCAATTTCTGAATTCGTGGTGTCCGACACGAATTCCACGGGACTAGCGCGTAGCATGCCCAGTCTCTCTGATAGTATCCAACGCCCGGCGTGAACGCATACTCTCAGCAAAGCTGCAAGCCTTTTGCCGACGGACGATTTCTGTTGTTATTAGTAGCCACCACACCATTGTCTTCAGCACTCCACGTCCATTCTAGCCAGTTGTTGTTCAAGTAGGGTCGTTTTTCATCCACAATGCCTAGAGCACGGTCTGAAATGTGGGACCACGTGAAGGGGGTAACTGACAAAGACGGAAAAGTCGGCTATGTGTGCATTCACTGCCCTAAGGACAAACCCACTGTCATTCCTGCAAGCGCTACACGAATCAGAGACCACATTTTAGGGGTCGAGAAAGTGTCGAGAGTTGAACGAATGAGAGAACGAGTAGATTAAAGTAGGGCCTAGGCTTAGTAGCCTAGGCCCAAGTAGGATGTCGAGCGGGTTTTACCTAGGGTGAGTATCGAGTGAGTTGGAAGAGAAATTGGAGAATGATGGTTTCACTATAGGGTTCGAAGTACATATAGCATAGGAACCAAATAAGGTGCACCACCAACAACAGTTTAAGTAACTACACTAACTACAACTACAAGCAGTTATAAAACATGACAAATATATTTCGACACGCCCCCATAATGCTTGTAGGTAGAGATGTAGTTTCGCCGTGCAAAAGAATAACAAGCAACAGCAGGTACTGCAGGCGGGCTAACATTGAATAGTTACCCCCTCCATCTCCTCACCTTCCTCCTTCCCCTCCCCCACACTGCTGCAGGAGCAGCAGAGAAGGGGGGAAGAGAGGAGAGGTGGAGGGACGGCTGCATGTTGCCTCACACCCGCCACCCCGGTACCACTCCCCCTGCTCCCCCACATCCTCACACCCTCCCCCCCCAGCGGCAGCTGCAGCGGTGGGACTGAAAGAAGGAGGAGGGGAAGGGAGAGAGTTGACCCAACACTCCAACACCCGCCACCCCCATACCCTCCTCCCCACGGCTGCAGGGAGACAAAGGAGGAGGGGGGTGGGCGGGAAGAAAGCCGCAGAGCGGCTAAACGGTGTCGGCGCAGATGGATCAGGGGCGGCTTCAGGGAGAGCAGGGGCGGAAAGGCCCGTCGCGTGCCAGTGCCACGAGGCGCACGACGGGTAAGATAAGAGAAAGGGCCCGATCGTGTGCCTCGGGGCGCACGACGAGCAGGGCACCATCGTGTGCCACGGGGCGCACGATGGGCAGGTTAAGGGCACCATCGCGTGCCACGGGGCGCGCGACGGGCAGAAAAGGCGTCACACGCCAACCGGGGGCGGGACAAGGAAAAATTCGTCACGCGCCCTAGGCGCGCGACCGGAAAATCGTAGCAGCGGAAACGTGAGGCCAGAACGAACGTCGCTCTGATACCATGTCGAGAGTTGAACGAATGAGAGAACGAGTAGATTAAAGTAGGGCCTAGGCTTAGTAGCCTAGGCCCAAGTAGGATGTCGAGCGGGTTTTACCTAGGGTGAGTATCGAGTGAGTTGGAAGAGAAATTGGAGAATGATGGTTTCACTATAGGGTTCGAAGTACATATAGCATAGGAACCAAATAAGGTGCACCACCAACAACAGTTTAAATAACTACACTAACTACAACTACAAGCAGTTATAAAACATGACAAATATAATTCGACAGAAAGGTCAGCCGAAAAACATAGGGGTCTGTAAGTCTGACTTTGTGGTGAATCTCCGCCTCAAGAGTGCAACGTCTACGGGCAATCCGAGCAGCTCAACATCCTTGGTGGGGAACGGCCCTAAGAAGGGTCGCCAGCTCGACATCCGTGACGTCACAGACGAAAAGGGCCGTGAGCAACTCGATCTTCTCTGGGTGACTGCGGTGGCAGAGAACGATTGGGCGTTTCGGGTCTCTGAGTGAGTGGAAACGCTTAACCCTTGTGCCATGTTTCTTCCATGGACATCTTCCCTCCCCATTTTACGTGTTAATTAGTTATGGTGTAATAGCGCTTATCTCATGGCTGCTGCAGATTCGTGCCCATCATGATTTGGCTGCTGCTGCAACGCTCCTCCTCACCTTGTTAATATTATGCTTTGCTGGCATTCATACCACACCCCACAGACCTGTTGCGGTCCAAAACTTTCTGAACGCGTTAGTGAGTTTTAAGAGACCCTACACACTACCGTCTGCCTACAAAGTCGCGGGCCCATTGCTCGCCAGATTGAAGACAGAGACGGAAGAACTCGTGCGGCCCTTGACAGATCCTTGGGCAACGACGTCGTGCACCATCTCCGTCGACGGATGGTTGTGCTTGAAGAGTCGCGGCTTGGTGTGTGTGCTGGCGCACAGCGACACTGCACCAGTGATTGTCAAAATTGTCGATTCCAAGCTGTCAAAGAAGACAGGTTCATACCTGTCTGATCTCATAAGGACGTCAATCGTGAAGGTGAGGGACAACAAGGTGATTCAGGTGGTCATGGACAACGCAAGTAATAACAAGAGTGCTGCCGCAATTCTCAGTGAGGGTTACCCGTCGATTTTCTTCACCAACTGTGCTGCCCATTGTCTCGATCTCATGCTCCACGACATGGGTAAGATCTGCGGAGATAACTACTACAACGGGAGCTAGACTACGGGCTAGGCACGGGTGCTCGTGTGATCTCTGCGTTCGTTGGTCATTAGTCGTTTTCCTAGTGCTCACACTGCTTGCTAGTTCACGGGGCAATTTGGCAAGAGTTTCACTAGAGAAAGTTGACAATAATGATACAATGGAGTTGGCAATGCAAGACTACATCAGAGCTAGCATTCAGGTCTGTCGACTGCCAGCGCAGCATGGTCGACCGCGTTCCAGCAGTGCAAAGTCGACAGCGGGCCAACTTCGCAGGTTCATGGCGTGTCAGCGCTGCTCACGCAGAACAGCAGCGCACCCGCTTCGCAGGTGCTCGCAGATGATTGGCGGGCAGAGCCTCGTCACCTGCACAACGCACACACCAAGTCATCCTCGTGCTGACGACTCCACCTGATCCGCCATGTCGACCTCGGGATACCACCCCCGAGGTCGGGCTCGCCAACTTCGCCTGGGCGACCGTCGCACTCCTCCGCAGAAGTTCGTCACCCAGGTAACCTGGTCGACTTGGAAACCACGTCGACCAGCTGCTCCCGTACATGCCCGTCGACCTCCCAAGTCGACGGCCACCTCCAAGTCGACCACGCACCTGGTCGACCAGCTCCAGGTTGACGTCACTTCCGGTCGGACGGCTCCACGTCAACCAGCATTCGTGGTCGACCAGCATTCGTGGTCGACCAGCTTCATGTCGACCAGCGCAGTTGTCGGCCGACCACCCAAGTCGGCTACCCGAAGTCGGCGTCATGAAGTTGACGCCCCGCTACTCGACGCCAAACTGCTCGGCGTCCTGAGTCGAGGTCGACGTCGGCCCCTCCGCCGTCGACCACCAGGTCAGGTCGACCACCAGCAGGTCGACCAGCAGGCCTGGTCGACCAACCACCAGGTCGACCAGCAGTCCGTCAGCCGACCACCGAAGTCGGCTTCCCCAAGTTGACGTCACCAAGTTGACGTCCTCCGCAGGTCAACTTCTCAGGTCGACCTCCCTGAAGTCGGCTTCATACTAAAGTCTACCCCGTGCAGTGGTCCGCGTGCAAAAGTTGACCCCGTGCAGTGGTCCGCGTGCAGGTCGACCTCCTCGTCAACCAGCTCGTCCACTGCTGCAGGTCGGCTGCTCCCCTCACATCCGACCACGAACGCGGCTCCGCCCAAGCAAGGACGGGGCCAACACACAACTCCCGTTGACAAGATCGGCATTGTGAAGAAAGTTCTCACCCAGGTCCATCGCATCGTGATGATGGTCAAGGGAAGTGCGAGCGCTGTTGCCCTTTTCCGCACGATCTTCAGCAAGCTTGAGCTTGTTCGGCCAGGTACCACCAGCTTTGGCACGCAGGTGATCATGGTCACCCGGTTCTTGGAGGTCAAGGAACAGCTTCGTCAGCTGGTCATCAGTGACCAGTGGAAGGAGGTGGCAGTGTCTAAGATCGAAGATGCGAAGAAAATCCGGAAACTCCTCGTGGATGATATCTTCTGGGAATTGGTCAAATCAGTGCAGAAACTGATGATGCCGATCTACAATGTGCTACGAGCAGTCGACACAAGAGCTCTTGTGATGGGATCTATCTACGGGATGATGCTCGAGGCGACCGTGGCGGTCAATGAGGCGGCAGAGGGAGCAGGTAAACAGTGTTGCACACCCATTACAAGTTCCGTCTTACCCTAAACCAGATTCGTGCCCTAATTGTATTATGTCTTTCTTTGCAGCGACATTCTTCAGGCGTCACAGCCAAGTGCTCGCCGGGAAGGAGAGGTCGAAGTTTTTGGCGGCCATCAAGGGCATCATCGGGCGCAGATGGGATAAGCAGTTGCACAACCCGATGCATGCATTCGGCTGGCTCCTTAACCCGAAGAACCAGCTGGCGATTGAATTCCGCAACGACCCCAAGATCATCAAAGGGGTCAATGCTGTGCTGCAGGCACGAGGAGGTGACATGCAAGGCCGTATCTTGTTGCAAGCCCAGCTTGCTACGTACCACAGAGGTGAGGGTCGTCTGGGGGGGGGAAGATGCACGGGCCGCAGCGCTGTTCGTGGAGAGTGGACGTCTCTCACATGCAGATTGGTGGGCGATGTATGGAGGGGAACTCCCCGAGCTGCAGGATTTGGCTGTGAGAATGTTATCACAGCCTATCACTGCGTCGGAAGTTGAGAGGTGCTGGTCTGCGATGGCAAGGGTGCAGCGGCGTGATCGCAACAGGCTGAGCGCTCAGACCATGATCGATGTCACCACGGTGGCATTCAGTAGGCGTTCGAGGGTTGCATTCGACAAGAAGCAGGAAGTGCGCGCCAAACATTTTGCAGACCTAGCAGCAGGCAAGCTCAACGAGAGCACTCTAGAAAGAGTGACGACGACGGCAATCGAAAGCTCTGAACCACAGACCGAAGGCTTTGAACCACGGGTTGAAGAGGAAGAAGGTGATGTCGATTGCGTGATTGACTGGGAAGCTCTTGGCAGCATCGGGAAGAGGAAGAAGAAAGAGGTGACGAAGGGAAACAAGGGAAAGGCGACCAAGAAGCGTTCGGCTGACGAAGACGATGAGGAGGAGGAGGAGGAGGAGGAGGAGGAGGAGGAGGAGGAGGAGGAGGAGGAGGAGGAGGGGGAGGGGGAGGGGGAGGGGGAGGGGGAGGGGGAGGGGGAGGGGGAGGGGGAGGGGGAGGGGGAGGGGGAGGGGGAGGGGGAGGGGGAGGGGGAGGGGGAGGAGGAGGAGGAGGAGGAGGGGGAGGGGGGGGGGCCAACGCATGGGACTTTAGTGACATCGATGGTGTTAGATAGAGAGTGATGAGCTGTAACGACCTTTCTATATTTTATTTTAATTGCAATCAGGCTAGAAAACTTATCAGCACTGACTTGCCAGAGAGTGTTGGTGGCTGGGGATTTGTAAGGTTTTTTTTTTCCTGATTTTTTTTTTTTCCCCAAACTTGACCGTAAAAAACGATCGTTCTTTTCAATCGTTTTTTACCGCAATCGTTTTTTTCCACCTTGCTTTATTGCACATGAAATTTTTAGATAACTCCGGATGGCTATGCCAATGGTAGCAACGGCTCCAGCGAGTGGCATGGTGGCTTCGCTTCAGTGAAGGTGGGTGGCAAATCAGACACCCAGCATTCCACACTCCCCTCTGCCCTAACCTCGCTCGGTGGCTGGCAGGTTTTCAAGGCGCGTAAACTAAACAACGATCTTGCCACAGACAAGATAAGACACCCCCGATTCTGCATCACCATTGCCCTGAATAGCGCCTCCTCGTGCACGTTCACCACTTGGCGGCTTCATGCCTGGACACGACCATCCCTCAGGCCGCCTGAAACACTTGAACCATGGGTGTCCAGCCTTCTTGCAGTACCAACATGCACCCTCCATTCGGGTGCTTCCCCTACCACCAGAGCTCCCATGCCCTTCGTTGTAGTCACCTCGGCCTCTCCCTCTGCCAAAGCCTCTCCCACGGCCTCGGTCTCTCCCTCCCCTTTTTCCTCTGCTGCCTCCTGCAGCTCCATACCCCTCAGCAGTTTTGTTGGCAGCACCACCTCCCGTGTGGCGCATGCGGAAGTCCTCCTGCAGGATCTGCTGCCGTAGCCGCTCAGGCGTCCACTTGTCCTGCTGAACGTTGAGGGTGGGGATGAGGTTATCCCACGAGTTGTCGAGCACCAAGATGATCTTGGTGCACTGCTGCATCTGCGACACGTCACTGCCCGCCGCTGCCATCCTCGCATATGTGTCATTGATCTTGTCAAGGACCGGCTTCACATCATCTCCCGATCGCATGGAGAGGGCCGCCAGCTCCTTCTCGAGCATGATCACTATGGGCAGCGTGTTAGGCTAAATCACGTCGCGCAGTAGCTTCCACGCCTTTGGACCGGAGTCGTCCAACTTAACCGAGTCCTTGATGTGCTGGAACATGTCGTTGTTGACCGATTGCAAGATGAGGTCGAACAACACCGCGCTCCGCTCAATCCACCGATTTCAAGCATCTCCTTCCTCGGGCATCTTCTCTTCTCCCATCGCAAGTTTCAGCAGCTTGTAGCGCTTGAAGACGCTTCTCATCCGCCCGCTCCATTCCTCGTAGTTTGAGCCATCCAACGCCTCAATCTTGGATGGTGGTGGCTCACTCTTCTTCTCAGCTGCTTTTCTACTCCTTTGACTCATCTTCTCTGCTCCCAAACACAGGTTTCAGCTCCCCCCTTTGATGTCCATACTGAAGGCCCACAATATTTTCACAAGTGTCGGCGCCAACGAAATTTCGGCAGAGTTTTCCCTTAGCGAAAGTCACAACCAACCTCCAGAACTCCACTTAGGCACATCCACAGGCCATGGAGGGTCTAGGAGGGTCTTCACATTTCAGTAGACTCTCTACAAAGTCCTTAATCAGCTCTGATACCACTTGTTAGAGACTAAGGACAGAGTCTACGAATATTAGGTGCCTAAATTTCTCAAAATCGTTGGCTTTGAATTATGGACAGAAAAGTCGCGCTCACAAGAGATGCCGTCGACGAAAAACGCACTGCTAAAACTTCACCACATTTGAATATGTTGTAGCTCTAGAGCGTAGCTACAATTCCCAAGTTGAATCGTATCAAGAAATGAAGTATATATCTCGACTTATCAATTTCGGCGCATAGGGGGGGTATGCTGTCATAGAATATTAACTCAATCACAAGAGTCTCACAAAGAAAGTTAGAGTAGCAATGAACCAGGTAGGAGGGGATGAGGACGAGAGGGAAGGTCCCAAGGGAGTCCCAAACCAAGGAAACTCATGCCACACAATTCCCCTCTCTCTAGGCAACCCCAACTTTGATCTTTGTCACTTTCCCAACCTCCACAATCTACCTCACCCTAGGTGGCCATACTTGCCAACCCAATTTGGTTTCTCCCAACCACTTGGCAGCATCTACAGTGATGGGGACAAATTTCCCAACCCCCAAAATTCTATACCCCATATTGAGTCACTCAACGAACTTCCAAAGTCGTCGCATCCCAATCAAAACTTCGAACGATTATAACTTCGTCGTTCTTGCTCCGACCGCGACAATTCTTGGTTCGTTGGAAAGCTCTTGAGCAGAGGAGTCACTTCAGATATCTGCTCAAGAGAAATAAAATTCACACATACTCACAGAATCCAAACCACACCGAACACAAATTCTTGCACACGCTCACACCACGCATGCACCGCACGAACATATGATGGGAGGCAGACAAACGTGAATGCATATGGTTATATCACACAACAAAATCCCCCTCTGGTTGCCTACCATCATTCCACATGCCTCAACTCATGCATGCACCCTCAATGCACACTCATCCCATCAAGCTTCATGCCCTTCCAATGCTCAGGTTCAGCCAGGCGCTTGGTGAGAATGTCAGCCGCCTGCTGATGGGTCTTCACAATCTCTAGCCGCACCTCCTTGTCCAGGAGCCTTTTCACCCAGTGCCACTTGGGCTTGATGTACTTCGTCAGCCCATGAAGGCAAGCATTCTTAGCAAGCTTCACAGCCGACTCGTTGTCACAGAAAATCACAGTTGGCTCCTTCTGGCACACTCCGATCTCCTTCAACAAACGCCTCAGCCACACTACCTCCTTGGCCCCACGATGCAGGGCCATGTACTGTGTCATACGAGGAATGCCCCACCTCGTTCTGCTTCTTGCTGCGCCAGCTCACTGCACCACCTCCGAACAGGCACACATAGCCTCCAATGCTGGTGTCATCTACCTTCACAGAGTTGAAGCTAGCGTCGGTGTAACAAGTCAAAAGCATCTCCCCCTTGCTCAAATCAGCTGCACCCTTCTGCAGCCTCTATCGCACAGCACTACACTCCAAGCCCACTGATGCTGACGCACTCACATAGCGGACCAACCTCTTGGCCGCTTCCAGTTGCTCATGACTGGGGCATGAAACCACACTGGCAAGCCTGGATGTTGCAAAGGCAATGTCAGGCTACGTGTGGTTGGCCGCATAGGTGAGCGCCCCAACCATGGAATGAAATAGCTTCCTGTCACTCTCTCCCACCACCTCCTCATCAACACAGGGCTCCACTGTGAACCCTGAAGGCAGTGGGGTGGCTGGCTTCCCTCCATCTTACAGCCCATACTTCTCGGCCTGCCCTTCACAGTACTTCCTCTGGTGCAACCTCAACATTCCCTTGTCAAGGTCCCTCTCTACAAGCATCTCCAGGTAGTACTTCACATCTCCCATCTTGGAGCATTTAAACTGCATCTCCAGCATCTCCTCCACACGCTCAATCATTGCAGATGACTCGGAGAAGAGCAGGATGTCGTCCACATACACCACGAGCATGAAAGGCTGCTCCTTCTTTTGCAGCATGAATAGGATGTGGCTGCACTCACTCTTCTTGAACCCCCCAGCCAGCAGTGTCTCCTCTAGCTTGTGGTACCATGTGCGAGGAGCCTGCTTCAAGCCATAGATGGCCTTCTTCAGCCGGCACACCCTGCCGCTCCCATCATCCAGCCCCTCACGCTGTAACATGTACAGCTCCTTTAGAATGATCCGGTTGAGGAAGGCACTTATGATATCCATCTGCTTCATCCTCCATCCACGATTTGCAGCCAATTACAACATCACCCTCAGTGTTGTCCCTTTCCCAACAGGAGCATAGAGCTCATCGAAGTCCTTCCCTTTTGTCTGCTGAAACCCCTTTGCCACAAGCATTGACTTGTAGTGGGTTAGCGCCCCATCTGGTCCATACTTATGACTGAAGATCAGTTTCGAAGAGATTGCCTTCTTCCGAGGAGGCAGCTCACACAGCTCCCAAGTCTCATTCTCCAGCAAAGAGTCATACTCCTCCTTCACACTCTGCTTCCACTTCTCAGCATCGGGCCCGCTCAATGCCTCAGCTAACGTCTTGGGCTCAGGGACGGCTGCCCAGTAGCAGTGTGCTATTTCATTCTCATCACACTGCTCAGCCACACTCCCAGCCTGTACCACCTTTGGCTTGCCCAAGATCGGATAGGTCAGCCGGTTAGGAGGGCGCACATCCCTCCTAGGACGGTCAGCCGGACGTGCGACACCTTGTGGAGCAATAGCAGCAGTGGCGTACATCAATGTGGACACGGCCGTGGGGGGAGGGGGCTTCCATTCCATGCAAGGTGCACTGCTTTCCCCCCACCCTTTCCACCCATGCCCACCCCCCTTGCAACTGGGGTCAACGGAGTGGGCGGAGGACAATGCAGCAGTGCTAGCGACATCAGCAGTGGCTTACATCAATGTGGACACGGCCGTGGGGGGAGGGGGCTTCCATGCCTCCGCCACCCCGCAACTTGATGACCTCATCCGTGATGTCAGCAGCCAAGCAAGCTGACCGGTCGGCAGCTAGATACCCATGATGACGTCAGTAGCTAGGTGCGCTGATGCATGGAGCCATGTGGATGGAGCATAGTCAAACAACAGTTGGGGATGTTGAGTCAGCTCGGTGCTTTCATGTTGTTCTCCAACCTTTTCTTTCTTACCTGTTCTCCTCGTGCACCCCTTCCCCGCCCCACTTCATGCTGTCGCTGTTGAGAATTCTCAAAATCGACCCTACATCGTAGTGTTCTTCCCCTCTCCCCATTCTCTTTCCCCACTCTCCCTCTTCCCGATTTCCTTGGCTTCCCTCCACTCAATCTTCTTTTTCACTTTTATTCCCCAATTCCCCATTCGTCCCTCTCTCTCCATTCTTTTCTCCCGCTCTTCCTCTCACCACTCTCTCCCTCCCTTCATCAGTTGTACGCCACCCCAGGTGGCCAATCCCAACGGTCCAGCTGGCGAGTTGTTATTGGAGGGTTGGGCGGCTGAGCACAACACGTCAAATCCTGAAGAAAGTTGTTGTTGATGCATGGTGAGTGGTGCATCTTGCGAGGGTTATTCGGTGAAGCACAAAGGTAAGATGAGCGCAACTCTTTAGTGAAGGGACTAAGTTGCTAGTCGACTAGATTCAAACCCTAAATTGAAGTCTTCAGAACAGAGAAAGGGCTTGAAGGGTGTGAAATTGGGCTGGGTTTTCTAGTTGTAGTGCAGTGCAGATAGGTGGGGGGGTTCGATTTTGTGGGTTAGCGTTTTTGAGTTGTTGGCTGTCAAGTAGAATTCTAGAATCTTGTTTTGATAAGAAACGAGGAATGAATGCATTGAGCAGAATGAGGAGTACAAGTAGTAAACCCTAAAGTGTTGTACCCCATATGAACTGCCCCACTACAGGTTACACAAACTATAGCATATATGCCTGACACACCCCCATAGGCAAAGTGGGGGAGAACAAGGGGTCACAAGACCAGTCAAGCAAAGCAAGGCAAGCTCAGGGTGGATCACAACGTCACCACACAGTCCGAGCACAAGAGCAAGGCCACAAGGCCAGTTCAAATGCAAGATCATATATATAAAGGTAAACAAGCAACTGCAGGTATAGAAAGAGTACAGTACAAACAAGGTCAAGAAGTGAGCAAGTGAGACCAAGTAGGCACAAGACCTAGCATAGCACAGAAGCGCTAATGATCACAAGACGGAAGTGCCTTGGTAAAGATATCAGCAGCGTTGGCCTCAGAGGCCACGTAGGTGAGGCGGAGCTGACCACGCTGCTGCAGCTCATGAGCCAGGAAGTAGCGAAGAGCAATGTGCTTCGTTCTGTGCTCCATTCTGTGCTCCCGACACAAGGCCAGCATGGCCTTGTTGTCTACGTACAGAACTGGAGGAGAACGAGGCGGCTCTCCTAGGTCAGTCAGCAAGTAGGTGAGCCAGCGAAGCTCCTGCGCAGCCATGGCCCCCGCGTAGATCTCAGCCTCACAGCAGGAGGTGAGAACAGAAGACGAGCGGGTAGACCGCCACGAAACAGAGCCGGAGCCAAGGCTGAAGGTGTAACCCTGTGACGACCGCTGTGTCGGCTGGTCGTCAGCCCTAGAAGCGTCAGCGTGACCTGTGAGGACCACTCGACGTCGCCCTCCAAGCACTAGTCCCATGCCCGACATACTGCACACGTAGCGCAACACCCTCTTCGCTGCAGCCATGTGCTCTGGTCGGTGTATCCCAGGAGCAACATAGCGTGCCAAGATGCTAAGAGGGTATGCAAGGTCAGGTCGTGTGCAGGTCATCAGGTACATGAGGCAGCCAACAAACTCTGGGTACGGGTCACTCGACTCTACGGACTCATCCGAAGGCAGAGTTGAGAGCGAGTGGCGAATAGACAGAGGAGTGGCCTGAGGCAAGGAGTACGTGAAGCCGAAGCGCTGAAGGACCTGCTGCACCATGTGTGACTGAGTCAGGGTAATGGTGCGGCGTGCTCTGTCCTGGGTGATCTGCAAGCCAAGGTAGCTGCGCAGTTCACCCAGGTCTGTGCACGTGTGTTTCTTCTGCAGCTCGGACTTCACGTGGGCGAGTCCAGCAGTGTCAGCAGTGGCAAAAACCAAGTCATCGACGTATACGAGGATGTAGAACGGCGGCAAAGAGGTGTCGGTGCGCAGAATCAGCGACGGGTCGGCTGTAGAAGGAGCAAACCCAAGAGCCGCAAGTGTAGTCCTCAGTGTGTCGTGCCACTCACGGGGCGCCTGGCGGAGACCGTAGACTGGCCGCCGGAGGCTCCACTGGGTACCAGGAGGAAAAGACCCAGTGAAGCCAGGTGGGCGGCGCAGCCAGATCTCCTTGTGCAGGCTGCCCTGCAGGAAAGCAGTGCTGAAGTCAAGAGAGTGAAGCTCGCAGTCGCGCTGAGCGGCTATGTGCAGCAGCACCCGAAGAGTGGTCATCTTCGGGGTGGGAGAGAAGGTCTGAAAGTAGTCAACTCCCTGCCGCTGACTGAAGCCTCGAGCCACGTAACGCGCCTTGAAGACAGGCGGAGAACCCGGCGGCCGCTTCACCCTGAAAATCCACATCCCACTGACGATGTTCGCCCCAGGTGGGGGAACCTCGTCGACGTAGGTGCCTGTGGACTTCCAGGAAGCCATCTCTGCGTCCATGGCTTACTGCCACTAAGAGGAGTAGGGACCCTGGATCGCCTCAGCGTACGATCGAGGAGTCGGGATGTCTCGTGCATCCGGATCTCCCTCAGGGGCAATCAGCGTGGACACAAGATAAGGCAAAGCAGCAGCAAAGCACTGGAACTCCTCCCGCCTGTCCTCAAGGACGTCCGTGCTAAGAGCACACCCACCCCCGACGGACGGAGGACAGACAGACTCGGACTCAGCAACAAGACTAGTGGCGTAGTCTAGAGAACAGCGAGCAACGAAGTCGACAAGCTCAGCCACTAAGGCAGAAGCAGCAGTGGACTGAAAGGAAGGGTCAGTAACAACAGTGGCCAGGAGACGCGTGACAGTAGGACTGGCAGCATGAAGAGAGTCAGACTCAGGGTCAGCAAGGACAGGAAGAGAGGACTCTGGAGGAGACGGCAACGGGACATGAAGGGGAGCAGTGGAAGGACGCAGTGCCATCCGGTGTGTGCCCGGAACCGCAGGAGGACGCGGACGTGAAACTCGACGACTAGTGCGAGCAGTGCGAACAGGCGACGCAGGACGAGACGCAGGCTCACGACACTTAGCAAGACCTCCAGTAGGACCAGTGTACGGAGAAGGAGCAGGTACAGGGGAGGCGGGCTGTAACGGTGACTGCGACTGGACAGGCTGTGGACACTCTAAGGGAGGAGCAGGACCTGTAGAGGGCGGGAGACCAAGAACCTGCTCAAGGAGCGGAACGAAGTACGGCCGCGGCCGCGCAGCGCCTCCAGAACCACCAGGGAGAGCACCAGTACCCCCAGCGGCAGCACCAGCGCCAGCAGCACCTCCAGCTCCAACAGCGCCAACTCCAGCACCCTCAGACGCACCAGCGCCAGCAGAACCACCAGCGCCAACACCCCCAGCAGCTTCAGCTACAGCAGCTCCAGCAGCACCAACTCCAGCAGGACCGGCAGCTCCAGTACCGCCAGCAGCTCCACCAGGACCAACTCCAGCAGCCCCAGCAGCACCCCCAGGCCCAGCAGCTCCAGCACCGCCAGTACGAGCACCTCTGGGACCAGTAGCAAAAGTAGTACCTCCAGCTCCAGCAGCACGGCTCCAGCGCCGGGCAAACCACTCGCGCAGCTCCTGTGGAGAGAGTGGCTCCCGCCTCGACGAAGCACCGCCGGTGGCCACACGAGCAGACCCAGCGCCCCCAGGCTCCGCACCCCCACGCTCCGCACCCCCAGGCTCCGCACCCCCAGGCTTAGCACCCCCAGTCTCAGTACCCCCAGGCTCAGCACCCCCAGACCCGGCACCCGCAGGCTCAGCACCTCTAGCAGCAGCAGAGTCAACAGCTAACTCGACAGGCTTGACTGCGTCTACCTTGAACACACCTGACGGGGCAAGACCCTGAGGGGGGAGGGGGTCTACCGGGGGAGGACCTGGTGCAAGGAAGAGCGGCGGCGGGGGAAGGGGCGCAGCGCGGTAGGGGAAGAGACGGTAGTAGGGCACCGACTCGTCAAAGGTTACATCCTGGGAGGACAGAACACGGCGCGAGGTGGGGTGGTAAAACTGCCAACCAGGCGCGTCAGGGGGGAAGTCAAAGAAGACGCAGGGAACAGCACGGGGGGACAGCTTGTCCGCAGACAAGTCGCGGACAAACGCCCATGATCCCCAGACCCGAAACGCAGACGCATCGCCAACCTTCCCCGTCCACCGCAAGGTGGGGGAGGTCTCTGGCAAGGAGACCTGGGGCTGAAGGTTGAGCTGATGCGCCGCGTACTGAACCGCAAACGGCCACAGAAAATGGGGGGCAGCCGCATGGATCATGGACGTACGAGCGACGTCTATGACCATGCCAATGCGGCGCTCAGCAATCCCATTTTTCTGTGGAGAGGCCGGAAGCGTGAAGGTTTGGAGGATGCCCTGTGTACGACAGAAGGCTCCCACACGAGCAGAGGAAAACTCCCCGCCTCTGTCAGAGTGCAGACGCAGAACAGGAAAGTCGGAGCCGAAACTCTTTCTGAGCTGGATTCGAGCTGCGCAGATCCAGTCGATCAACACCTCAGTGAAGTCGCTCTTGCTGCGCAAGGGGAAGACCGTGGTGTAACGCGAGTAGTCGTCAACCACCAACAGGAAGTAACGCTCGTGCCCCTGGCCACGGACACGGGCAGGGCCCCACACGTCCATGTAAAGAGTCTGCAACGGAGCCTCTGTCGGAGGAAACTCGGAGGAGTGAGGGGCGGCGCGCTGTCGCCCCTCGACGCAGGGGACGCAGGTAGGGGCAGGCCCTGGAGGTAGAGGAGGGAGAGACCGGGGGAGACCAGAGACAAGGACACGGTAGGCCATGCCTCCGAGACGAGGCAGAGAGGGGTGACCAAGGCGGTGGTGCCAAAGGAGAGTTTGGTGAGACAGGAGACGACACGAGCAGGGAGCAGACTCAGGACTAGACCTGAACACTGCAGCAAACACCTGACTCGAGACAGCGACCTGACCAGGCTCAACAGCCGGAGGAGACTCAGTAGTGAGGGTGTACAGGCTCGACCCCGGCCGACGGGTGAACGTGGCCAAGTGTCGGCCTGTCCGAGCACACGTGCAGTGGGTCACCCGCTGACTCGTAGGAGTGAACTGGTCAACCCCCCTATCCTGTAGATCAGCTCCACTCACCAAGTTCGTAGAGAACGAGAGAAGGTAGAGACCTGACAAGGTTCCAGAGAGGGCTGCCAGACACGGTAAGACAGTGGAGAAGCGAGCAAGGACAGGACCTCCAGAGGGGTCCGCCAGGGAGACCGCAACCGGCCGACGAAGCGGCGTAAGTGTGGTGCGGTCTCGAAAGAAGGAGCGGGAAGCACCCGAGTCAAGGGTGAAGGTGTGTAAGACCTGAGCCGACGTGGTACCTGAGAGGGCAGACTCACCAGCACCTGGGGCAGCGGACGCGCTAGCACCTAGAGCAGCAGCCTCACCAGCACGTAGAGCAGCAGTCTCAATGCCCGAGTCAGGCGGAACACACAGGTAAAAGTCACCCTCAACACTATCAGCAACAGCATACATGGCAGCAAGAATAGCATCAAAGTCAAGATCAAAGATAGCAACCCCCGCCCTAGATAGCTCTCCCCAGCGAGGGATCTGAGAGGCCTCAGAGAAGCTGGTGACGCCACGCGTCCGTCAGGCGGCCGAAGCAGCGCTGGGTGGAGTGCGGGCCCCCGCACTGCTCACCAGTGCGGTCGCCGGTGCGGAGAGAGTCCATCTGCCCTATCGCACTGGAGAAACAGCTGGAGGTCATCGACCCAGACCTCAAAGTCAACGGCACGGCCCTCAGCATCAAAAGTAAGGACACTGGGGGTAGCCATGACTGCAGAGGCCTAGTAGGGAGTGAGCTCACCAGTCCGAGGAAGGAGGGCCGGGGCGCACCGGTAGGAACAGCAGCAGCTCGACAGTAGGGCGGCTCGGCGGCTCGGCGGCAGGGCGACTCGGCTGCTGGGCGGCTCGGTTGCTGGGCGGCTCGGCTGCTGGGCGGCTCGGCTGCTGGGCGGCTCGGCTGCTCGGCAGGTGGGCGGTCCGGCTGCTGGGCTGCTCGGCGGCTCGGTCGCTGGGCGGCTGAGCGGTGACAGGGCCGCTAGGGGAGGGCGACGGGGCCGCAGGTGACGGCGACGGGGCCGCAGGTGGCGGCGGTGGGGCCGCAGGTGGCGGCGACGGGGCCGCAGGTGGCGGCGGGGCCGCAGGTGGAGGCTGCGTGGCCGCAGGTGGAGGCTGCGTGGCCGCAGGTGGCGGCGACGGGGCCGCAGGTGGCGGCGACGGGGCCGCAGGTGGCGGCGACAGGGCCGCAGGTGGCGGCGACGGGGCCGCAGGTGACGGCGACGGGGCCGCAGGTGGCGGCGACGGGGCCGCAGGTGGCGGCGACGGGGTCTCAGAGGGGCCGCAGAGGGTCCGCAAGGGGCCTAGACGGGGCCGCAGAGGGGCCGCAAGGGGCCTAGACGGGGCCAAAGAGGGGCCGCAAGGGGCCTAAACGGGGCGGCGACGGGGCCGTAAGGGGCCGGAAAGGGCGCCGCGAGGGGCCGAAAGGGGGCCGCACGAGGGCACTAAGGGCGGCGTGAGGGGCCGTAAGGGGTCGTAAGGGGCCGTAAGGGAAGCGCGAGGGGCCGTAAGGGGCCGTAAGGGCGGCGCGAGGGGCCGTAGAGGGCGGCGCGAGGGGCCGTAAGGGCGGCCAAAGGGGCCGTGAGAGGGGCCACTAAGGGCGGCTCGAAGGTAGGGAGAGCACACAGAGCGCGACTCGGGCAGGAGTGAAGCGGGCTCCGGGCAGGAAAAAAAAAGTATCGTGGTGGGCCCTAGGTAGCGTTCCCACTAGGGAACCTGCTCGATACCATGATAAGAAACGAGGAATGAATGCATTGAGGAGAATGAGGAGTACAAGTAGTAAACCCTAAAGTGTTGTACCCCATATGAACTGCCCCACTACAGCCTACACAGACTATAGCATATATGCCTGACACGTTTTTGGCGCAAAATCAGGAAATTAGGCTATTTTAAGCCGGAAATAGTTAAATCGATTATATAAAGATGCAGACAGCATCCAGTGTCAAAACACTACATTTTAGGTTGCTCCAACCCTGCTGGAGCATCAAATCCATCTTAGGTGAGAACTCTAGTTCTGGTGTTCCTCCCAGTAGCATTTTGTTTTTTAGGCACCTCAATTTAGACTCTAATTCCGGTGTACATGTGCTAACCTCTCTACAGCATCTTGAAAGCACCTGTTTCTGCAGCACACATGATCTCACTCACATCCCCACTGCATGCGTGACTCGTCTCAATGCTGAGCTGACCATCCCTTTCTGCAACTCCAACCCGACTCATGTGTCACTTCAGACTTGTCTATCCCCCACATGCGCTCCTAGAACATGCTGCCGTTGGGGCGACTGGGAGGCGGAGGCAGCGACTTTTCACCATTCCTGCAGCACCTTGGGATTGCCGCAGCAGACACCTACTTTGGAGGATGTGAGTTTAGAAGGGGGTGGTGGTGCGAGGTTTGAAAGGAGTAGTGAGAAAAGAAGAGGTGGGATGGTGTGTGGTTATGAGCAGGTGGTTTCTTAGGCAAACCTATATGTATCACAGACGGCTCCTGTATGGATCACAGCGTGTATGACGCCTATCATTAGATTGTTTCTATGTCGAATCTCCTCTCCCTCCCCCACTCTCCCCCCTCTTCCTTTCCCCTCTCTCGCTCCACCAGCCTTCCCCATGTTCCACAGTGTGTACGACAACTACTATTGGATGGCCGCCTTTCACTTGAGTAGCATTGCGTCGCCTCTATCACTCTCCCCTACCCATTCTACTCTTTTACCCATGTGTGACCAGCCTTCCCCATGTTCCACAGTGTGTATGACAACTACCATTGGATGGCCACCTTTGCCGATCCACTCTTCAAGCGCCACGTGGCAATCGCCAAGATGATGGCTGGCGTGGCTGCCAGGCTGGCAGGCAACCACCGCCTGCCCTTCAACTACACCGCCTATGCTGTCCACCTAGAGCATGACGTGGCTAGGCTGCAGGCTGACGTGGCAGAACAAGGCACCCCGTCATCTCTCTCCGTGGCGCTGCTCTTTGCGTCTGTCTCTCACCTCCTGGCTGCTGCTCAAAGTATTGAAGCGGAAATCAAGGTGTGGAAACTGGTATTCCATGTTCAGGTGTGGTGCACAGCGGTGGGGAGCACAGCGGTGGGGTGCACAGCGGTGGGGTGCACAGCGGTGGGGTGCACAGCGGTGGGATGCACAGCGGTGGGGGTGCACAGCGGTGGGATGCACAGCGGTGGGATGCACAGCGGTGGGATGCACAGCGGTGGGATGCACAGCGGTGGGATGCACAGCGGTGGGATGCACAGCGGTGGGATGTACAGCGGTGGGATGCACAGCGGTGGGATGCACAGCGGTGGGATGCACAGCGGTGCTTGGGGCATTGAATCTGCTCTGCACGTCTTACCAAACCCCTCGATTGTCGCCTCGTGTCGTCCCTCCCACCTTGCATCTCGCACTTCCCTCACTTCTTTCCTGCCAGCCCTCTTCTTCTCTTCACCCTTTCCTTCCACCTCACACCCCTCCCAACCAAGCACAACCTTCACCAACCCCACCCACACCCCTCGAATCCCTCCCCTCCCTCACCTCACCCCCCTTCCTTCCGTCTGCCAGAGAGCAGCACAGCGTCTAGCAGCAGTGCATGCAGGTGCACGTGGGGGAGGGCGCATCCTGGAAGGGCACTGCATCCACGTGCAGAATCAAGAGGGCGCATCCTGGCGTCCACGCCTGCGTCAGATTAGAATTACGCTTTGATTCGAAAGCTACATCCTCCGCTATTGCTTTTATACTTTCTAGGGGAGCCGCATCTCACACACACTCCTCCCATCCTCCCCCCTCTTCCCCGCTTCCCTTTTTCAACCCTCACAGGCAATCGAAACGAGCAGCACTGCTTGCCAGTGCAGGGGGGGAACGTGTCCTATGGAGGGCGCATCTGGGAAAGGTGGCAACTTCCCGGCGTCCTTTGACGGGGTGAACGAGCGCCTCTTTCTGGCGGAGCGGGGGTTCCTGGACAGGCATGGCATCGGGCCTCAATACACGTGGTTCAAGCACCTGGTGGGTGGGAGGGTCGTGTGGTATAACATTCTGTAGGGGTGGCTGAGTGTCGATGGGTTTGCTGTGGTGCGTGCGAATTGCACTCTATGTGGGGCAAGGGATTTGGAGGGGTTGAATGGGTGTCTGTTGAGTGGGCGTTCCTACACGGGCATGGCATCGGGCCTCACTGCACGTGGTTCAAGCAGCTGGTGGGTGGAAGAATGATGGTACTGTGAGGCGGGTTAGTGGTGTGACATGCATGTGGAGTGTGGTAAGGTCCACAACGGATCGTACTACACGTGGTTCAAACACCAGGTGCTTGGGAGGGAAGACACACGGTGTGAGGCAGTGAAGGGGTGGGTGCGTGTCGGTGGGTGTGTTGAGGTACGAAGCAGCTGAAAGGGTTGAGTGGGCGTCTGTCTCTGGAAACGAGGGGGTTCCTGGTCGGGGCACTATATTGGATCGCACCATGGTATTGGATCGCACAACGGTATTGGATCGCACCACGGTATTGGATCGCACCACCGTATTGGATCGCACCACGGTATTGGATCGCACCACGGTATTGGATCGCACCACGGTATTGGATCGCACCACAGTATTGGATCGCACCACCGTATTGGATCGCACCACCGTATTGGATCGCACCACTGTATTGGATCGCACCACCGTATTGGATCGCACCACCGTATTGGATCGCACCACGGTATTGGATCGCACCACGGTTTTGGATCGCACCACGGCATGGGATCGCACCACGGTATTGGATCGCACCACGGTATTGGATCGCACCACGGTATGGGATCACACCACCGTATTGGATCGCATCACCGTATTGGATCGCACCACCGTATTGGATCGCAACACCGTATTGGATCGCACCACCGTATTGGATCGCACCACGGTATTGGATCGCACCACGGTTTTGGATCGCACCACGGTATGGGATCGCACCACGGTTTTGGATCGCAACACGGTATTGGATCGCACCACGGTATTGGATCGCACCACTGTATTTGATCGCACCACGGTATTGGATCGCACCACAGTATTGGAACGCACCACGGTATTGGATCGCACCACGGTTTTGAATCGCACCACGGTTTTGGATCGCACCACGGTATTGGATCGCACCACGGTATTGGATCGCACTACAGTTGATTAAAGCAGGTATCTGGTGGGTTGGAGGGAAGAGTCACGGTGTTAGGTAGAGAGTGGGAGGCTGGGTGAGCTTTGAAACACGTCAAGCACCTCTTGTGGAAACGGCCCGAACGTAATCTGATTAATCTAGTGGCCCGATGATGGAACTGCGAGGTACGGTAGATGATTTGAACGAGGGTATGCTTATGGTGGCATGTGTGTGGAATACAGGTGTGAAGTGTGTGTGTGTGTGTGTGTGTGTGTGTGTGTGTGTGTGTGTGTGTGTGTGTGTGTGTGTGTGTGTGTGTGTGTGTGTGTGTGTGTGTGTGTGTGTGTGTGTGTGTGTGTGTGTGTGTGTGTGTGTGTGTGTGTGTGTGTGTGTGTGTGTGTGTGTGTGTGTGTGTGTGTGTGTGTGTGTGTGTGTGTGTGTGTGTGTGTATGTGTGTGTGTGTGTGTGTGTGTGTGTGTGTGTGTGTGTGTGTGTGTGTGTGTGTGTGTGTGTGTGTGTGTGTGTGTGTGTGTGTGTGTGTGTGTGTGTGTGTGTGTGTGTGTGTGTGTGTGTGTGTGTGTGTGTGTGTGTGTGTGTGTGTGTGTGTGTGTGTGTGTGTGTGTGTGTGTGTGTGTGTGTGTGTGTGTGTGTGTGTGTGTGTGTGTGTGTGTGTGTGTGTGTGTGTGTGTGTGTGTGTGTGTGTGTGTGTGTGTGTGTGTGTGTGTGTGTGTGTGTGTGTGTGTGTGTGTGTGTGTGTGTGTGTGTGTGTGTGTGTGTGTGTGTGTGTGTGTGTGTGTGTGTGTGTGTGTGTGTGTGTGTGTGTGTGTGTGTGTGTGTGTGTGTGTGTGTGTGTGTGTGTGTGTGTGTGTGTGTGTGTGTGTGTGTGTGTGTGTGTGTGTGTGTGTGTGTGTGTGTGTGTGTGGTGTGTGTGTGTGTGTGTGTGTGTGTGTGTGTGTGTGTGTGTGTGTGTGTGTGTGTGTGTGTGTGTGTGTGTGTGTGTGTGTGTGTGTGTGTGTGTGTGTGTGTGTGTGTGTGTGTGTGTGTGTGTGTGTGTGTGTGTTGTTTTAGTCACAGTAGGCTCCAATGTGCCTAAAACGAAAGATAGAGTGTATAGTCGGATTTCTGCACAGCGGCTTCAAACGTTCATAGCGTTCTGGTCGCAGCTTCAAATGACTTGATTCAACTTGGATCTGGAGCGTCGTATTGTCGCCTACACTAGGCAATTTAGATCGCACGATTTGATCAAGTATTGACGACACAGCGTTGGTTTGAACGAACGGCACTATGGCAGCCACTATAGTCTTAGAACACAAGATAGGAAGAGTTAGGGAGAGTTACGAGTTGGGAATGACTCCCAGCTCCTACAAACCCCAAGAGCCGAGGTACAGTGATGTGGAACAGTGCCACACTGTCCCCAACCACGAAGGGTCTCGAAACTACCCTTCACTAGGGCCTACACCAAGTGAAATGTTACACTACACAAAGTAATGTAACTATCCTCAATATCTTGAGGTGTACCCTTTTGGCGAGCTTCGAAATCACTTGAGGCTTGACACCAAGGCTCGGGCTCTTCATCACAAACTCATCCTTGAGTTCTTGTTGGGTCTGCTGCACACACCTGTGACACACCGAACGTTCGACACAGGACAAAATAGAAACCGCGCACGACAAAATAGAAACCGCGTAACACGCGTCTAGCGATAACTCGCTATTGACTCAACACACACACTCGACATCATGACTCAACATTCACACACAATTATAAGCATGAAATATGTATTATCCCATGCCCTCATACCATTCCATACACACACACATGCATGCACACGGACAACAAGCCGAGTGCAAACCATAGGGTTGCACCAACAAACTCCCCCTCGGATTGTTGGCCTTAGGATATGTTGCTCTCTCAGTTCAGAGCCATCCCAGCCAGCTTGCAACACTTCCAATGCTGCTGCTCCACCAGCCTCTTGGTCATCATGTCAGCCGGCTGCCCCGTGGTCTTCACGTAGCGCAACTCAACTTCACCCGCGGTTACCATGCTCCTCGTCCAATGCCACTTCACCCTCATGTGCTTCGTGAGTCCATGCAACACAGGGTTCTTAGCAAGAGCAATGGCACCCTGGCTGTCACAATACAGTGGGGTAGGTCCTTGCTGCTCCTCCCCCAATTCAGCCAACAAACGCCGCTGCCACACAATCTCCCGTACGGCACGGAAGAGTGCCATATACTCGGACTCCACCGAGCTCAAAGCTTGGTCAACCTGCTTCTTGCTCTCCCAAGCAGTTGGGCCTCCACCAACACAGCATATGAAGCCTCCCACACTTGTCATGTCCTCTGGTTCCGATGCATATGAAGCATCCGAGTAGGCGGTGAGGAACAAACGCCCGGGTTCAACACCATCCGCGCCCTTTTGGCGCCTTTGTGCCGCCGCCGAGTATTGCAGCCCAACGGTCGGTGTTTGGCCAAGATACTTGGCCACCCTCATTCCAGCTGCTACTTGCTCCTCATTAGGGCATTGCACAACCCTAGCCAGCTGCCCGGTAGCAAACGCGACGTCCGGTCGGGTGTTTACCGCCGCATACATGAGGCTGCCCACCAACGAGTGAAATCGGCGCCTCTCCTCTTCTCCAACGCTCTCCTCCTCTGGCCCCTTCACACACTTGAACCCAGAGGGAAAGGGAGTAGCCACATGACCTTCACTCTGGCCGAAGTTGGCAGCCAACGCCTCCAGGTACTTCCGTTGGTGCACTCGCATGCTCCGCTTCTCCACGTCTCGTTCGATGTGGAGCCCAAGGTAGAAGTTCACGTCACCAAGGGACTTGCACTTGAACTTGTCATGCAGCTTCAGCATCACCTCCTTCACAAGGTCAGAGGAGGGTGAGAATATAAGAATGTCATCCACATAAACCACCATGAAGCTCCTCTGCTCCCCCTCGCCAAGCATGAACAAGGAGTGATCGGCCGTTGAGGGAGTGAAGCCGATCTACTCCAACACTTCGCGCAGCTTCATGTACCATTGCCTAGGGGCCTGCTTCAGCCCATAGAGGGCCTTCTTCAGCTTCCACACTCTGCCACTACCATCATCAAACCCCTCTGGCTGCGCCATAAAAATCTCCTCCTCAAGGATGCCGTTAAGGAATGCCGTTACGATGTCCATTTGTTTTACTACCCATCCTTTGATGGCGGCTCCCGCGAATAGGGTTCGCAGCGTCGTCGGCTTCACTACAGGGGCAAACAGCTCCTTGAAGTCCACCTTCTCCTTCTGCTGGTACCCCTTGGCTACAAGCCTAGACTTGTAGCGCTCGATCTTGCCGTCGGCATCCGACTTGATTTTGAAGAGCCACTTGGACGTTATCGCCGTACGCCCCTCCGGTAGCTCCACCAATTCAAACGTGTCATTCTCCTCGATGCTCTTCAGCTCACTCTCCATGGCCTTCTTCCACTCCTCAGCATCACTACTCTCCAAAGCCTCCTTGAGAGTTGCTGGTTCTCCCGGCATCTCCACCGGAGAGAAGAACGCGAAGGCACATTCCTCGTAGTCACTCTCCTCGTCGTCTCCGACCATCATTGCCGCTCCGGCCAGGGCTGTCTTGCCTTGCTTTCCAAGTGCATCATAGGTCAGCCTATTAGGGGGTTGAACTCTCCTCTTCCCCCTTCCTTCCTCCTCAGCTGCAGGGACTTGAAGGCCTTGGCGTTGCTGCGGTGTGGCTCGAATCCGTGGAGCACTCGTAGTGCGGGAAGGGAGTGACGGTGCACGCTCGCTCACTTGCTGCACCTCCTCCTCTTCTTCCTCTGCATCATTGGCCTCCTCTCCCCCATTCACAAGGGAAGATTGCCTTGTGGTAGTGCTGTCGCTGCTCAGCTCCAAAGGCAGCTCCACATGCTCCAAACCGGAACTCTTCACCTCCCCAAACCGCACGCCTATCTTCGCCTCATTCTCCGCCTTCCAATCCTTGTACATGAAGTTCTCCATGAACTTGCAGTCCCTGCTCACCAAGAACTTCTTGGTGAATGGGTCCCAAAGAAGCCATCCCTTGCTGTTTTGAGCCATGCCCAAGTGCACGGCCCACACCGCCTTGGCACCAAGCTTGTTGTGCCGAAGATGCTTAGGCACGAGCGCCATGCACATGCACCCAAACACCCGAAGCATATCCACCTTTGGCTTCCTTCCTAGCCACTCCACATAGGGCACCCATTTGTCTGCTCCCACATGAGTCAAGGCTCTGTTCTTGGCCACACACGCACTCCGCACCGCATCAGGCCAGAAATAGTCGGGTAGCCCGGCTTCAATGAGCAACCCGCGTGCCGCCTCCGTGATTGTGCGGTTCGCTCGCTCGGCGATGCCGTTCATTGCAGGGGAGTATGGCATGGTGAGGGAGTGCCGAATACCATTCTTCTTCAGCCACAACCCAAACTCCTTGCTCAGGAACTCTCCCCCTCGATCGGTGCGGATTGACTTGACTAGACGGTCTTGTTGCCGCTCCACCATCGGGAACCAATCCGTCTTCAACGTTTCAGCCACGTCGCTCTTCCTGGCCAGCACGTACACCCAAGTCATACGGGTGTAGACGTCCACAATAGTGAGGAAGTACTCAGCTCCAGCAGCTCCAAGCTTCAGGGGGCCCACCACGTCCATCACCACCTCATCAAGTGGTGCCTTAGCGGTTGCCTCCGAACTAGAGAATGGGAAACGGGTGAACTTGGCTTGCATGCACGTCGGGCAGCCAAGTACCTCATCGGGCTCCCCCTTCACACGTATGCCAGCAACCATCTCATTCTTCACTAGCTGCTGCAAGATGGGCAGGGCCACATGCCCCATGCGCCGATGCAAGGTGAGCCAATCACACTCCCCCGTAGCCGAAGTTGGATTGGAGAATGCCGCGCTCGCAATAGCGCCCCACATACTCTCTCCGTAGTCCTCCTCCGCTGTTGCCTCGGGGTTCTCCTCACCCTTTTGCTGCTCCTTGGTTGCTGCACCACTCTCCTTAGGTTCACTGAACTTGCTGGTCCCTCCAAGATTGCACTTCTTGGACTCCTTCTCCTTAGCGCGACCGTCCGCGCAATCGCCGCTACCAACCGCTCCACCTTTAGTGCTGACGCTTGCTGCCACTTGCCTCTCCTTAGGCATTGGGACCACAGGGATCTGCCACATCTCGTTGTAGACATCTCTGTCCTCATGAAGGTCCCAAAGAATCCGATCGCCAAGCCTTGCGGTGTAGGTCTTGGCTCCCTTCGAGTTAGTGTCCATGCCGGCCTTTGCCAACCGCCGCACGGAAATCAGGTTTGCAGCAAGGCTGGGCACCCAAAGCACGTTCTTGAGGCCCACCATCTTCCCATCAGCACCCTTGAACATGGCCTTCCCCATGCCTTTCACCTCTGCTCGCTGCCCCAAAGCCGATGTGACATGCTTCACCGGTGACGGCTCGAGTTCGGTGAGCAAGTCCGGGCGAGGTGTCATGCTATAGGTAGCGCCACTATCAATCACCCAATAGTCCAGGGGGTGTAGGGTCACCTTCCCCACAACTGCTGGCTCCTCAAAGCCTTCATCCTTCTCTGGACCAGCCGGTACTTGCGTCGACACGAAGTAGAATAGACCCGGGTATCGATCGTCGCTCGGGTCCTTGTCGTTGTCTCCGCTCTTCATGTTTGCAGCTCCGCCACCGCGACCGCCACGGCCTCCACGGCCTCTTCCTCTCCCTCCTCCTGCTCCTCTACCCTCTTGGCCTTGAGCAGGGGTCCAACCATCAGGGAGTTTGTAGCAGTCGCGCCACATGTGTCCGCTCTTGTGGCAATAGTGACACTCGCCGTCGAATCGGCCGCGACCGCGTCCGTAGTTCTTCTCGTCGCTGCCGTAACTGCCACTCCCACGGCCTCCGCCGAAGTTGCTGCCACCAAACTTTCCTCCCCCTCGTCCTCTGCCTCTTCCTCGACCATATCCACGGCCGATGCTCGCTGCCCCAGCGCCATCCGCACTCGCCAATTCACGGTGGCGGAAATCCTCTTGAAGGATAGCTCCCTTCACGTCTTCAAGCGAGAGGCGGGGCAAGTCACGATTAAGGTTGATGATGAGCGAGGACCATGACTCCGGGAGTAGGGCCAGCAACTTGGTCTTCTTTTGGAGCTCACTATAGTTCAAATCAGCTCCCTCAAGCCGCGTCAACAAGTCGAAGAATTTCTGCACCCCTTCTTCAACCGCTTCATCCTCTTCAATTCGTACCGTCGCCATTTGCCGTTCCAACACCACAGCTACCGCCGCTGTTGCAGGAGCGTGTACACCCTTAAGAGCAGCCCATGCTTTTGGTCCCTTCTCTGGTTCACGCTGGAAGGGCTTGATGTGACGGATTTGGCTGCTCCCCAACGCTTGCCCAAGTAGGAGGTAGCCTTGTGCGCTCTTCCGCACCCACGGGCTCTTCTCCGGGTCGTTCTCGGGACGCTTCTCCGTTCCTTCCATCACCTCCAGCAGGTCATAGTGGTCAAATATGTTCTCCATTCTGAAGGACCACTCAGCAAAGTTGTCACCATTGAACTTGTCAAGGCCAAACACTCTAGGCTCATCCCTAGATGGGCCAACACTTGGTTGCACGGGCGCCATGGCTGAGTCACGGGGTTGGCCTTGAGCTTGGGCTTCTCCTCTGCCACCAGCACCTCTGCCACCCCTTTCCTCAGGTCCAGCCATTGTCGAAACTGCTCCGAGGGGCTCTGATACCACTTGTTATAGTCACAGTAGGCTCCAATGTGCCTAAAACGAAAGATAGAGTGTATAGTCGGATTTCTGCACAGCGGCTTCAAACGTTCATAGCGTTCTGGTCGCAGCTTCAAATGACTTGATTCAACTTGGATCTGGAGCGTCGTATTGTCGCCTACACTAGGCAATTTAGATCGCACGATTTGATCAAGTATTGACGACACAGCGTTGGTTTGAACGAACGGCACTATGGCAGCCACTATAGTCTTAGAACACAAGATAGGAAGAGTTAGGGAGAGTTACGAGTTGGGAATGACTCCCAGCTCCTACAAACCCCAAGAGCCGAGGTACAGTGATGTGGAACAGTGCCACACTGTCCCCAACCACGAAGGGTCTCGAAACTACCCTTCACTAGGGCCTACACCAAGTGAAATGTTACACTACACAAAGTAATGTCACTATCTTCAATATCTTGAGGTGTACCCTTTTGGCGAGCTTCGAAATCACTTGAGGCTTGACACCAAGGCTCGGGCTCTTCATCACAAACTCATCCTTGAGTTCTTGTTGGGTCTGCTGCACACACCTGTGACACACCGAACGTTCGACACAGGACAAAATAGAAACCGCGCACGACAAAATAGAAACCGCGTAACACGCGTCTAGCGATAACTCGCTATTGACTCAACACACACACTCGACATCATGACTCAACATTCACACACAATTATAAGCATGAAATATGTATTATCCCATGCCCTCATACCATTCCATACACACACACATGCATGCACACGGACAACAAGCCGAGTGCAAACCATAGGGTTGCACCAACATGTGTGTGTGTGTGTGTGTGTGTGTGTGTGTGTGTGTGTGTGTGTGTGTGTGTGTGTGTGTGTGTGTGTGTGTGTGTGTGTGTGTGTGTGTGTGTGTGTGTGTGTGTGTGTGTGTGTGTGTGTGTGTGTGTGTGGTGTGTGTGTGTGTGTGTGTGTGTGTGTGTGTGTGTGTGTGTGTGTGTGTGTGTGTGTGTGTGTGTGTGTGTGTGTGTGTGTGTGTGTGTGTGTGTGTGTGTGTGTGTGTGTGTGTGTGTGTGTGTGTGTGTGTGTGTGTGTGTGTGTGTGTGTGTGTGTGTGTGTGTGTGTGTGTGTGTGTGTGTGTGTGTGTGTGTGTGTGTGTGTGTGTGTGTGTGTGTGTGTGTGTGTGTGTGTGTGTGTGTGTGTGTGTGTGTGTGTGTGTGTGTGTGTGTGTGTGTGTGTGTGTGTGTGTGTGTGTGTGTGTGTGTGTGTGTGTGTGTGTGTGTGTGTGTGTGTGTGTGTGTGTGTGTGTGTGTGTGTGTGTGTGTGTGTGTGTGTGTGTGTGTGTGTGTGTGTGTGTGTGTGTGTGTGTGTGTGTGTGTGTGTGTGTGTGTGTGTGTGTGTGTGTGTGTGTGTGTGTGTGTGTTGTGTGTGTGTGTGTGTGTGTGTGTGTGTGTGTGTGTGTGTGTGTGTGTGTGTGTGTGTGTGTGTGTGTGTGTGTGTGTGTGTGTGTGTGTGTGTGTGTGTGTGTGTGTGTGTGTGTGTGTGTGTGTGTGTGTGTGTGTGTGTGTGTGTGTGTGTGTGTGTGTGTGTGTGTGTGTGTGTGTGTGTGTGTGTGTGTGTGTGTGTGTGTGTGTGTGTGTGTGTGTGTGTGTGTGTGTGTGTGTGTGTGTGTGTGTGTGTGTGTGTGTGTGTGTGTGTGTGTGTGTGTGTGTGTGTGTGTGTGTGTGTGTGTGTGTGTGTGTGTGTGTGTGTGTGTGTGTGTGTGTGTGTGTGTGTGTGTGTGTGTGTGTGTGTGTGTGTGTGTGTGTGTGTGTGTGTGTGTGTGTGTGTGTGTGTGTGTGTGTGTGTGTGTGTGTGTGTGTGTGTGTGTGTGTGTGTGTGTGTGTGTGTGTGTGTGTGTGTGTGTGTGTGTGTGTGTGTGTGTGTGTGTGTGTGTGTGTGTGTGTGTGTGTGTGTGTGTGTGTGTGTGTGTGTGTGTGTGTGTGTGTGTGTGTGTGTGTGTGTGTGTGTGTGTGTGTGTGTGTGTGTGTGTGTGTGTGTGTGTGTGTGTGTGTGTGTGTGTGTGTGTGTGTGTGTGTGTGTGTGTGTGTGTGTGTGAGCGCGCACACCATCCAGGCGCACGGGCCTAAGGAGAATGACAGCGACACGGTGTGTTTATGGTCTAGAGAGAGAACTACGTGTTGATGCTGCCGGGTCCAAGTTCAATCAAGGTGTAAACCAAGGTGTGCTCCTTGAAGACCGTCATCAAGACTCATCTTGAATCTCCTTTCCTTTCCGAGCACCCTCCTCGCAGGTGTACAGCTCTGAGAAGGACAACGTCTATGCCACGCCAGCATTCCCGGCCATCCGTGATGCCATTGCTGACTTCATCAAGAGCAGCGCCTCTAAGGGAAATCTCGAGGGTGGGGAGGAGTGGAGTGCGGTGCAGCATGAGATTTTCCGGGCGGCACGGGCAATTGAGCGGGCGGCAAAGATCCTCAAGGGGCAGCTGCTGTGATTTGGGATGTGCAGTACGGTGCTGTGAGATGGTGTTCAGTGCTGTGAAATGGTGGAGCTGTGTCACAACGTGCACAACGTGGTTCGTGGACCGTGGCACAACGTGCCGTGGACCGTGGTGCAGGGCCTGTTCTTGGTGCTCACACATGCTTCGCCATGCTACCAGTATTAGAGCCCCTTGTGCTCTATGGTGCAGGGTAACAGGCGTCAACAGTGCTTCCATACAAGCACTGCCATGGATAATGGTTGGTGATGGTGGTGATGGTATAGTTGGTGGTGGTGGTGATGGTTACTTGGTAATGGTGGGTGATTATGGTGAACGGGTTTTTTTTTTACCGTATGATGTTTGTTCACGCAGGTATGTGCACAGTGTGTATGTGTATATTTTGCTCAATAGAGTTGCATCAACAATCAGCAACAAGGGCCACACCCAGGCAAAGCCTAAGACTTCAACGGCATCTGTGTCACACCCTTGGTGCTGATTCTTGATGCGCACACCTAACATTGTCTCTCTGCTACAAACTATTCCCTCCTCAGAGATGAGACGCCATCACACAGGCGTGCATCCGAGGTTGATGACAATGCTACCCCTGGTGAAGAGCAAGAAGCCAGGCAATGATAAAAGAGGACAACAAGAAACACACAAAGGTTAAGAAAACCATGTAACAGGAGTGAGGAAGTTGCAAAATACTAGAATCGTTCAGTACTAGGAAATTGACGGGTGTGAGAATTTACCGATTGGTGTGCATGTTGAAAGCCTTGGAGTTGGAGTAGGCCCAGATCATGTTGTTGTTACCCGTGTAACTGACAGGACTCAGAACACCCTTGCCTGAGCGAGTGAACCTGAAATGAAAGGTAACGCATCATGGCACGTCAATAACTTTGAGGTAAGAACGCCTCGTGCAACGCACACGGTCCCGCGGCGGGAGCAGATGAAACTCACTTCACAATCTTGCCACCATCAGCAGTGGTTTCCACCGATTTTGCAGAGAGCTTCAATGCTGGAGCGATTGACTTCTTGATCATATTGAAGGCCAGGGTCTTGCCCTTCATAGTGTAGGCCACAATGGTGTTCGGGGCGTTCAGGTTCCCAACCACCGCGTCGGCGGGAGCCATGAGGCCGGCTTTCTTCGTCCAGCCAATGGACATCCAGCCTGTCTCGGCGCCGCTGCCGTGCTTCGCCTCAAGTGCAGCGATGATTCCGTCTTTCTTTGCCGTGATGTTCCAGTGCAGGAGAAACAACCTGGCGGGAGGCATGGGGAAAAAAAGGCACGGGAATTCCTAGGCGCCTCAAAAGTAGATGGTTCCATTTCTATGGACCCAAACGCAGGATAAAACCGATTACGAGGTACGAACGGGAGCCTAAACCCGAAACCCTAAACCAAACGGAAGGTGATGATCTGCGATTTTGAAATATTCATGCGATCAAGTTGCGCCCGTGCCAACCGCCGCTGGGTAAAACGAGTACTGATTTAACAAAGTTAACCTACCCGTCAGCTGTGAGCTTGACAGGTTTGGCGTATGGAGAGAGAGTCGAGTTGGTGCAGGTCGCTGCTGTGGGCTTAACGGCAGCCGTGCCAGCGTAGTGTCGCGCCACCGATGCACTGCTAGTCATGGCGAGGATCATAACGGCGAGCGACGTCGCGAAAAAGGAAAGCTGGGCCATGATGATGAAAGCGAGGCGAGATGGACGCGAAAGGCGAAGATGCTAGAGGTGGTGTGTTTGAGCTGATTGATGCTGGAGATAGCTCGATGAGTAATGCTGATTATCTGGCCGACAAATATGCATTATGGGTCCCTTGGGTGTTGGGTGGGATGTGAGTGCGGTCGAAGCTGGTGCGGAAGGGAGAGAGAAAGGTGAGTAACAAGTGACTCCTGAATCCTGACCCGAGACGCGATTTCACCAAATATGTGTTTCGTCGTCAACCAAGTCACCGAACCATTATTTTCCAGCATAACCACCATTCCTCGCACCTTCAACCCGATCATTGTGACCAGCCCGTGAGAAAACTAGAACGAGAATGAATTGGACTATGCAAGAGTTGGTACAAGTACTAACCCTAATTGGGTTGTACCCCTTATGGGCTACCCCACTATAGCCTACACAAAATGCATAAGCTATGATGTTCTGACACACCCCCATAGGCACAATGGGGGAGAACAAGGGGTCACAAGACCAGTCAAGCAAAGCAAAGCAAGCTCAGGGTGGATCACAAAGTCACCACACATTCCGAGCACAAGTTCAAAGGCCACAAGGCCAGTTCACATGCAGGAGTACATATATATAAGAGGCTAGACAAGCAAGAGCAGGTGCATATATATATGTAACAGTACAAACAAGGTCAAGAGGTGAGCAAGTGAGGCAAGGCAGGCACAAGACCCAGCTGAGTACTGAAGCGCTGATGATCACAAGGCGCAAGCGCCTTGGTGAAGATATCAGCAGTGTTGGCCTCAGAGGCCACGTACGCAAGACGCAGCTGACCACGCTGCTGCAGCTCACAAGCAAGAAAGTAGCGGAGAGCAATGTGCTTCGTTCTGTGCTCCAGTCGCTGCTCCCGACACAAGGCCAGCATGGCCTTGTTGTCTACGTATAGAACTAGAGGAGAACGAGGCGGCTCTCCGAGGTCAGTCAGCAGGTAGGTGAGCCAGCGAAGCTCCTGAGCAGCCATGGCTCCTGCGTAGATCTCAGCCACACAACTGGAGCCGAGAACAGAAGAAGAGGGAGTAGCCCGCCACAAAACAGAGCCGGAACCAAGGCTAAAGGTGTAACCCTGTGACGACCGCTGCGTAGCCTGGTCGTCAGCCCAAGAAGCGTCCGCGTGCCCAGTGAGGACCACTCGACTCTGCCCTCCAAGCACAAGCCCCATGCCCGACGTACTGCACAAGTAGCACAACACCCTCTTCGCTGCAGCCATGTGCTCTGATGTGTGTCTCCCAGGAGCAACATAGCGTGCGAGAATGCTAAGAGGGTATGCAAGGTCAGGTCGTGTGCAGGTCATCAGGTACATGAGGCAGCCAACAAGCTCTGGGTACGGGCCACTCGACTCTACGGACTCATCCGAAGGCAGAGTTGAGAGCGAGTGGCGAGTAGGCAGAGGAGTGGCCTGAGGCGAGGAGTACGTGAAGCCGAAGCGCTGAAGGACCTGCTGCACCATGTGTGACTGAGTCAGGGTAATGGTGTGGCGTGCTCTGTCCCGGGTGATCTGCAAGCCAAGGTAGCTGCGCAGTTCACCCAGGTCAGTGCACGTGTGTCTCTTCTGCAGCTCGGACTTCACGTGGGCAAGTCCAGCAGTGTCAGCTGTGGCAAAGACCAAGTCGTCGACGTACACGAGGATGTAGAGCGGCAGCAGAGAAGTGTCGGTGCGCAGAAACAGCGACGAGTCGGCAGTAGAGGGAGCAAACCCAAGAGCCGCAAGTGTAGTCCTCAGTGTGTCGTGCCACTCACGCGGTGCCTGGTGGAGACCATAGACTGGCCGTCGGAGGCTCCACTGGGTGCCAGGAGGAAAAGTCCTAGTGAAGACAGGTGGGCGGCGCAGCCAGATCTCCTCGTGCAGGCTGCCCTGCAGGAAAGCAGTGCTGAAGTCAAGAGAGTGTAGCTCGTAGTCACGGTGAGCAGCTACGTGCAGCAGTACCCGAAGAGTGGTCATCTTCGGGGTGGGAGAGAAGGTCTGAAAGTAGTCAACTCCTTGCCGCTGACTGAAGCAACGAGCCACGTAACGCGCCTTGAAGACAAGCGGAGAACCCGGTGGCCGCTTCACCCTGAAGATCCACATGCCACTGAGGATGTTCGCCCCAGGTGGGGGAACCGCGTCAACGTAGGTGCCTGTGGACTTCCAGGAAGCCATCTCTGCATCCATAGCTGCGTGCCACTGAGAGGAGTAGGGACCCTCTATCGCCTCCGCGTAAGAGCGCGGAGTCTGGATGTCAAGTGCATCCGGGTCTCCCTCAGGGGTAAGCAGTACGGACACGAGATGAGGTGAAGCAGCAGCCAAGCACTGGAACTCCTCCTGCCTGTCCTCAAGGACGTCCGTGCCAAGGGCACACTCACCCCCGACAGACGGAGGACAGACAGACTCAGACTCAGCAACAAGACTAGCGGCGTAGTCAAGACGACAGAAGAGCAGCAAAGTCGACGAGCTCAGCAACTAGGGCACACGCAGCAGTGGACTCAAAGGAAGGGTCAGTGACAACAGTAGCAAGGAGACGCGTGACAGTAGGACTGGCAGCACGAAGAGAGTCCGACTCCAGGTCGGCAAGAGTAGGAAGAGAAGACTCAGGAGGAGAAGGCAAAGGGGCACGCAGAGGAGCAGTGGACGGATGCAGAGACATCTGGTGCGTGCCAGTGAGAGGAGGAGGACGCTGACGCGAAGCGCGACCACTAGTGCGAGCAGCACGGACAGGCGACGCAGAGCGAGACGCAGGCTCACGACGCTCAGCAAGACCTCCAGTAGGACCAGTGTAGGGAGACGGAGCAGGCAGTGGGTACGCCGGTTGTAACTTTAACTGTGACGGGACAGACTGTGGACACTCTAAGGGAGGAGGAGGACCAGTAGAAGGCGGGAGACCAAGAACCTGCTGAAAGAGCGGAACAAAGTACGGCCGAGGTCGCCCGGCAACTCCAGACACAGCAGGGACAGCACCAGTACCAGCAGCGGCAGCACCAACACCAGCAGCACCTCGTGCTCCAGTACCTCCTGTAGCACCAGTAGCACCCTCAGCAGGAACGCCTCCAGGACCGACAGCAGTAGTCTCCGCGCCAACACCCTCAGTAGCTCCAGCTCCAGAAGTACCCGCAGGCCCAGCAGCTCCAGTACTCCCAGTACGAGCACCTCCGGGACCCGCGGCACCAGCTCCCTTAGCAGCAGCAGAACCTCTAGTACCCGCAGCTCGCCTCCAGCGGCGGGCAAACCACTCACGCAGCTCCTTTGGAGAGAGTGGCTCCCGACGAGATGAAGCACCCGGAGAACCGCCAGGCACAGCACCGCCAGACGCCACACGAGTAGGCCCAGCTCCCTCAGGCTCCGCACCCCAAGGCTCAATACCTCCAGGTGTAGCACCCCCAGGCTCAGCACCCCCAGGCGTAGCACCCCCAGACTCAGCACCCCCAGGCTCAGCACCCCCAGGCTCAGCACCCCTAGTAGCAGTACCGTCACGCTCAGCACCCCCAGGCGTAGCACCCACAAGCTTAGCACCCCCAGAGTCAGCACCCCCAGGCTCAGCACCCTCAGCAGCACCAGAGTCACCAGCGACCTCGACAGGCTCAACAACGTCTACCTTGGACACACCTGAAGGGGCAGGACCCTGAGGTGGGAGGGGGTCTACCAGGGGGGGACCTCGCACAAGGAAGAGCGGTGGCGGGGGGAGGGACGGAGTGCGGTAGGGGAAGAGACGGTAGTAGGGGACCGACTCGTCAAACGTGACGTCCTGGGAGGACAGAACACGGCGAGAGGTGGGGTGGTAGAACTGCCACCCTGGCGCGTCAGGGGGGAAGCCCAGGAAGACGCAAGGAGCAGCACGAGGGGACAGCTTGTCCGCAGACAAGTCGCGAAGAAACGCCCGAGATCCCCAGACACGGAACGCAGACGCATCGCCAAACTTCCCCGTCCACAGCAAAGCTGGGGAGGTCTCCGACATGGAGACCCTGGGCTGAAGGTTGATCTGATGCGCCGCGTACCGGACCGCAAACGGCCACAGAAAATGGGGGGCAGCCGCATGCATCATGGACGTACGGGCGACGTCCATGACCATGCCAATGCGGCGCTCAGCAATCCCATTTTGCTGTGGAGAGTCCGGAAGCGTGAAGGTCTGGCGGATGCCTCGTGCACGACTCTGAGGATCTGGGATCGAGCTCAGAAAAGATGATTCAAATTGAATTGAATTGAATGTCCACCTGGGTACAACACGAGGCTATATATAGGCTCGACACAAGGCCCCGTAACCAGGTGTTACGCGAAGGTTCCGCGGGACGCGAAGCGTCCCGAACAGATCCTTACCAAATACGGTAGAAGGCAATTCGGTGGCAACCGAAAAGCCAGAATTCGGTGCACGCAACCTAGCTCGGTGCTATAACTATAATAAAATATAGGAAAGCACCTAGCCTAGGAAATCAAGCAATTCATGCATGCATATAAGTATCCTATGCTAGAAATAGCATCATAAAAGTAAAGGCAAGCAAGCATAGCTGGCATAAGCCGTCGTACTCTCACACGTTCCCCCCTCAAAGCTGGGTGGCATCAGATACACCCTGCTTGACAAGATAGTCCTTGAGAGCACGGCGTGCGTTGCCCATATCAGCTTCTGCAACCCAACTGTCCTCAGTGGGGTCGTATCCCTTCCAGTGTATCAGGAACTCGAGAGTCTTGCCACCGCGGCGCCGATGAGAGAGAACGCGCTCGATCTCGTACTCGGGTTCATCCTGTATGAGAACGGGTGGTGGTGGCGGTAGTTGCCGTCCCTGGAACTGTTGGTTGGGGTCCTTGTAGGGCTTCAGTAGCTGGACATGGAAAGCGTTGTGAAGCTTCCATGTATCTGGTAAGCGCAAGCGGAATGTAACTGGTGTCACCTGTGCCTCAACGAGAAAAGGACCACAGAAGCGAGGCCGGAGTTTGGATGGGAGGTGAGACAGATTCAAGTTGCGCGTGTCAAGAAGCACCTGATCTCCGACTGCTACTGAGTGATCACGTCGCTGACGATCGGCATACTGCTTCTGGGAGTTCTGCATCGTGGTGAGACGTCGCTGAGTCTTCTCCCATAGCTGCTGCATGGTGGTGACGAAGTCATGTGCGGCTTGGACGTGTGCCGGTGTAGTTGGCTGCTGTGGTGTGAGTGGTTCCCGTCCGTAACACAGGAAGAAAGGAGTTTTCCCTGTGGCCGCATGTGATGCGTTGTTGTAAGCGAACTCTAGGGTTGGTAACTGTGTGTCCCAGTGGCTGACGTCGTCCTTGCAAGCTGTGCGCAGTAACTGTTCAACCACTTGATTGAGTCGCTCTGTCTGTCCGTCAGTCTAGGGGTGGTATGCTGAAGACATTGCAAGTTTTGTCCCCAACAGTCCCATGAGCTCCTTCCAGAACTTACTCGTGAATTTGGGGTCTCTGTCTGAGATGAGTGTAGCGGGAATGCCGTGGATGGTGATGATGCGGTCGAAGAAGAGTCGAGCAGTTGCTTCAGCTGTAGCTGTGGCGTTGGTCGGTATGAAGTGACCCATTTTGGAGAACTTATCGATCACCACAAGGATGGAATCATGTCCCCGTGAGGTCGAAGGAAGCCCTGTGATGAAGTCGAGGCTAACGACCTGCCATGGCTAACGCCTTCGGTCAGGTCAGTGATGCGGTTGAACAGTAACTCCATCTGCTGCGTGTACTGTGTTACACTACTGTTTTGCTTGTGTCGGTGTATTTGCTGCCGCGCCATGTAGGTTGTATTAATTGGTTCGAAACGCTCGATTAAATCTGCCCGAAACTGCTGCCACGTTTTCTCCCCGCGAGCTACGTCGGTGTAGTAAATCCATTCGAGAGCCGGTCCACGTAACAGTGTCGCTGTGAGCCGAATCCTTGCTCCGTCGTGTTGCGGGGTTGAACAGCCAATGGCCTCGAAGTAAATTTCGAGGGTGGCCACGAATCGCCGGACGTCGGATCCCTTTGCGCTTGGATCGAACGCCTCCGGGAGCCTCGGTCGTGCTGCTTCGAGGTTCGGCGACAGTGGTGCCATTGGTCTGTGAAATGTCGGTGTCGCCACTGCTGCTGGAGTTGTCGGTGCTGTAGTCGCTGTGGTCGCTGCTGCTGCGGTGGCGAGCCCTGGTTGGCTTGTCAGAAAAGCCTCGAGTCGACGAGGCGTCGCCTGCGTCTGCTCCATATCGGTGCGGAGGCTCGCGATGTCGCTAGTAGTCGCGTAGTTGTCGCCTTGGCCCTCCATTTGGTGATTTACAGGAAGATGCGCAACTAAAATAATCGAATTCTAGGTGCTGGTCGACTTACTGCGAGTCAAGTTGACTGTAGAATCGACGAGCGCGAATTCTGTAGGTTGCGTAAATCTCCCTTAGGCGAAATTCGCGTCCGATCTTGGCCGTTGAGGAGAAAATCGATCTGACGCTCCAAATTCCAACTTTTTTGGGCGAAATTCTCTGGGCCGTTGAGATGAAACTCGATCGAACGGTCGAAACTCCAACCTTTCCACCAGTAAATCTGAGGGGTGTTCGAAAACCGAATCGAGGGGGACTTAGAAAAATTGCGCGGAACTGGTTTTACATACCCGTATCGGCGCTTTCGTCGTCGCCCCCGCGGTTTTTTAAAGGCCGGAACTAAGCGGTTGAAGACCTCGCGTGTAAACCCGCTCTGATTACCAAGTGTGAGGATCTGGGATCGAGCTCAGAAAAGATGATTCAAATTGAATTGAATTGAATGTCCACCTGGGTACAACACGAGGCTATATATAGGCTCGACACAAGGCCCCGTAACCAGGTGTTACGCGAAGGTTCCGCGGGTCGCGAAGCGTCCCGAACAGATCCTTACCGAATTCATTAGAAGGCAATTCGGTGGCAACCGAAAAGCCAGAATTCGGTGCACGCAACCTAGCTCGGTGCTATAACTATAATAAAATATAGGAAAGCACCTAGCCTATGAAATCAAGCAATTCATCCATGCATATAAATATCCTATGCTAGAAATAGCATGATAAAAGTAAAGGCAAGCAAGCATAGCTGGCAAAAGCCGTCGTACTCTCACAACGACAGTAGGCTCGCAGAAGGCCAGAGGAGAACTCTCCGCCTCTGTCAGAGTGCAGACGCAGAACAGGAAAGTCCGAGCCGAAGCTCCGCCTGAGCTGGAGACGAGCCTCGCGGATCCAGTCGATCAACACCTCAGTGACATCACCCTTGCTGCGCAAGGGGAAGACTCTGGTGTAACGCGAGTAGTCGTGAACCACCAGCAGGAAGTAGCGCTCGTGACCCTGTCCACGGACGCGGGCCGGGCCCCACACGTCCATGTGAAGCGTCTGCAGCGGGGCCTCTGTCGGAGGAAACTAGGAGGAGTGAGGGGCAGCCCGCTGCCGCCCCTCGACACAGGGGACGCAGGTGGGGCCAGGCCCCAGAGGAAGGGGAGGTAGGGACCGGGGAAGACCAGACACAAGGACGCGGGAGGCCATGCTTCGGAGACGAAGCAGGGAGGGGTGACCAAGACGGTGGTGCCAGAGGAGAGTCTCGTGAGACAGGAGGCGACACGAGCAGGGGGCAGACTCAGGACCAGACCTGAACGCTGCAGCAAACACCTGACCCGACGCAGCTACCTAACCAGACGCAGTGACTGGAAGAGACGCAGTGGTCAGTGTGTACAAGCTCGACCCCGGTCGACGTGTAAACGTGGCCTCGTGTCGGCCTGTCCAAGCGTCCGTGCAATGGGTCACCCGCTGACTCGCAGGAGTGAACTGGTGAACCCCTGCATCCTGTAGGTCAGCACCACTCACCAAGTTCGTAGAGAACGAGGGGAGGTAGAGACCAGACAGGGTGCCAGAGGGGGCCGCCGGACACGGGAGGACAGTGGAGAAGTGAGCAAGGACAGGACCCCCAGAGGGGTCTGCCAGAGAGACTGCAACTGGCCGACCAAGCGGCGTGAGTGTGGTGCGGTCTCGAAAGAAGGAGCGAAAAGCCCCCGAGTCAAGTGTGAAGTTGTGGGAGGCGAAAGCCGACGTAGTACCTGAGAGCGCAGACTCACTAGCACCTAGAGCAGCAGCCTCGCTAGCACCTAGAGCAGTAGCCTCACCAGCACCTAGAGTAGCAGTCTCAATGCCCGGGTCAGGCGGAAAACACCGGTAACAGTCACCCTCATCACTAACAGTCACAGCATACATGGCAGCAAGAATAGCATCAAAGTCAAGGTCAAAGACAGCCACTCCCGCCCTAGACAGCTCGCCCCAGCGAGGGATCTCAGTGGCCTCAGGGAACTGGTGACGCCAAGCGTCCGTCAGGCGGCCAAAGCAGCGCTGGGTGGAGTGCGCACCCCCGCACTGCTCACCCGCGCGGTCGCCGGTGCGTAGGACGTAGGTGCACGGACCAGTACCCCCACCTCTCTGGCGTGCAGCGTACCACTCACGGAGCTGCTGAGGGGGGGGGATGTCACGCGTGCGCTGCAGCTGCTGCTGGCGCTGACCACCACCGGAGGCGACTCTCTGCGCAGCGCCACCACGACCAGCTCCACCTCCTCCGCCGCCGCCTCCTCCACCTCCGCCACCTCCGCCACCTCCACTCCCACCGCCACCGCCGCCGCCGCCTCCGCCTCCACTGCCGCCACCGACACCTCCACCCCCGCCACCACTCCCACCACCACCCCCACCCCCTCCACTGCCTCCACCGCCACCTCCACCACCCCCGCCAGCTCCTCCAGCGCCCTTGCCCCCCTTGCCCTTGCCGGTGCGGCGTCTCCCGCTCGGGGCAGACGCAGCGCCGACCGACTCGAAACCAACGAGGTCGGCCGCAGCAGTAGAGGCAATAGAGGGCAGGAGGGGGGAGGGGGAACACCCCTCAAAGACGGGGGTGCGAGGGTCACCACGAGAGGCTCCTACAGCGACTATGCTCTTCTCCGCTGCTAGGAGGGCCTTCTCGAGGAGGTCAACGGTGAGAGTGGTGGGGCAAACTGAGAGGAAGTGGTCCCTGACTACGCGCAGAGAGTCAGGGAGGCGGGTGACTATGTAGTAGAGGGTGATGTACATGGGGGGGGGGGTTCTTGGCGCAAAACTCAGCAGGAAGCGCAGCGCGGTAGCGAGTGTCACTAGTGCGGAGGTGTGTAATGAGGTCGGCGACTGTGGGGAAGGCAGCAAGGTCAGGGAAGAGGTACGGTAGCATGAGGCGGCTCAGTGCAGCAGTGGCAGGGGAGGAGTAGCGTGCAACTACAGTGTTGTACAAGGTCTGAGCACTCTTGTACTGACTAAAGTACGCACGCTTAGAGGTAGGTAGGTGGCGACGCACAGCAAGACGTGCAGCAGCATCGCCTGTGGCCCACTGTGAGCGAACATTGGCGTCACTATCAGCAGTAGGGGCAGGAGAGGCGCCAGAGGTAAGGTCAAAGAGGGAGAGACCGTCTGCCCTATCGCACTGTAGGAAAAGGTGCAGATCATCTAGCCAGACGTCAAAGTCAATAGCTCGACCCTCAGCGTCAAAAGCGAGGACACTAGGGGTAGCCATGACTGCAGTAGACTAGCAGCGCGAACAGTAGGGTAGGGGCAGTGCATTAATAGCGGCGCTGCTCTTACCGGACAGGGCGGCTCGGGCGGCTCGGCTGCTCGGCGGCTCGGCAACAATTGCGGCTCGGCGACTCGGCGGCACAGACAGCTCGGCGGCTACGGCGGCTCGGGCAACTTGGCGGCTCGGGCGGCTTGGGTGGCTCTGGCGGCTTCGGCGACTTGGCGGCTCGGGCGGCTCGGGCGCTTGGGCGGCTCGGCGACTCGGCAGCTCGGGCGGCTCGTCGTGGTGCGGCGGCTCGGGCGGCTCGGCAGCAGGTGGCGGCGCCGGCGGCTCGGTGGTGACGGCGGGGCCGCGTGGGGACGGCGGCGGGGCCGGCAGAGGCGGCTCCGGGGCCGCAAAGGTAGGCGACGGGGCCGGGAAGGGGAGCGCCGGGGCCGCAGGTAGGCGATGGGGCCAGCAGAGGCGGGGCCGGGTCGGGAAGGGCGGCGCCAAGGCCGGGAAGGGCGGCGCCGGGGCCGCGGGGTAGGCGACGGGGCCGCAGGGCGGCGGATCGGGGCCGGGAAGGGCGGCGTCAAGGCCGCGGGGTAGGCGACGTGGTCGCAGGGCAGCGGATCGGGGCCGGGAAGGGCGGCGCCAGGGCCGCGGGGTAGGCGACGGGGTCGCAGGGCGGCGGATCGGGGCCGGGAAGGGCGGCGCCGGGGCCGCGGGGTAGGCGACGGAGCCGCTAGGGCGGCGGATCGGGGCCGGGAAGGGCAGCGCCGGGGCCGCAGAGGTAGGCGACGGGGCCGCTAGGGCGGCGGATCGGGGCCGCAAGGGCGGCTCGACGTAGCCGCTAGGGCGGCGCGACGGGATCGAGAGAGGGGAGCGCGACTCGGGCAAGGGGTGAGCGCGCTGCGGGCAGGAAAAAAAAAAATCGAATCGGTGGGCCCTAGGAACAGTTCCCACGAGGGAACCTGCTCGATACCATGAGAAAACTAGAACGAGAATGAATTGGACTATGCAAGAGTTGGTACAAGTACTAACCCTAATTGGGTTGTGCCCCTTATGGGCTACCCCACTATAGCCTACACAAAATGCATAAGCTATGATGTTCTGACACCCCGCACCCATGTCTTCTTTGGTGCACCGAGTCCAGCCTCGCTTTGGCGCGCTTCGCTTTCAAGAAGAGTCTTCGCGGAATGACGTCACATTTCTTTCGTACGATGTGGCCGACCGACTTGCCCTTCTGCATTTGGTCGCGTTTCACTAGTTTCAACGTACGTCGTCTGCGTCGACGTGGCTAATTAGTGTATTGCGTGCAATTTCCCGAAGCACACGCCACTATCACCATCACCGACAAGCCGTCGATTCTATCCTCGTGATTGATTTATCTGAGCGCCTTTTATATTAAAAATATTGACACATCACAAATAGCACAACACAAGGCCTCTGGGGTGAAAACAACCAGCCATGAAAACCGTTATAAAAATCACAAACAAAAAAAACAAGAGGCGACGAAATCGTCTTAGGGTTGCGAAGCAACACTTTTAACATGTGTTATAATTTTGAACGACTTTGATTACTTCGCCGTATTTAGATTAAAATGAATTGTGCGATTATCATGTTTTTTATGTTTTCGCCATATGTTTTTATACGTTTGAGGATAGACAACAAATTAATAATGATAATGGTGTATGATAATGATAATAAATAGTTGTCCTTGCATAAGTTACATATTTAGTCTACGTGGTTTTAGTGTGGTAAATTAGAATCAACTATGTAAGACCTCAAGGTTGTTTCTGAAAAGGGATTTGTAACTAACAAGGACTGCGCCCGGAATCGAAACCTACACCTACCGGGAGCTCATGTAACCTCGACACAACTACGCTACACGACAGTTAATACATGTTCAATTTTAATTATTATCCAGATGGTTTTGCGCGTGAGTTGGGTTAGGGTTTGGTTTCATTTCTTCCTCTTTCTTCCTCTCGTCGTTCTGTTTGGCTCCTGCTACTCACCCTCAGCCTACCAAGGTCAGAGACTAAAGCCGCCAGCTAGAACCTAGTTAGCAGATTAATGTCTCAGCCTAAACATCTACTTATCATCTCGAAGTACTATTCAAGTCATTGATAAACCCGCATCAATGCTTTCTTGTTGATTATCTCGTTTTGAAGCATTTTTCGACCTAGCAGGACGTCGTTTTCATTCATTTGTTCTCAGGTGCCGCAACTCATACTCCTACGTCGTTTTGAAAGATTGCAATGTGAAGAGTTCTAGGACTTAGGAGGCATGGAAACCTTAGGTGATAGGCGGGAGGTTGAGTTTAGTTTGAGTGAGTTTAGGAAAGTCGAGAGGAATGAGTTTCACTAAAGAGAATGGTAAGTACAAATAGGTAAACAGCAACACAAGGAGGTGCACCACCAAACATGATGCAATAACTACACTACAACTGCAAACAATTATATAAAATATGTAAACATATTTTGACATGCAACCCATTCCGCCTTAAATGCTAATTTTGTAGCATAGGTCTCCATTTTTTTATCTAGTACATAGGTTCATTTTGAAGCCATAATCGTTTGAAGTCTTTTGTAGCTATTTGATTTGCTTCTATATCCCACCATCTGCTTCCAGGAACGATCAAGCACATTGTTGCCTCACTCCCTCCTCTTATTAACGGTGAGTTTGTGTTTGACCATCATCTTGGGAAAGAGAGAGGGGGAGAGCAGGTGAGAACAGTAGAGTAGCGATAGAGAAAGCGAGAACGAAAGCATGCTAGAGAACGAAAGAAAAGCTTCTGTTTGTTTGTTAGAATCTGCAGGGGCCTTGTAATCTTCATTTTGGTTTCATCTAAACTACCGTTTTTTTTTTTTTTTTTCATGTAGTTTTCTCCCGTCCACTTTCTATGGCTCTTCCTTACCCTTTCTTTATAGGCAGCAGCAGATTAGTATGTGGTTTGTAAGTCGTATGTACTTGATTCCAACTTTATTCACTGATGTTCAAGTGTGTATCTGCTGATTCTTACGAATTCGTTTTTCCGTTCGTTCTTTCTAGTTCTCACTCTCTCGTTCTCTCTCTCGCTCGTTCTCTATCTCTCTCTCGTTCTCTTTCTCTCTCCTTCTCTCTCGTTCTCTCTCTCTCTCTCTCTCTCTCTCTCTCTCTCTCTCTCTCTCTCTCTCTCTCTCTCTCTCTCTCTCTCTCTCTCTCTTCTTAAAATCTTAAGCAAGAGTAGGCTTAGAAGCCATAGTGTAGGTGCCTACGTGATCGAGTTCGAGAGGGTTAGGAAAGTATCGAGAGATTTTTTGAAAGAGAAGTGATTTCACTAGCAAGAGTTGGGATACAAGTACAATGACCTAAATTGGGTTGTACTCATTACAGAGTACCCCACTGCAGGCTAGACAGCAAATATATTCTGACACACCCCCATAGCCAAAGTGGGGTGTAATCAGCAGAGCAGGCAAAGCAGTACAAGCTCAGGGTGGATCACAATGTCACCACGCATTCTGAGCACAAGTTCAAGAAGCAATAGTTAAAGTGCACAATTATCAACAAAGCTAGTGGTGGTCACAACGGGCAAGTGAGGAGGAGGAGGGAGAGTGAGAGGAGAGGAGATAGAAGGCGGCGGCTGAAGCTGCAGACACACGGGCAACAGGAGTGGCGAGCACAGTGGCTACCGGACTAAGCGCCCGGACTACAGGAGTAACAGGCCCCGCGGCTCAAGTAGCGGCAGACGGGCAACGGACCCTCGGGCGACTGGCGCAGCAACAAACTCACTGGGCTACCGGACTAAGCGCCCGGACTACAGGTGCTGCGGACAACAAGCTGGCAGCCTCCACTCAACCTCCCGCAAACAGTCCCACCCCCCCGACACACACCCGCTGCTATACCGCTAGCTCCACTCCCACCCACCCCCCCTTAGACCCTAAACCCAAGACTCCCACACAACCACCCCCCTCAGCGAGAGCTGTAGCAGTGGGAGACGAAGGAGGAGGGGACGGCACGCACAACCGACACCCCCACAACGAGCACCCCCACACTCACCCCCCACGGCTGCACCTGGTCCATGAGCGACTGCTGCAGGGGCCAGGGGCGGCTGCTGTTGGTGCGGCTGCTCCAGTGGCTGCTGCTGCTCGGGCTGCTGCTCCAGGGGCTGCTGCTGGGGCGGCTCCAAGGGCTGATGCTAGGGCAGCTGCTCCGGTGGCTGCGGCTGGGGCGGCTGGTCCCGGGGCTGCTGCTGCTGGGGCAGCTGCTCCCGGGGCTGCTGCTGCTGGGGCGGCTCCAGGGGCTGCTGCTGGGGCGGCTGCTCCCAGGGCTGCCGCTGCTGCTGCTGCTCCAGGGGCTGCTGCTCCCGGGGCTGCTGCTGCTGCGGTGGCTCCTCCAGGGGCTGCGGCTGGGGCGGCTGCTTCTGCTCCAGGGGCTGCTGCTGCTGGGGCGGCCGCTTCAGAGGCAGCTGCTGCTGGAGCGGCTGCTCCAGTGGCTGCTGCTGGGGCGGCTGCTCCCGGAGCTGCTGCTGCTGGGGTGGCTGCTCCACGAGCTGCTGCTGCTGGGGTGGCCGCTTCACGAGCTGCTGCTGCTGGGGTAGCTCCAGGGGCTGCTGCTGGGGCGGCTGCTCCCAGGGCTGCGGCTGCTCCAGGGGCTGCTGCTCCCGGGGCTGCTGCTGCTGCGGTGGCTCCTCCAGGGGCTGCGGCTGGGGCGGCCGTTTCAGGGGCTGCAGCTGCTGGGGCTGCTGCAGCGGAAAGTAGGACGAAGGGGAGGGGAAGGGCGTGGCCCCCGAAAGTGCCTCGACGGGCAGCGAGAGGGGACCGCGCGCAGGCCCCTAAGGCGCCGCGACGAGGCAGCAGGAGGGGCCGTCTCGCGGGCCCCGAAAGTGCCGCGACGAGGCGACGGGAGGGACCTGCGTGCGGGCCCCCAAAACGCCGCGACGAGGCGACGGTCGGGGCCAGCGCGCGGACTCCCAGGACGCCGCGACGAGGTGGGTACCCGCCGCGCGCATCGGGGCGCACGGCGGGCAGAAAACCGCCACGCGCACCGAGCGCGTGGCGGGAAGAAAAATAGGTGGTCGCGCGCCACGGGGCGCACGACACACAATAGGGCAGCGGAATCGAGTGGGCCCACAGGCCAGGAGCGTTAAGCTCTAATACCATCTTAAAATCTTAAGCAAGAGTAGGCTTAGAAGCCATAGTGTAGGTGCCTAGGTGATCGAGTTCGAGAGGGTTAGGAAAGTATCGAGAGATTTTTTGAAAGAGAAGTGGTTTCACTAGCAAGAGTTGGGATACAAGTACAATGCCCTAAATTGGGTTGTACTCATTACATAGTACCCCACTGCAGGCTAGACAGCAAATATATTCTGACATCTCTCTCTCTCTCTCTCTCTCTCTCTCTCTCTCTCTCTCTCTCTCTCGTTCTCTCGTTCTCTCTCTCTCTCTCTCTCTCGTTCTCTTGCTCTCTCGTTTTCTCTCTCTCGTTCTCTCTTTCTCTCTCGTTCTGTCTCTCGTTCTCTATCTCGTTCTATCTCTCTCGTTCTCTCTTTCTCTCTCTCGTTCGTTCTCTCTCTCGTTCTATCTCTCTCGTTCTCTCTTTCTCTCTCTCGTTTGTTCTCTCTCTCTCTCTCTCTCTCTCTTTCTCTCTCTCTCTCTCTCTCTCTCTCTCTCTCTCTCTCTCTCTCTCTCTAATGGTCCTTGTATTGATATAGCAGGAAAGTACAAGCATGCACGGTATAAGGGCCTAGGTAACCAACAAACAAAGCCAACCAGTCACACAACTACCACACCGTCACACACTCTAGAGCTCCAGCAAAGGCTCGACCACCGCAAAGCAGTCCCCAAGGTGCATCTCCTGCCCTATGCCTCCAACAGGTGGGTTCTCAGCTGCTGCAGCCTCCCCCAATTTGATCAAGAGTCCCATTGACTGAGCCCTCTGGAGGGCCACAGACCACCTCTGTCTGAATTGATGCAGAAACTTGGCGGCATAGAAGGATTTTGAGTCGGCGTTGAAGTGGCGCCGAGCCGCTGTGTCTGCCAGGAGCTTGAGGAAGACCGGGACCTCGGCACATGGGCAGCCGTAGGTGTCTACCGCCAGTGGGAAGAAGCCTATCGTCTCTGGGCGGTTGGCGTAATGTTTTATTTTCTTGTCCGCTTGCTCACGCGCCGCCCACCCCCTGCCCTTCTGTGCCTCTGGGTCCCTGGTGCTGATGGGGTCAGTGATGGTTACATCGCAGATGTAAACCGCCCCACTGCTTCTGTCGGTCATAGTGAAGTCGGCGGTTTGCTCCTCGATGGGGCAGTAGGCGGCCGACTCTCTGTGCACTATAAACCCTGCGTCTTGCGCCATGCTGACGCAGGCATCCCTTAGCTCGTTGTGCGTGTTCGTGCGGTGCTTGCCTGTGCCGCAGCGGAGCAGGTGGTTCGGAAGGCGGGGGTCTGTGATAGCCGTGTGGTCAGCGCAGTCACAGTTTTTGGGGGTCGAAAACGGTAGGCCGAGTCGGAAACGAACCGCATTTGCGAAGTGTACCGGCCCTATCCGCCTAGCAGGGGCAATGGGGATCGCGGTGAGCCAGTCGCCTGTGCCGTAGCCCGTCATTGAAAACATCCTCTGTGTGTGCCCCGCAAGCGGATTCGGCTTCATGCGCCTCGTCGCCTGCACCTGCTTTGCGTATCTGCTTCCGTGGACCTTGAGTCCAAGCACGTGTTGGAGCCGGATGTCGGAACGTTTGAGCCGCTCCGTCTCGAGTATCTCCCGTGCATCCTGCGGCAGTGCCTCCTCACACTCCTTCAGCCATTCGTGTAGCGGTGTGCTGTCAGCCCGTGGCAGTAGCATATGATTACGTGCCAGGGTGAGGGCGGTATCTTCTTCCAGCGGTAAACACCCGAGGTACAATGCCGCCTGCGTAAAACTGGCTGCGAAACCATAGATCCCTTCGACTAGGGGGTCGGTGATGCCCAGCCCTCCCAAGGATGGCGGCAGTGATGCTTGCTCCCAGACCCGTGACTGTTCGGTTCGACACGTGGGAACACGGATATCGCAAGCTGTGAGGAGCGTGGCGAGCAGATCCCTACCCCACTGGCTCCATGTGTCACGAGGGAGAAGGTGCAGTGGGGTCGTCCTGGTGAGATATGCAACTCGTCGCGATATGCATCGCGTAAGTAGCAGCGCTGCGACCTGGGGGTCCGTTCGCTCGAGCAAGGGTAAGGGTTTCGCCATCTCGGCGAGCTGACCCGCCAGGAACCGAGCTGCGCCGCTGTCTGGCCCCACGAAGCTACCCAGTAGTTTCATGCCACCTTTAGAGAACGGCACTCCTGGCGGAAGGCAGGATGTGTCAATTGCGCAGGAGCTCCAGGCACTACACTTCTGTGGGTTGTGTTCGAGGCCCAGGCGCGCCAATTTTGTCGTGAAGCATGTGAATGCAGCTACAGTGCGGTCTGTGTCACCCAGGAAGGTGACATCGTCAGCATATGCCAGGCACAGCACGTCCGGGTGTGCTTCGGCAGTTTCTCGGAGTGTAGCGTGTATCCCTGCTGCAAATAGAAGTGGCCCCAGTGGGTCTCCCTGGCGTACGCCGCGTTCGCTTGTCAGTGGTGCGCTGTTGAAATTGGAGTCCAGTAGTAGCTGCGACGGGTTACCGTATGTCAGTTGCACGAGCGGCAGCAGTGGCGAGAGGGTGGGCTCTTGTAACGCGTCGGCGATGGCGGAACGCGAAATGCTGTTGAACGCGTTTGTAATGTCGGCTTGTAGTACCAGGCTGTCCGGGCGGGCATCCGAAAAAGCCTTGGCTGCGTGGATTACTGCCTCCGCCCCACCTGGAACTGCTACCCCGTACTGTAGGGGTAAGAAAAATTCGCGGACCGGGTCTCCCATGATTAACAGGGCAGCCTTGGCTGCCAGCCTGGTTAGGCATTCGCCGATGGCGATAGGCCTAGCCCCTCCCCCCGGCTTGGCGAGGGCGATGAGTCGTGATGCCGTCAGCAGGTTCGCTACCGGGCCTGGCAATTTGCCTCCCAACACAGTGTTGACCAAGGCGTGGAGATGGGTGCTGACCATTCCGTTCGTGATCGCCGCATCGCGTAGGTGCTCGAACGTCATCCCTGAAGGTCCGGCACCAACCCCATTCTCGCACCTCGCCAACATTTTAGCGAAGTCAGCGTGGGGGATTGACAATTTTGACCCCTGTGTTTCGGGCCACGTCACTGCCTCGTCTTCAGCACGTGGGTGCTTCTGTCGCAGCTCCTCCAATATTTCCGGACTGGGCGTGCAGACGGGCGTTGACTCGAGGGCCAACACGGCTCGGCGCAGACTCCCACGTTTTGCTAGGCTCTCTGCGCGGCTGATGACACCAGTCGCATCTGGCTGATGTCTTGGCGGGGGCGGTGTGTTGACTGCGGTCAACGCGTCTTGGTACAGCTGATCCCATTCGCCACGCTGGAAGGCTCGGAGCCGACTCTTGACGCATGGCCACTTCGGGCGTGCAGGCGAGGTTTGGCGAAGTGTTAGTCGCGGGAGAAACAACAGCAGTCGCCATCCCGTTTCCGAATCGGGGTTTCGTGATAGGTGGTGTAACGGTGTCAGTAGCGCTAGCGAAAACAGCTGGCACAGATTTGGCGGTAAACGCCGCGAAAGTGGGGGCTGACGACTATCGCATAGTCCTGCCAAGTCCCAGTTCGCGATGGCCGCGAACAGGTCTGTCCGCTTCGCTAGCTCATCGGGTGAAAAGTAGCGGGGAATTGACGCCTGTAGGTGCAGTGCCGGACTGGCATTGGCGGCTCGATTTCTCCCATCGCGGCTCGCTCTCATTGGTGGGTTTGAGGTTGGATTCACACCCGTCCGATCGGCGTCGGATGGCGGCAAACCCATCTGTGACACTTGCACCACTGGCTGCTGCACTACCTCTTCCCTTCTCCTTGGTCCTTCTCTCGCCATGCCTTCCCCCTCCGTCTCCTCCTCCTCGCTCTCGGGGAGTGCTTCTTCCATATAAGTGGGGTCGTCCCGCTCGTCTTCTTCATTATTTTTCTCCGCGTTACTTAAAGCCCTTCGTGCCGCCGCCTGATACCCGTTCTCCGGCCCTCCGCCTGTTCCGCTTACGGTTTGTCTTCTCGCCCCGCGGTTTTCCTGCTCCAGGGATGGTGATTGCCGGTGCGCCTGAGCCGTCGCCAGAGCTCGTTGCCGCCTGGTCGGCTGTGGCCGCGACGCCTCCGGCGGAGGCCGGAAGGGCGACCACGGCGATGAAACCCCCTCTACCGCCGGCTCCGACCCTCGTGACAGCAGCCGCTGAAAAGCTTCCTCCCCACGCACCCGCGGATCCCGTTGCCCAGTCTGCAGCACATGACCCCCTGGTTCCCCTTGTCGCGCCGTCGACGTCTGCCCCTGTTGGGGTTGTTGCTGACCCCCCTGCGCCTGTCCCTGGCGCCCCTGTTGCGCTGAGCGCCTCTGTCCCTTGCTCGCCTGCGCATGCTTCTGCTTCGTCACCGAAGGCGGTGTCCGCCACCACTGGCGAGCCGGCTCCGTTGGTTGCGCCCGCGGCGTCGGGACCGCCCGCCCCTGCTGCGACGGCGGTAGTTCCTGCTGGCCAGCCGTCACGTCCTCCGTCGCCTGACCGTCGTTCGTCACGCCCGCATTCCCCTGCTCCCCATCAGGACCGCCGGTCCTCTCGTCGCCGCCGTGAGTCTCCGCGGCGGTTCCAGCGACACCCCCGCTGGCCTGCTCACCCCGGGGGTCAGGGGGAATGGGGAGGTCCCCGCGCCTATGGGGGGTTGCGCCCGCCTGTGACGATGGCGGATCTTCAGCGTGAAGTGTCGAGGGCGGTTCGGGAGGAGAGGGCGGCGCAGAGTCAGAGCAGTTCGCTGCGCGCCGCGCCCGTCCACGAGGCTCCCCGTCCGGCTGCGCTCCCCCCTGTTGCTGCGCCTCCCCCTCCGATTCAGTCGTCGCCTGCGCTTGCTTCCGCCGCGTCGGCGCCCGTTCCTGGTTCTCGTCTGCAACTGCCGCCGCTTCCACCCGTTGCTGGCGTGGAGTTTGTGGCCGCGGGCGGAGGCTCGCTATCGGCTCCGTTTGCTCTCCTCGCCGGCGCTGATGAGCCGCTTCAGTTCCTGGCGGAGGCACTGCAGCCTCCGCAGACCCGTGTTCCCGAGGCGACTCTTGGACAGCTGCACCGCCTCGCTGACAGCCTCCATGCTCTGCTGCTGATTCAGGTGCTGGCTCATTCGTCGCTTCCGGTGATTCCTCCTGAGACCTTCCGTTCTCGCCAGCGTGACCCTTGCTTGGACGCGGCAGACCAGCTCGCAGTGCTGCTGGCGCCCGTGCTGGCTGCGCCCGCGGAGGGAGGCGCTGCTGCTGCGGGACAGCTCGACGAAGCTGTCCGGGGCCTGAGGCGGCACTTGCGCGCTGGATCTGGAGCCGCGGCGATCGGCGCAAGCACGCTTGTGGTCCGGGAGCTGTGGCGCTCCCTGACGGGCGTTCTTCACGCCCTTGGAGCTCACCGCATGTAGATGCGGGCTCCGCTTCTACTTGTGTCGCCATTGCTGCTTAGGATGTTGTTGATGCCGCCATTGTTTGTATGCCGTTTGCTTAACCTCGCTTGTGTTCGTGTTCCTTGCCGTCCCCTCACGGGCGGCCGAAGGCCGCGCTGTCGAGCGTCGGCCGCCGAAGGCGGCCGACGCGAGCCGCTGGGTTAGAAGGAATGAACCCACGAAATGAATAATGAGACAAGCACCAGGCCCACGGCCTTATATAGCGGAGCTAGGGGCGGCTGAGAGGCTGAGAGGCTAAGGGACTAGGGGTCTATGCCTCTCTCTCTCTCTCTCTCGTTCTCTCTCTCCCGTTTCCTCTCTCTCTCTCTCGTTCTCTCTCTTGTTCTCTCTCTCTCGTAATTTCATTATGCCTTGTTATTTCCCATTTGCCTTCCCTTCCTCAACCCTGCCTTGTCAGGAAAGTAGAACGAGAATGGATTGACTAAGGAATGGAGTGATACAAATATGCAACCCTAGAAATGTGTACCCCATATAGACTACCCCACTATAGCCTACACAATATTATAATTTGACACACCCCCATAGGCAAAGTGGGGGAGAACAAGGGGTCACAAGACCAGTCAAGCAAAGCAGACAAAGCTCAGGGTGGATCACAACGTCATCACACAGTCCGAGCACAAGATCAAGGCCACAAGGCCAGTTCACATGCAGGAGTACACATATATATATAAGGCTAAACAAGCAAGAGCAGGTATATATATATGTAAGAGTACAAGCAAGGTCAAGGGGTGAGCAAGTGAGGCAAGACAGGCACAAGAACCAGCTGAGTGCAGAAGCGCTGATGATCACAAGGCGGAAGTGCCTTGGTGAAAACATCAGCAGTGTTGGCCTCAGAGGCCACGTTCGCAAGTCGCAACTGACCACGCTGCTGCAACTCACGAGCAAGAAAGTAGCGGAGAGCAATGTGCTTCGTTCTGTGCTCCAGGCGCTGCTCCCGACACAAGGCTAGCATGGCCTTGTTGTCTACGTACAGCACCGGAGGAGAACGAGGCGGCTCTCCGAGGTCAGTCAGCAGGTAGGTAAGCCAGCGAAGCTCCTGTGCAGCCATGGCCCCGGCGTAGATCTCAGCCTCACAACTGGAGCCGAGAACAGAAGACGAGCGAGTAGCCCGCCACGAAACAGAGCCGGAACCAAGGCTGAAGGTGTAACCCTGTGACGACCGCTGCGTAGCCTGGTCGTCTGCCCAAGAAGCGTCCGCGTGCCCAGTGAGGACCACTGGACTCCGCCCTCCAAGCACTAGCCCCATGCCCGACGTACTGCACAAGTAGCGCAACACCCTCTTCGCTGCAGCCATGTGCTCTGGTCTGTGTCTCCCATGAGCAACATAGCGTGCAAGAATTCTAAGAGGGTATGCAAGGTGAGGTCGTGTGCAGGTCATCAGGTACATGAGGCAGCCAACAAGCTCTGGGTACGGGCCACTCGACTCTACGGACTCATCCGAAGGCAGAGCTGAGAGCGAGTGGCGAGTAGACAGAGGAGTGGTCGGAGGCGAGGAGTACGTGAAGCCGAAGCGCTGAAGGACCTGCTGCACCATGTGTGACTGAGTCAAGGTAATGGTGCGGCGTGCTCTGTCCCGGGTGATCTGCAAGCCAAGGTAGCTGCGCAGTTCACCCAGGTCTGTGCACGTGTGTCTCTTCTGCAGCTCCGACTTCACGTGGGCGAGTCCAGCAGTGTCAGCTGTGGCAAAGACCAAGTCGTCGACGTACACGAGGATGTAGAACGGCGGCAGAGAGGTGTCGGTGCGTAGAATCAGCGACGGGTCGGCTGTAGAAGGAGCAAACCCAAGAGCCGCAAGTGTAGTCCTCAGTGTGTCGTGCCACTCACGGGGCGCCTGGCGGAGACCGTAGACTGGCCGTCGGAGGCTCCACTGGGTGCCAGGAGGGAAAGTCCCAGTGAAGCCAGGTGGACGGCGCAACCAGATCTCCTCGTGCAGGCTACCCTGCAGGAAAGCAGTGCTGAAGTCAAGGGAGTGAAGCTCGTAGTCACGCTGAGCGGCTACGTGTAGCAGCACCCGAAGAGTCGTCATCTTCGGGGTGGGAGAGAAGGTCTGAAAGTAGTCAACTCCCTGCCGCTGACTGAAGCCACGAGCCACGTACCGCGCCTTCAAGACAGGTGGAGAGCCCGGCGGCCGCTTCACCCTGAAGATCCACATGCCACTGACGATGTTCGCCCCAGGAGGGGGAACCGCGTCAACGTAGGTGCCTGTGGACTTCCAGGAAGCCATCTCTGCATCCATAGCTTCCTGCCACTGAGAGGAGTAGGGACCCTCTACGGCCTCTGCGTAAGAGCGCGGAGTCGGGATGTCTAGTGCAGACTCACCAGCACCTGAGGGCGTGGACGCACTGGCACCTAGAGCAGCAGCCTCACCAGTACCTAGAGCAGCAGTACCAATGCCCGGGTCGGGCAGGAAACACCGGTAACAGTCACCCTCATCACTAATAGTCACAGCATACATGGCAGCAAGGATAGCATCAAGATCAAAGATAGCTACGCCTGCCCTAGACAGCTCTCCCCAGCGGGGGATCTCACTAGCCTCCGGGAACTGCTGACGCCAAGCGTCCGACAGGCGGCCAAAGCAGCGCTGGGTGGGGTGAGCACCCCCACACTGCTCACCCGCGCGATTGCCGGAGCGAAGGACGTAGGTGCACGGGGCAAAACCCCCACCACGCTGACGCTGCGTGTACCACTCACGGAGCTGCTGAGGAGGGGGGATGTCCTGAGAACGCTACTGCTGCTGCTGCTGCTGGCGCTGACCACTCCCGGAGCCGCTCCGCTGAGAAGCACCACCCCGACCAGCTCCACCTCCTCCACCACCGCCGCCTCCACCTCCGCCGCCACCACCGCCTCCGCTCCCACCGCTACCGCCATCGCCGCCTCCGCCTCCGCCGCTGCCACCGCCACCTCCACCCCCGCCACCACTCCCACCGCCACCCCCACTCCCCCCGCCGCCCCCACCGCCACCTCCACCACCCCCGCTAGCCCCACCCGCGCCCTTGCCCCCTTTGCCCTTGCCAGAGCGGCGTCTCCCGCTAGGGGCAGACGCCGCACCGACCGACTCAAGACCAACGAGGTCGGCCGCAGCAGTAGAGGCGACAGAGGGAAACAGGGGGGAAGGGGAACACCCCTCAAAGATGGGGGTGCGAGGGTCACCAGGAGAGGCTCCTACAGCAACTATACTCTTCTCCGCCGCTAGGAGGGCTTTCTCTAGGAGGTCAACAGTGAGAGTGGTGGGACAGACTGAGAGGAAGTGGTCCCTGACTACACGAAGGGAGTCAGGGAGGCGGGTGACTACATAATAGAGAGTGATGTACATGGGGGGGGGGGGGTTCTTGGCGCAGAACTCAGCAGGAAGCGCGGCGCGGTAGCGAGTGTCACTAGTGCGGAGGTGCGTAATGAGGTCAGCGACTGTGGGAAAGGCAGCAAGGTCAGGAAAGAGGTAACGTAGCATGAGGCGGCTCAGTGCAGCAGTGGCAGGGGAGGAGTAGCGTGCAGGGACAGCGTCGTACAAGGTCTGAGCACTCTTGTACTGACTAAAGTGCGCGCGCTCAGTGGTAGGCAGGTGGCGACGCACAGCAAGACGTGCAGCAGCATCGCGAGTGGCCCACTGGGAGCGAAGAGTGGGGTCAGCATCAGCAGCAGGGGCAGGAGAGGCGCCAGAGGTGAGGTCAAAGAGGGAGAGACCGTCTGCCCTATCGCACTGTAAGAAGAGCTGCAGGTCATCCACCCAAACCTCAAAGTCAATGGCTCGACCCTCAGCGTCAAAAGCGAGAACACTGGGGGTAGCCATGACAACAGTGGACTAGCAGTACCAACTGTAGGACAGGGGCAGTGCAGTGACAGAAGCGCTGCTCTCACCAGGCAGGGAGGGTCGGGCAGCTCAGCGGTACAGCAGCACGGCAACACGGCTGCTCGGACGGCACTGCAGCAACTGCGGCTCCGTGGCACCAGCGGCTCGGCTCCTCAGGCGGCTCGGGCGGCTCAGGCGGCTCGGGTGGCTCGGGCGGCTCGGGCGGCTTGGGCGGCTCGGGCTGGTCGGGCGGCTCGGGCGGCTCAGGAGAGTCGGGCGGCTCGGGCGGCTCGGGCAGCTCGGGCAGGTCGGGCGGCTCGGGAGGCTTGGGCAGTTCGGGCGGCTCGGGCGGCGCGGGCGGTGTAGGGCGGCAGGACCGCTGGTGCGAGGGGCGGCTGGGCCGCTGAGATGGGCGGCGAGGCCGCTGCGGAAGGGCGGCGGGGTCGGTGAGTAGGGCGGCGGGGCCGCTGAGCAGGGCGGCGGGGCCGCTGAGGAGAAGGGCGGCGGGGCCGCTGAGGAGAAGGGCGGCGGGGCCGCTGAGTAGGGCGGCGGGGCCGCTGAGGAGAAGGGCGGCGGGGCCGCTGAGTAGGGCGGTGGGGCCGCTGAGGAGAAGGGCGGCGAGGCCGCTGAGTAGGGCGGCGGGGCCGCTGAGGAGAAGGGCGTGAGAAAATGAGAACGAGAATGAATGAACTATGAAACAGTTGGGTGCAAGTACTAACCCTAATTGGGTTGTACCCCATATGGGCTACCCCACTATAGCCTACACAAAAGCATAAGCTATAATGTTCTGACACACCCCCATAGGCAAATTGGGGGAGAACAAGCGGTCACAAGACCAGTCAAGCAAAGCAAAGCAAAGCAAGCTCAGGGTGGATCACAAAGTCACCACACATTCCGAGCACAAGTTCAAGGCCACAAGGCCAGTTCACATGCATGAGTACATATATATAGAAAGCTAGACAAGCAAGAGCAGGTATATATATATGTAACAGTACAAGTAAGGTCAAGAGGTGAGCAAGTGAGGCAAGACAGGCACAAGACCAAGCTGAGTGCAGAAGCGCTGATGATCACAAGGCGCAAGTGCCTTGGTGAAGATATCAGCAGTGTTGGCCTCAGAGGCCACGTACGCAAGACGCAACTGACCACGCTGCTGCAGCTCACGAGCAAGGAAGTAGCAAAGAGCAATGTGCTTCGTTCTGTGCTCCAGTCTCTGCTCTCGACACAAGGCCAGCATGGCCTTGTTGTCTACGTACAGCACTGGAGGAGAACGAGGCGGCTCTCCGAGGTCAGTCAGCAGGTAGGTGAGCCAGCGAAGCTCCTATGCAGCCATGGCCCCGGCGTAGATCTCAGCCTCACAACTGGAGCCGAGAACAGAAGACGAGCGGGTAGCCCGCCACGAAACAGAGCCGGAACCAAGGCTGAAGGTGTAACCCTGTGACGACCGCTGCGTAGCCTGGTCGTCTGCCCAAGAAGCGTCCGCTTGCCCAGTGAGGACCACTGGACTCCGCCCTCCAAGCACTAGCCCCATGCCCGACGTATTGCACAAGTAGCGCAACACCCTCTTCGCTGCAGCCATGTGCTCTGGTCTGTGTCTCCTAGGAGCAACATAGCGTGCAAGAATGCTAAGAGGGTATGCAAGGTCAGGTCGTGTGCAGGTCATCAGGTACATGAGGTACGGGCTCTGGGTACGGGCCACTCGGCTCTACGGACTCATCCGAAGGCAGAGCTGAGAGCGAGTGGCGAGTAGACAGAGGAGTGGCCTGAGGAGAGGAGTACGTGAAGCCGAAGCGCTGAAGGACCTGCTGCACCATGTGTGACTGAGTCAGGGTAATGGTGTGGCGTGCTCTGTCCCGGGTGATCTGCAAGCCAAGGTAGCTACGCAGTTCACCCAGGTCTGTGCACGTGTGTCTCTTCTGCAGCTCCGACTTCACGTGGGCGAGTCCAGCAGTGTCAGCTGTGGCAAAGACCAAGTCGTCGACGTACACGAGGATGTAGAACGGCGGCAGAGAGGTGTCGGTGCGTAGAAACAGCGACGGGTCGGAAGTAGAGGGAGCAAACCCAAGAGCCGCAAGTGTAGTCCTCAGTGTGTCGTGCCACTCGCACGGTGCCTGGCGGAGACCGTAGACCGACCGTCGGAGGCTCCACTGGGTGCCAGGAGGGAAAGTCCCAGTGAAGCCAGGTGGACGGCGCAACCAGATCTCCTCGTGCAGGCTACCCTGCAGGAAAGCAGTGCTGAAGTCAAGGGAGTGAAGCTCGTAGTCACGCTGAGCGGCTACGTGTAGCAGCACCCGAAGAGTCGTCATCTTCGGGGTGGGAGAGAAGGTCTGAAAGTAGTCAACTCCCTGCCGCTGACTGAAGCCACGAGCCATGTACCGCGCCTTCAAGACAGGTGGAGAGCCCGGCGGCCACTTCACCCTGAAGATCCACATGCCACTGACGATGTTCGCCCCAGGAGGGGGAACCGCGTCAACGTAGGTGCCTGTGGACTTCCAGGCTGCCGTCTCTGCATCCATAGCTGCCTGCCACTGAGATGAGTAGGGACCCTCTACGGCCTCCGCGTAAGAGCGCGGAGTCGGGATGTCTAGTGCATCCGGGTCTCCCTCAGGGGTAAGCAGTACGGACGCGAGATGAGGTGAAGCAGCAGCCAGACACTGGAACTCCTCCTGCCTATCCTCAAGGACGTCCGTGCCAAGAGCACACTCACCCCCGACGGACGGAGGACAGACAGACGCAGACTCAGCAACAAGACTAGCAGCGTAGTCTAGACGACAGCGAGCAGCAAAGTCGACGAGCTCAGCAACAAGAGCAGACGCAGCAGTGGACTCAAAGGAGGGGTCAGTGACGACAGTAGCAAGGAGACGCGTGACAGTAGGACTGGCAGCACGAAGAGAGTCCGACTCAGGGTCGGCAAGTACAGGAAGAGAGGACTCAGGAGGAGAGGGCAAGGGGGCACGCAGAGGAGCAGTGGACGGACGCAGAGACATCCGGTGCGTGCCAGGGACAGGAGGAGGACGCTGACGCGAACTGCGACCACTAGTGCGAGCAGCACGAACAGGCGACGCAGGACGAGACGCAGGCTCACGACGCTCAGCAAGACCTCCAGTAGGATCAGTGTACGGAGAAGGAGAAGGCAGTGGGGAGACCGGTGGTAACTGTGACTGCGACTGGACAGGCGGTGGACACTCTAAGGGAGGAGGAAGACCAAGAACCTGCTGAAGGAGCGGAACAAAGTACGGCCGAGGCTGCGCGGCGACTCCAGGCACAGCAGGGACAGCACCAGCACCCCCAGCGGCAGTACCAGCGTCAACAGCACCTCCAGCTCCAGTACCTCCAGCAGCACCAGTAGCACCCGCAGCAGGACCGCCGCCAGGACTGACAGAAGTATCCTCCGCGCCAACACCCTCAGCAGCTCCGACTCCAGTAGCACTCGCAGGACTAGCACCTCGGAGACCGGCGGCACCAGCACCCTCAGCAGCCGAAGAAGCACCAGCTCCAGTAGTTCGCCTCCAGCGCCGGGCAAACCACTCGCGCAGCTCCTGTGGAGAGAGTGGCTCCCGCCAAGACGAAGCACCTGGAGAACCAGCAGGCCCAGCACCGCCAGACGCCACACGAGCAGGTCCAGCGGCCGCGGGCTCCGCACCCCCAGGCTCATTAGCTCCAAACTCAGCACCCCCAGGCTCAGCAGCTCCAGACGCAGCACCCCCAGGCGAAGGACCCCCAGGCTCAGCACCCCCAGTCGTAGCACCCCCAGGCTCAGCATCCCAAGTCGTAGCACCCCCAGGCTCAGCACCCCCCGGCTCAGCACCCCTAGTCGCAGCATCCCCAGACGCAGCACCTCCAGGCTCAGCACCCACGCGCGCAGCACCCCCAGAGTCAGCACCCCCAGGCTCAGCACCCGCAGCAGTACCAGAGTCACGAGCAACCTCGACCAGCTCAACTGCATCTACCTGGGACACACCTGAAGGGGCAGGACCCTGAGGGGGGAGGGGGTCTACCGGGGGGGGACTTGGCACAAGGAAGTGCGGTGGCGGGGGGAGGGAAGGAGTGCGGTAGGGGAAGAGGCGGTAGTAGGGTACTGACTCGTCGAACGTGACGTCCTGGGAGGACAGAACACGACGAGAGGTGGGGTGGTAGAACTGCCACCCAGGGGCGTCAGGGGGGAAGCCAAGGAAGACACAGGGAGCAGCACGAGGGGACAGCTTGTCCGCAGACAAGTCGCGGACAAACGCCCGAGATCCCCAGACACGGAACGCAGACGCATCGCCGACCCTCCCTGTCCACAGCAAGGCTGGGGAGGTCTCCGGTCTGGAGACCTTGGGGTGAAGGTTGATCTGATGCGCCGCGTACCGAACCGCAAACGGCCACAGAAAATGGGGGGCAGCCGCATGCATCATGGACGTACGATCGACGTCCATGACCATGCCAATGCGGCGCTCAGCAATCCCATTTTGTTGCGGAGAGTCCGGAAGCGTGAAGGTCTGGCGGATGCCTCGCGCACGACAGTAAGCTCGCAGAAGGCCAGAGGAGAACTCTCCGCCTCGGTCAGAGTGCAGACGCAGAACAGGAAAGTCCGTGCCGAAGCTCCTCCTGAGCTGGAGACGAGCTGCGCGGATCCAGTCGATCAACACCTCAGCGACATCACCCTTGCCGCGCAAGGGGAAGACTGTGGTGTAACGCGAGTAGTCGTCAACCACCAGCAGGAAGTAGCGCTCGTGACCCTGTCCACGGACGCGGGCCGGGCCCCACACGTCCATCTGAAGCGTCTGCCGCGGGGCCTCTGTCGGGGGAAACTGAGAGGAGTGAGGGGCAGCTCGGAGCCGCCCCTCGACACAGGGGACACAGGAAGGACCAGGCCCCGGAGGAAGGGGAGGGAGGGACCGGGGAAGACCAGAGACAAGGACACGGGAAGCCATGCCTCGGAGACGAGGCAGGGAGGGGTGACCAAGACGGTGGTGCTAGAGGAGAGTCTCGTGAGACAGGAGGCTACACGAGCAGGGGGCAGACTCAGGACCAGACCCTGACGCTGCAGCAAACACCTGACCCGACGCAGCTACCTGACCAGACGCAGTGACTGGAGGAGACTCAGTGGTCAGTGTGTACAGGCTCGACCCCGGCCGGCGTGTAAACGTGGCCAGGTGTCGGCCTGTCCGAGCGTCCGTGCAGTGGGTCACCCGCTGACTCGCAGGAGTGAACTGGTGAACCCCCGTATCCTGCAGGTCAGCACCACTCACCAAGTTTGTAGAGAACGAGGGGAGGTAAAGACCAGACAAGGTGCCAGAGGGGGCAGCCGGACACGGGAGGACAGTGGAGAAGTGAGAGAGGACAGGACCCCCAGAGGGATCTGCCAGGGAGACTGCATCTGGCCGACCAAGCGGCGTGAGTGTGGTGCGGTCTTGAAAGAAGGAGCGAGAAGCCCCTGAGTCAAGTGTGAAGGTGAGGGAGGCCGAAGCCGACGTGGTACTTGAGAGCGCAGACTCACCAGCACCTGAGGGCGCGGATGCACTAGCACCTAGAGCAGCAGCCTCACCAGTACCTAGAGCAGCAGTACCAATGCCCGGGTCGGGCGGAAAACACCGGTAACAGTCACCCTCATCACTAATAGTCACAGCATACATGGCAGCAAGGATAGCATCAAAGTCAAGATCAAAGATAGCTACGCCTGCCCTAGACAGCTCTCCCCAGCGGGGGATCTCACTAGCCTACGGGAACTGCTGACGCCAAGCGTTCGTCAGGCGGCCAAAGCAGCGCTGGGTGGGGTGAGCACCCCCACACTGCTCACCCGTGCGGTCGCCAGAGCGGAGGACGTAGGTGCACGGGCCAAAACCCCCACCACGCTGACGCTGCGTGTACCACTCACGGAGCTGCTGAGGAGGGGGGATGTCCCGAGAACGCTGCTGCTGCTGCTGCTGGCGCTGACCACTCCCGGAGCCGCTCCGCTAAGAAGTACCACCTCGACCAGCTCCACCTCCTCCACCACCGCCGCCTCCACCTCCGCCGCCACCGCCGCCTCCGCTCCCACCGCTACCGCCACCGCCTCCTCCGCCTCCGCCGCTGCCACCGCCACCTCCACCCCCGCCACCACTCCCACCGCCACCCCCACTCCCTCCGCCGCCTCCACCGCCACCTCCACCACCCCCGCTAGCTCCACCCGCGCCCTTGCCCCCCTTGCCCTTGCCAGAGCGGCGTCTCCCGCTAGGGGCAGACGCCGCACCGACCGACTCAAGACCAAGTAGGTCGGCCACAGCAGCAGAGGCAACAGAGGGCAACAGGGGTAAAGGGGAACACCCCTCAAAGATGGGGGTGCGAGGGTCACCACGAGAGGCTCCTACAGCAACTATACTCTTCTCCGCTGCTAGGAGGGCCTTCTCTAGGAGGTCAACAGTGAGAGTGGTTGGACAGACTGAGAGAAAGTGGTCCCTGACTACGCGAAGGGAGTCAGGGAGGCGGGTGACTATGTAATAGAGAGTGATGTACATGGGGGGGGGGGGGGGGGTTCTTGGCGCAGAACTCAGCAGGAAGCGCGGCGCGGTAGCGAGTGTCACTAGTGCAGAGGTGCGTAATGAGGTCAGCTATTGTGGGAAATGCAGCAAGGTCAGGGAAGAGGTACGGTAGCATGAGGCGGCTCAGTGCAGCAGTGGCAGGTGAAGAGTAGCGCGCAACTACAGCGTCGTACAAGGTCTAAGCACTCTTGTACTGACTAAAGTGCGCGCGCTCAGTGGTAGGCAGGTGGCGACGCACAGCAAGACGTGCAGCAGCATCGCGGGTGGCCCACTGAGAGCGAACAGTGGGGTCAGCATCAGCAGCAGGGGCAGGAGAGGCGCCAGAGGTGAGGTCAAAGAGAGAAAGACCGTCCGCCCTATCGCACTGTAAGAACAGCTGCAGGTCGTCGACCCAGACCTCAAAGTCAATGGCTCGACCCTCAGCGTCAAAAGCGAGGACACTAGGGGTAGCCATGACGACGGTAGACTAGAAGTGCAAGCAGTAGGGGAAGGGCACGCAGTGACAGAGAGGCTGTGCTCACCGGACAGGGCGGCTGCTGGGCGGCTCAGCGGCTCGGCTGCGGGGCGGCTCGGCTGCGGGGCGGCTCGGCTGCTGGGCGGCTCGGCTGCACGGCGGCTCGGTTGGTGGGCGGCCAGGCGGCTCGGCGGCAGGGCGGCTCGGCTCCTCTTGTACAGGGCGGCGCGGTGGTCTGCGGCTCGGGCGCGTTGCTGCAGGAGGGGAGAGCGGCGGGGCTGCAGCAGACGGGCGGCGGGACCCGTTGACGTAGGGCGGCGGGGCCGGTGAAGTAGGGCGGCGGGGCCCTTGAAGTAGGGCGGCGGGGCCCTTGAAGTAGGGCGGCGGGGCCGCAGGTGTAGGGCGGTGGGGCCGCAGCAGACGGGCGGCGGGGCCGCAGACGTAGGGCGGCGGGGCCGCTGAAGTAGGGCGGCGGGGCTCGTTGAAGTAGGGCGGCGGGGCCGCGAAGTGGGGCGGCGGGGCCGCGAAGTGGGGCGGTGGGGCCGCAGCAGATGGGCGGCGGGGCCGCTGAAGAAGGGCGGCGGGGCCGCAGCAGATGGGCGGCGGGGCCGCTGAAGAAGGGCGGCGGGGCCACGAAGTGGGGCGGCGGGGCCGCAGCAGACGGACGGCGGGGCCGCTGAAGCAGGGTGGCGGGGCCGCGAAGTGGGGCTGCGGGGCCGCGAAGTGGGGCGGCGGGGCCGCTGAACAGGGCGGCGGGGCCGCGACGTAGAGCGGCAGGGCCGTGAAGTAGGGCGGCGGGGCCGCAGGAGTAGGGCGGCGAGGCCGTAGTTAGGGCGGCAGGGTCGCGACGTAGGGCGGCGGGGCCGCGAATGCGGGTGGCGGGGCCACGCTAGTAGGTGGCGGGGCCGCACGAACGGGAGACGGGGCCGCTAGGGCATAGGGGCCGCTAGGGCGGCTCGACGAGGTGAGAGCGCGACTCGGGCGGAGCGCGCTTCGGGCAGGAAAAAAAAATTCGAAATTTGGTGGGCCCTAGGCACAGTTCCCACAGGGGAACCTGCTCGATACCATGAGAAAATGAGAACGAGAATGAATGAACTATGAAACAGTTGGGTACAAGTACTAACCCTAATTGGGTTGTACCCCATATGGGCTACCCCACTATAGCGTACACAAAAGCATAAGCTATAATGTTCTGACAGGGCGGCGGGGCCGCTGAGTAGGGCGGCGGGGCCGCTGAGGAGAAGGGCGGCAGGGCCGCTGAGTAGGGCGGCGGGGCCGCTGAGCAGGGCGGCGGGGCCGCTGAGGAGAAGGGCGGCGGGGCCGCTGAGTAGGGGCGGGGCCGCAGCGACGGGCGGCGAGGCCGCGGAGACAGGCGGCGGGGCCGCGATGCAGGGCGACGGGGCCGCTGTGACGGGCGGCGGGGCCGCACTAAAGGGCGGCGGGGCCGAAACGAAGGGCGGCGGGGCCGCTAGGGGAAGGGGCCGCTAAGGCGTGGGGGGCCGCTAGGGCGGCTCGGCGAGGTGAGAGCCCGGAGCGCGACTCGGGCGGAGCGCGCTTCGGGCAGGAGAGAGAAAAAAAAAAATGAAACTCGATGTGGTGGGCCCTAGGCACAGTTCCCAAGGGGGAACCTGCTCGATACCATGAGGAAAGTAGAACGAGAATGGATTGACTAAGGAATGGAGTGATACAAATATGCAACCCTAGAAATGTGTACCTCATATAGACTACCCCACTGTAGCCTACACAATATTATAATTTGACACTTTGTCTTACTTTCCAGGCAGTCGAGCTTAATATGAGAAGTAGACTGATATTGCTTATGACTTACAGTATAGGATACATAATGTCTTGGTGATTTATGTTTCTATTTCATCTGCGGTTAATATGCTTTGTCAGTTGGCTTCGTGCGTGCGTGTATGTGTGAATGTGTATGATCATGTGTATGTGTTGTGTTGTGTGTGTATGCGTTTTCATTCATGTTTCCACTGCATTAACAACACATGTCTGTGGGTTTTAAAAATTGGGATCAAACTATCATTTCCGAGAAGGTTCTTTGCGCACTCAGTGAGTGTGTCCATTCGAGCTGGATTTGATAGAATTGACCCGTTTTTTATATCGCACAAATTGTGTTGTTTCATGTAACAGTTGGATGATTAAGAAATTATGCTATTGAGCTCCCCCCCATGCTAGGCAGGGGATGCGGTAGCATAGGGTCTGCGTCAATTTACTGTTACGCATTTCCATCATGCTATGCATTTATTTCATTACCGGTAATATATGCATTATACTTATGCATTTGCATTACTTCATCTACGCATAACATCATCAGACATATGCATCACAGAATAAACAGTTACGTGTTCACAGTACATCATTTTGGCAACTCATGAAATATAGGTTCAGTCAAAGTAAACTAGGAAATGAGAAGGAATGTGGTTCAGCACGTGGTAAATTGACGCGGCAAATACATAGCAGTCAGTCACTTAGCTAGTACCGTTCACTATATTTTTTCCATCCTCTATTTTTTTAAGTATAGAGGATTGAAAAAAAAAATGTACATAACGATTGTAATAGGTTGCTTCGCAACCCAAAAAAACATGCACAAGATGCCACGGAGCACGCTACATATAAAATCAGCAGCTATAAGACTTTGTTATGAGAGCAGCAGCTCCTATATATGGGTATGACGGTAGTGTGATTCTAGTTCACACGTAACAATCACCTAGAGCACTTCGTTTCGCAGATTAATTTCGCAACTGCTGCACCAATCTCGCGAACCCCGAATTACCTCGCTCCCATTCTCAACCCACGCTCCTTATCCCCAGATTCCCTGCCTTTTTATCTAATGAATGCTGATTTTGCGCACAACGCAATCGGTCGAGTCCCCATTCGCATTTTATCCATCTGGTCAGCCATGGCTGCGCACGTTTCAACCATGCATTTTGACTCTTCTCGACTATCAGGCCGCAATTTTCTTTCAGGCAAGGCTTCCACTACTCACCACTGCACAGCCCTCTCACACGCGCGCATATCCACGAGCGCCCTACCGTCATCCACGCCACTCGGCGCTTCTCGATCTCAATCCGTATCACTCCAAGCCGTCGCGCAACGGTCGTGCGAGCCGCGAAGACTCGCTTCCGCGCGGCTCGTCGCGCGGGCGGATGCTTCCTCAACCGACTCAGCGCGCGCCACCCCCGGCGATGCCGCCGCCGCAGACGCCGCTCAACCGTCAGATCGGCGGCGGGCGCGGCTGGCGGTGTTCGTGTCGGGCGGCGGTTCGAACTTCAAAGCGATCCACGCGGCGTGCGCTGACGGACGCGTGATCGGCGACGTGGTGGTGGTCGTTAGCGATAAACCAGGTCAGCACATAACGCGTATGGTTAGCCTCGATGGGAGTTTATACAGGAAACTTTTCGGTTCCCCAAGTGCTGGTGGAACAGCACGCGATGTGACTTTATACCTGCTTGACCTTACCTTATCAACCATGCTGATTGCGTTGACTGCCTGACTCCGCTCGATGTGCTCTCTCCCTCCCTCCCACCCTCCCTCCCTCCCACCCTCCCTCCCTCCCTCCCACCCTCCCCTCCCCTCTCCTCCTCCCCTCGCCCCTCGCCCCTCGCCCCTCACCCCCGCCATCACGGATGACGTGGGGAGGTCGCTGTGTGCTTGTCTGGGGGCGAAGAGTGCGGGGGATGGCAGTACGCGCGCGCCAGCGGCATCCCCACGCTCGCCTTCCCCGTCAACGCCAAGCTGCCGCCCAGCGAACAAATCGGCCTCTCGCCTGACGAGCTGCTCGCCGCCATGCGGTCAGTCTCTGCGTTCCTACCAGCACGGGATTCGACTCGTGCTTGCCTTGCCATTGCCAAACCCTGTTTCGCTTTCTCGCACTCGTGGCCGCACAGCCCCTCCCCCAGCTGCCTGATAAATCTGCTGCCACCACCCAGCTGCTCACCGCCACACCCATTCCCCTCCCCAACCCACTATCCCCCACTCACTTCACGGCCCAGGCAGCAGCACTACGTGGTGCTGGGGGTCACCTGAAGCTGCTGCCCGCCTCGCTGGTAAAGGCGTTCTCACTCAACCCCTACCCCTACCCACCCCTTTCAATCCCATCTGTTTACCCAGGCAGCACGCAGTGGACTGCATAGTGCTAGCGGGGTATCTAAAGCTGCCGCCCGCCTCTCCGCCCTTCTCCCCCAGCTCACCCCGTTCTCTTGCCTCCCTGGCCCGCACCCTTTCCACTCCTCCCACTCCCAGGCAGCACAGAGTGGAGTACATGGTGGTCCTAGCGGGGTATCTGAAGCTGCTCCCCGCTGCCCTGGTGGGAGCGTTTCTCACTCTACCTCTACCCACCCCTTCCACCTCCATCTGTTTGTGCAGGCAGCACAGAGTGGAGTACATAGTGCTAGCGGGGTACCTGAAGCTGCTGCCGGCCTCGCTGGCGATTGTCCTTTCACACCCTTACCCACTCTCGCTCCCACCACCAACTCTCTCCCCTCTCCCTCACGGCCCAGGCAGCACGGAATGAATTACATAGTGCTAGCAGGGTATCTGAAGCTGCCGCCCGCCTCTCCGCCCTTCTCCCCCAGCTCACCCCGTTCTCTTGCCTCCCTGGCCCCCACCTTTTACACTCCTCCCACGCCCAGGCAGCACGGAGTGGAGTACATAGTGCTAGCGGGGTATCTGAAGCTGCTGCCCGCCTCACTGGTAGGGTCGTTCCTTACTCAACCGTTCTGCACTTCTTCCACCCCCATCTGTTTGCGCAGGCAGCACGGGGTGGACTACGTGGTGCTAGCAGGGTATCTAAAGCTGCTGCCCGCCTCGCTGGTGGAGGCATTCCCGCGAGCCATCCTCAACATCCACCCCGCGCTGCTGCCTGCGTTCGGAGGCAAGGGCTACTATGGCATGCGCGTGCACAAAGCAGTCATCGCCTCTGGCGCCAGGTGCGTGCATGGGGTTGATGTGTTGTGGATGCTCTGGCGTGTGCTGTGGGTTAGTGCAGTGCAAGTCACATCGCCAGGCGGGTGGCAAGGGCTACTATGGCATGCACGTGCACAAAGCTGTCATTGCGTCTGGCGCCAGGTGCGTGCATGGGGCTGCCGTGCCGTGCTTGGGATGTTCTGGTGTGTGCTGTGATGTGGGTTGCTGCAGTACAGGTCACGTCGCCTGGTGGGTGGTAAGGGATTCTCGTTAACACTTCACCTCATCTCCCCTTCCCCAACCCCCTCCTTCCCCCCATAACAGGGTATCAGGCCCCACGGTGCACTTTGTGGATGAGCCTGTGTTGCCCTCACTCTTCCCTCCTACTCCAACCAACCCACTCTCCTTCATTTTTCCTCCCTCGCGCCACCCCCCTGCCAGGGTATCAGGCCCAACGGTGCACTTTGTGGACGAGCGGTACGACCACGGCCCCATAGCAGCGCAGGCGGTGGTGCCCGTGCTGCCCTCCGATGACCCCCCCGCCCTGCAGGCGCGCGTGCTCGCCCAGGTGGGTGTCTGTGTGCGTGGGTGGGTGGTTGGGTGAGTGAGAGGGTCCTCACCCAGGTCGGTGCGTGGGTGGGTGTCTGTGTACTGCCTGTGCGTGGGTGGGTGTCTGTGTACTGCCTGTGCGTGGGTGGGTGTCTGTGTACTGCCTGTGCGTGGGTGGGTGTTTGTGTACTGCCTGTGCGTGGGTGGGTGTCTGTGTACTGCCTGTGCGTGGGTGGGTGTCTGTGTACTGCCTGTGCGTGGGTGGGTGTTTGTGTACTGCCTGTGCGTGGGTGGGTGTCTGTGTACTGCCTGTGCGTGGATGGAGCTCCCACCACCTGCACGCCCCACCCCCCAGCCCTGCAGGAGCGTGTGTGTGCGTGGGTGGGTGGGCGGGGGGGCCTTCCCTGCTGAACCTAATGTGGCTGTTCTGCGTGTGCTGCGGGTTGTGTGAACATGACGGAGTAACTAACCACAAATGAAAACTCATGGGGAGAACGCTTTTCCTGAGTGGCGTGAAGCAACAGGCAGCAGTGGGTCGTTGCACTGATAATGGCTCCACTCACTCAATCAATGCTCGCACCTGCTTCCTCCCCCCTCTTATCATCTCTATCATGCTCTCTATCCAGCTCTCGTTTCCCCCCCAGATCGCTCAACATCTTCCCCTCGCGGCATTCTTTCCGGTGCCAATTTTCACACTCTTGCTGTTGACATAACCGCGCCCCTCCGTCCTGTACTTCACTGCTCTCTCGAAAGAGCCGGCTGCGTGTGCTGCTGGTGGGGAATGCTGTTTGCGCCACAGCAGGATGCATGAGGCCTTCCTTCCTCACCACTCGTTCCTTTTCACACATCCCTCTAAAGGCGCCTCAAAAGTCACATCAGCACCAGCTGTGTGTGTGTGTGCTGACAGCACTGTGCAGCGTCAGGTTGTCATGAGACCCCTTTCCTCCCGTGTGTTCTTGCTCCCTCCCTCCACATGCGTGACTCCACACACTCCCCCTCACACGAATGGCCATCTCCTCTGCTCTCAGGAGAACCGGCATTATCCGTGCGTGGTGACGCTGGCAGCACTATGAGATTTCAGAATGCGCCCTTCTCCCCCCTCATGTCTTTGATCCCACACCCCCAACCCCTCCCCCCTCATGTCTTTGATGCCACACCCCCAACCCCTCCCCCCCCATGTGCATGATCCCACGTGTCTGCTCACAGGCTGCCCTGCCGTTCCTCCAACATGTCCTTGCCGCCACACTTCCTCCCCCCTTCTTGTGTCGCCAACCCCTCTGTGCTGTCAGGAGCACCAACTGAATGTGTGGGGGGTGGCAGTGCTGTGCGGCATCAGGCTAGGCTCCCCTTCCTCCCACACATCCTCCCCCATGTGTATGAACCCCCCCCGCCCCCCCTCCCCCACCTTCTGTGTTATCAGGAGCACCAACTGTATGCGCGGGTGGTGGCAGCGCTGTGTGACGGCCGGGTGGAGTGGCGGGAGGATGGGGTGCCGCTCATCCGCACATCCAAGGATGGCAACGACTTCGAGTAGAGTGGCAATGGCTCGTCGTGGTTAGCGTGTGCGGTGGCAGCGTTGTGCAATGCAATGGTCAAGTGGAGTGGCGGGAGGATGGCGTGCCGCTCATTCGCGCAACAAAGGATGGCAACGAGTTTGAGTAGAGTGTGGTGCGGTGCATAGCGATGGCTCGTGGTGGTTAGCGTGTGTGTGGCAGCGCTGTGCGATGGTCGTGTGGAGTGGCGGGCTGATGGTGTGCCGCTCATTTGCACCACCAGGGATGGCAGTGAGTTTGATTAGAGTGCGGTGCAGAACAATGGCTCGTCATGGGTAGGGTGTGTGAGGTGCAATCCGTTTCTTATTTTACCACCCACATTTTTACCACCCTGGTGGTGTGCTGGCGCTGCTTCTTGTTCACAGCGCGGTGGACGGGATGGGATGGGATTGGAGCACGCAGTGGGGATGCAGTAAGTGTTGCACACGTGGGGATGCAGAGGGCGCCATGAGAACAATCAAACGAGCAGATATAAAATTATATGTGAAGGTGAATCATTTTGAGTTGGCTTGCAGATGTGCTTTGACTTGGCATTGTAACAACTAAGTAGGCTGCTGTATGCAGGGTTAATAATGTTGCAAATTTTGACTTATTTATATGTAGAAACTTTAGATGTGCACTAATCGTCGTGCAGCTCTATATCGAGGTTCCCACAGTAAAGCACTCCGCAGTTCCGCATGTTCGAACCAATCCACCCCTTGCACCTCGTCCGAAGCTACTGGCCCTCCCAAGGTGAAGCTGCGAGCACCATCCCAGTAGCGTGACAAGGAAGACTGTCTGTCGCTTGCCTCGTCTCGGATCGCAGCTCATCAACGCGTCTCACGCGCATACAGCGCATTTCCCTCATCGCCCGGTCCGTGTCGTTTTCGTTTGCGCCGCTCGTCGCGAGGGCGAGACGACAGCAGCGCGCGTCGAAATCGCCTCTCCTCGCAGCGAGTACATACCTGCCGCCACCCTCCTGTCGTTTGTTACTCACACGAATCAAAATCTACTGCAACTTACACTGATCCCCTTACCTACTAGCTCGGAATCTCCTCAGCGTTCGATCCGTTCGTCTTCCTCTCACTTCTTCGCGTTCATCGTTTCGCCAGCTCGTTTCGTCCTCCGCTCTCGTCCTCCTCCTCATCGCCGTTACCACTTCCTTTTTCCCTCTTTTCGATTTGAAGTCACCCCCGGCGCGTCCCTATGTTCGGCTTTTTCAAAAAGGGCAAGCCGCAGCAGCAGCAGCCGCAACCGCCGCCGGCCGGCCAGCCCGGATACCCTCCCCCCGTGGGGTACGCGCAGGGCGGCTACGCGCCAGCTGCGCCGCCGCCTGCGGGCTATGGCGGAGCGCCGGGAGGGTATGGGCAGGCGGGGGGATACGGCGGGGCAGCAGGGGGCGGCGGCGGGGGGAGGGCGCAGATGACGTTTCAGCAGAAGTACGGTTTCATTCCGGATTCGTTTCAGAACATTCAGCAGGTAGGGAGGCGGGTAAGGGGAAGGTGGGGCCTGAACCGAGCGCAGGTGGGGGAGGGGGGAGGGCGCAGATGACGTTTCAGCAGAAGTATGGATTCATTCCGGATTCGTTCCAGAACATTCAGCAGGTAGGGGGGGTGGGTAAGGAGAGTACAAAGGGGGAGGCGAGACGATGACGAGCAGAGCGCAGGTGAGAGGAGAAGGAAGGAAGTAAGCAGGGACATGCAGCAGGCCGGGTTATTGGATTGCCGTGGCGCGTGCTGCATGCGCAACGCGGGTGGCTAACGCTGGATGCACATTATGCCCCATGTGTGGCTGTGCGCCTGCCCGCACCTGCCTGCTGGCCTGCCTGCCTGCCTGCATCTCTCGCCTGTCTGCTCACTCGTCTGCTCGCGTGCCACTTGTGCTCGTGTGCTCGTATGCCGGCAGGTCCAGGAGAAGCTCCGAGAGGTGGGGCTGGAGTCCAGCAATCTAATCGTAGCCGTTGATTTCACCAAGAGCAACGAATGGACAGGTCAGATCTCCCCTTCCAACCACCCAGATACCGCATCGTTGCTCCACTCCGCTCCCCCCCGGCCTCACACTCTCTCGCTTGTTCCGCTCTCACCCACCCGCCCCTTTCGTTTCCATCCTGCAGGCAAGCACACGTTTGGCGGGCGGTGTCTGCACGCCATAGGGCCGCACATGAACCCGTACGAGCAGGCCATTCAGATCATCGGGGAGACGCTAGAGCCCTTCGACGAGGACAACCTCATCCCCGCCTTCGGCTTCGGCGACGGTCCGTGCCTACCCCATCCCCTCCTGTCCTCTCCATGATCTGTGGTAGTCGGCTGGTCCTGAGACGTCTCCCGTTCGGAACATGGGGGAGGCCCTCGATTTCGTCGATCAGGACGACGTCACATTCGTCGTTGGTGATGCTCAGTGGGTTGCTTGCTCCCCTCCCTTTCCGCCTTGCTGTGCGTTCACACATGCGAGCACGTGCAGGAAAGTAAGCCTGCATTCGAGGCTGCCACCATTCATTTCCCCCCGCCATTCTTTCCCCTTCATTCCACCCTCCCTTCTTCCCTCACTCCCCCTCCTCATCCCCATTGAGCAGCCACAACGCATGATAAGGCAGTGTTCTCATTCAACCGTGACAACCGGCCGTGCAACGGCATTGCAGAGGCGCTAGCACGCTACCGGGCCATTGCACCCCACGTCAAGCTCTCAGGTGCGCTGCTGCTGCTGTCCCCTCCCTTCTGCTCCATGCAGTTTCTTATCTCGTCTCGCGCTCCCGCCGCTGCGTCCCTCCCGTATCCTCATTCCCGGCCGCTTCCGTACCTCTCTTGCATTCCTTTGCTTGCTTACCTCCATTCACGCTCCCTCCACCCCACCACCGTCCTTCAACCTCCCTCTTCCAATCTCGCCCCCATGTGCAGGTCCCACATCCTTTGCCCCGGCAATAGAGGCAGCGGTGCGCATAGTGGAGGAGAGCGGGGGCAACTACCACGTGCTGCTCATCATTGCTGACGGCCAGGTGCGTACCTGCTCCGCTCCCTTGTTCACTCTTCACCGCCCGTCACTCCCATTGCCCCACACTGCCTCTCATTGTCCCCCCCCTCATGCCCCCTCGTGCCCACTTCCCCATGCCTCCCCCCTTCCTCTCGTCGCTTTTTCCCTCTTCCTCTCCCAACCTCTCTCTCACTCACTAACCTTTATCCGTCAGCTCCGCACCCCCCTTTCTGTCCTTTGCACGAACGGCCTCCTGCCCCAACCACCCCCCCCACAGGTGAGGTGACGTGACGTGCGGAGCGGACGTCCCGCCCGTGGCAGCTCTCCCACCTCTCTGCCCTCTCTCTTCCGCCTCTCCCGCTTTTCCGCCCCTCTACCCCCCCCCAGGTGACGCGCAGTGCGGACGTGCCGCCCGGGCAGCTGAGCAAGCAGGAGCGCGCCACTGTGGACGCCATCGTTGCTGCCAGGTGAGGGGTGCATTGCCGTGTATCGGGGTGCATTGGGGTGCAATGGGGTGCAATGGGGTGCATTGGGGTGCAATGGGGTGCATTGGGGTGCATTGGGGTGCATTGGGGTGCATTGGGGGGAAGAGCATTGGGGTGCAGGGCAGGGCAAGGTGCATAATCTAAGCAACGCATGCGCTTTGACCCACTCACCCACTGCTTCAACGCATGCTCTCTCGTCTCGTCCTACCTACCCTTTTCCCAACCCTTTCTCTCTTCCGCAACACTTACCCTGCCCCTCTCTCCCCACTCGCCCCAATTTCCGTTCACAGGCCGGTCCTTAATCGCTCACAAGTATTCAGTGCTCTTCTTTACTACTTCGCTCACTGCAGCCCCGCCCCACCCCCCCGTTACCAACTTACCGCCATTTCACTCCTTTGCCCCCTCTTCCCTCCCGTCTCCGCCCCTCCCCCCTCGTCCCTTCCCCACCCTGCCAGCAACTATGCGCTCTCCATAGTGCTCGTGGGCGTGGGAGACGGCCCCTGGGACGTGATGCACGGCTTTGACGACCTGCTGCCGGCTAGGGCCTTCGACAACTTCCAGGTACTCACCCTCTCCCTCTCCCTTTCCCTTTCCTTCTTCCTCTCTCCCCCCTGCTCTCTCCACTCCTCTCTTGCCCGCCCCTCCCTCGCACGCCGCAACGCCATGACCACCACCCCTTCCTGCCAGCAACTACGCGCTCTCCATAATACTCGTGGGGGTGGGCGACGGCCCATGGGAAGTGATGCACAGCTTTGACGACGGGCTGCCGCAGCGCAACTTCGACAACTTCCAGGTCGCCATGCCTGCCCGCCCTGCTCCTCTGCGCCGCCACCCCGTTGCTGCCTCTGGTCTTACTGAAGCGTTTCTTGCACGCTTCGCAACTTTGTTGACTTTTGAGGCGACTCAGAAGTCAACTTGTTACGCGCCGTGCAACGTGTCTTGGTGGTCTTCCTGTTGCATTGCACTGTCAAAAGTCGGGCATGCTACACACACACTGCCACACACCCTTACCTTTGTCAATCTCTCTTCTTGCCTCTCCTCTCCCTGTGCGGCTGTCATCTTGCACTGTGATCACCAGGCCTGTGATCACCAGGCCTGTGATCACCAGGCCTGTGATCACCAGGCCTGTGATCACCAGGCCTGTGATCACCAGGCCTGTGATCACCAGGCCTGTGATCACCAGGCCTGTGATCACCAGGCCTGTGACCACCAGGCGTGTGACCACCCCTCTTCCTGTGACCACCCCTCTTCCTTTCCATTCATCTTGTTTTATCTCACTCCACTCTCTTGCTCTCTATTCCCCACTTCCCTTGCCCCCCTTTCGAACACCTCCCCCCCCTGCCCCCCAACCCCACAACGTCTCCCTCACCCACAACGTCTCCCCCACCCCACAACGTCTCCCTCACCCACAACGTCTCCCCCACCCCACAACGTCTCCCCCACCCCACAACGTCTCCCCCACCCCACAACGTCTCCCCCACCCCACAACGTCTCCCTCACCCACAACGTCTCCCCCACCCCACAACGTCTCCCCCACCCCACAACGTCTCCCCCACCCCACGTCTCCCTCACCCACAACGTCTCCCCCACCCCACAACGTCTCCCCCACCCCACAACGTCTCCCCCACCCCACAACGTCTCCCCCAACCCACAACGTCTCCCCCACCCCACAACGTCTCCCCCACCCCACAACGTCTCCCCCACCCCACAACGTCTCCCTCACCCACAACGTCTCCCCCACCCCACAACGTCTCCCCCACCCCACAACGTCTCCCCCACCCCACAACGTCTCCCCCACCCCACAACGACTCCCCCACCCCACAACGTCTCCCCCACCCCACAACGTCTCCCCCACCCCACAACGTCTCCCTCACCCACAACGTCTCCCCCACCCCACAACGTCTCTCCCACCCCACAACGTCTCCCCCACCCCACAACGTCTCCCCCACCCCACAACGTCTCCCCCACCCCACAACGTCTCCCTCACCCACAACGTCTCCCCCACCCCACAACGTCTCCCCCACCCCACAACGTCTCCCCCACCCCACAACGTCTCCCCCACCCCACAACGTCTCCCTCACCCACAACGTCTCCCCCACCCCACAACGTCTCCCCCACCCCACAACGTCTCCCCCACCCCACAACGTCTCCCCCACCCCACAACGTCTCCCCCACCCCACAACGTCTCCCTCACCCACAACGTCTCCCCCACCCCACAACGTCTCCCCCACCCCACAACGTCTCCCCCACCCCACAACGTCTCCCCCACCCCACAACGTCTCCCCCACCCCACAACGTCTCCCCCACCCCACAACGTCTCCCCCACCCCACAACGTCTCCCTCACCCACAACGTCTCCCCCACCCCACAACGTCTCCCCCACCCCACAACGTCTCCCCCACCCCACAACGTCTCCCCCACCCCACAACGTCTCCCCCACCCCACAACGTCTCCCCCACCCCACAACGTCTCCCCCACCCCACAACGTCTCCCTCACCCACAACGTCTCCCCCACCCCACAACGTCTCCCCCACCCCACAACGTCTCCCCCACCCCACAACGTCTCCCCCACCCCACAACGTCTCCCCCACCCCACTACGTCTCCCCCACCCCACAACGTCTCCCTCACCCACAACGTCTCCCCCACCCCACAACGTCTCTCCCACCCCACAACGTCTCCCCCACCCCACAACGTCTCCCCCACCCCACAACGTCTCCCCCACCCCACAACGTCTCCCTCACCCACAACGTCTCCCCCACCCCACAACGTCTCCTCCACCCCACAACGTCTCCCCCACCCCACAACGTATCCCCCACCCCACAACGTCTCCCCCACCCCACAACGTCTCCCCCACCCCACAACGTCTCCCTCACCCACAACGTCTCCCCCACCCCACAACGTCTCTCCCACCCCACAACGTCTCCCCCACCCCACAACGTCTCCCCCACCCCACAACGTCTCCCCCACCCCACAACGTCTCCCTCACCCACAACGTCTCCCCCACCCCACAACGTCTCCTCCACCCCACAACGTCTCCCCCACCCCACAACGTATCCCCCACCCCACAACGTCTCCCCCACCCCACAACGTCTCCCCCACCCCACAACGTCTCCCTCACCCACAACGTCTCCCCCACCCCACAACGTCTCTCCCACCCCACAACGTCTCCCCCACCCCACAACGTCTCCCCCACCCCACAACGTCTCCCCCACCCCACAACGTCTCCCTCACCCACAACGTCTCCCCCACCCCACAACGTCTCCCCCACCCCACAACGTCTCCCCCACCCCACAACGTCTCCCCCACCCCGCCCCCCTCTCAGTGCACCCGTTCGTGGACTTGCAAATTCTAGCTCCGTCAAACGATGTGGGGAATTGTGGAGTGCACAACCTCAAGGCAATGTATTGCCCAGTGTCCACTTCCCTGTCCCCCCTGTATTCACCCCTTCCCCCCCCTGTTCTCCCCCACCCCTCCCCAGTTCGTGGACTGCTCGCAGATCCTGGCAGCGCCGGGGCCGCACGAGCAGAAGGCGGTGCGCTTTGCACTGAGTGCGCTCATGGAGGTGCCGCTGCAGTTCAAGGCGTGCAGCGAGATGGGTGCTCTGGGGTGAGTGGAGGAGGGGTGGGTTGGGGTGAGGGCAGAAAGATGGGTGTGTCGGGGTGAATGGGGGATGCATGGAAGGGTGAGCTGCTGTGTTTTGCACTGAGTGCGCTGATGGAGGTGCCGCTGCAGTTCAAGGCGTGCAGCGAGATGGGCACGCTGGGGTGAGTGGGGCACGCTGGGGTGAGTGGGGCACGCTGGGGTGAGTGGGGCGCTAACGGTTGAGCGGAGAGTTTTTTTGGGTGAGGGTAGGGGGCAGTGAGTGGAAAAGGTGTGGATGGGTGGTGGCTTGGTCCTCGTTCACATGGAGTGGCTCTCAATGGCCATCCATGGGCATCGCTTCTCCCTCATCGCAAGCATCTATCCTCCTCGTCATTCTTACCCCGTCCCCGGTTTCCCCACGTCCTGTGTCCCCCCCCCCCCCCCTCAATGGGTTCCGTGCAGCAAGCGCATCGGGCGCATGCCACCCACCCCGCCTCTGCCTCCCCCTCCACGAGTGCTCGAGATGGACGCTGCTGCTGCTTCGGGCATGGGATACCAGCAACAGCAACAGCCATCGCCGTATGGCCAGCAGCAACCGCCCCCCTACTACCAGCAGCAGCAGCAGCCGTACCCCGGTGCCCCTCCTTCCAGCTATCCCACCGTGCCCTCCGCCCCGCCTGCACCAGACCAGTTCCCTTCGCAAGAGGGGGGGTATCCGTCTCCTCAAGGCGGGTATGGGCAGCAGGGTGGTTACCCCCCTCAGCAGGGAGGGTATTCTTCTCAACAGGGTGGTTACCCCCCACAGCCGAATCAACAGGGTGGTTACCCTCCACAACAGGGCGGTTATTCTTCTCAACCTGGAGGTTACCCCACACAGCAGGGTAATAACCCTCCACAGCAGGGTGGTTATTCTTCCCAACCCGGCGGTTACCCTCCCCAGCACGCCGGGTCTCCAACTCAGCAGGGTGGCTACTCGTCGCAGCCAGGAGGGTATCCTCCTCCCCCACAGCAAGGCTACAAGCCGCCCTACTGACCGCCACACACGTGCTTAACCATGGCTCTCTCCCATCCCATTCCTCCCATGCCTTGCATGAATTGCATAGCTCCCCCACACTCGGACTACAAGGTGCCTTATCGACTGCCATTTCGGTGGAAGTTGTGTCACGCATCGCATGCCTTGCATAGATAGCTTCCATCACTGTAGAGACATGTTTTGCCGTTTCCTGGAATGATTGACATGCCAGCAGAGCTTGCTGTGCCAATGTACTGGCTGTGTCGGCCAGCAGAATGAATCAGTAGATTTGTTGGTTATGCATGACTTACACATACGTAGTGCTTTGTGTACCGTACATGTGGTGCTGGCAATGGAAACTGTAAATTCGTTTATTGCAAATGTAGTCAGTTGGCAACTGCACACTTCATCCTGCAGAGCAGGCAAGCAGTTAGGATAGCTTCGGCACACTGTAACGCACTGGTTACCAGCTGGATGTAAAGGCCCTCATGCCATGCCTTGCATGGTCTTTGAGTTGAGTCGCCTCAGAACCCAGCTGTGTGTCAGCAGCAACCGTGATGCCACCCGTGCACAGTCCAAGCTTCATGCACTGATTTACCTGCACCCACTCGTGCATGCTGGTACAGGCGCCTCCTAACACATGAAAGGCACAAACGGTAGCCCATGAGACTCCAGGCGTCAAAGCATCAGCCCCCTGATGGTGGTTACATGCATGACAGTTAGCATTCCCCCTCCACGTCCCCCACTCCCCCCTTGCGCCCATCCCCCTTTTGCCCACTCTATCACCTCCTCCCCTTGCCCCGTCCCCTGCGCCCACAGCTGCCTGCTATAGCACGCGACCCACAGCTGCCTGCTATAGCACGCGACCCACAGCTGCCTGCTATAGCACGCGACCCACAGCTGCCTGCTATAGCACGCGACCCACAGCTGCCTGCTATAGCACGCGACCCACAGCTGCCTGCTATAGCACGCGACCCACAGCTGCCTGCTATAGCACGCGACCCACAGCTGCCTGCTATAGCACGCGACCCACAGCTGCCTGCTATAGCACGCGACCCACAGCTGCCTGCTATAGCACGCGACCCACAGCTGCCTGCTATAGCATGCGACCCACAGCTACCTGCTATAGCACGCGACCCACAGCTGCCTGCTATAGCACTCGACCCACAGCTGCCTGCTATAGCACGCGACCCACAGCTGCCTGCTATAGCACGCGACCCACAGCTGCCTGCTATAGCACGCGACCCACAGCTGCCTGCTATAGCACGCGACCCACAGCTGCCTGCTATAGCACGCGACCCACAGCTGCCTGCTATAGCACGCGACCCACAGCTGCCTGCTATAGCACGCGACCCACAGCTGCCTGCTATAGCACGCGACCCACAGCTGCCTGCTATAGCACGCGACCCACAGCTGCCTGCTATAGCACGCGACCCACAGCTGCCTGCTATAGCACGCGACCCACAGCTGCCTGCTATAGCACGCGACCCAAAGCCCCAAAAGCCCCAAGAGCCTCACAGCCTCACAGCCTCAAACCATCAGCCCTCCTGGCAGTGCGTGTGGTGCATGGCCGCCAGCAGCTTCACCAGTGGCTCCTCCACGTCTCCAACTGCCCCCTTCCCCCCTACCTCCCCCTCACCGCGCTCCCTTCCCTGCCCCCTTCCCCCCGACCTCCCCCTCACCGCGCTCCCTTCCCTGCCCCCTTCCCTCCAACCTTAGAGACTCAAACCCCCACACCATTAACCTTCCTGGCAGTGCTTGTGGTGCATGGCTGCCAGCAGCTTCACCAGTGGCTCCTCCACATCTCCCACTGCCCCCTCGCCATGTCCTCGCCCCTCTCCCCTCCCCTCCCCCTCCCCGCAACTATCGATCCCGCTGGCAGTGCGTGTGGTGCATGGCTGCTAGCAGCTTCACCAGTGGCTCCTCCACATCTCCAACTGCCCCCTTCCCCTCAACCCCCCCCTCGCCCCGCTCTATCACCTCCTCCCCCTCTTCCGTCACCAGCACCACCTTACTGCCACGTGTCAGCAGCTCATTGGCCACCACCGCATGCACCTGGTTCTTCTGCAGGGCTGAGCGCGCCTTGCTGAGCAGAATGCTGCTGTCCGTCTCCAGCTGGGGAAGGGCAGAAAGGCGAGGGGTTGGGGGAGAGGAAGTGGGGTTCTTTACGGTGCAATATGCTGCTGGTCATCCCCAACTGGGAAATCGGGGAGGAGGGATGGGGACAAGGGTTTGTGAAGATGACATCACATCTCCCTTGCCTCTCCCCTATCCTCTCAACGACGTGACACACCGAATCCATTCCCCTGGTCCACCCTTGCATCGCATATTGGTTTCCTTTTCAGGCTACAAGAAAATCAGAAGCATCGCATGCTCGCATGACACTTGGGTGCGACGGAGTGCAGCAAGAGCAAGGAAGAGGCAGGGCAGCGGAAGGAGAGCGTGGCGAGGCGGGATGGGTGGAGAGGCGAGTGAGTGTGAGGTTGTGAGGTTGTGAGGGTGGGAGGGTGGGAGGCGGACCTTGAAGGAGACGAGGAGGGCGGAGGGGCACCAGAGGGAGCGCAGGAGGGGAATCATCTTGGGCACGCGCGCCAGGTGGATGTCCAGTGGGCCTGCACCCGACTGGATCTTGTGCTCCACCTGGCGTGAGGAAGGGAAGAGAGGCGGGGAGTGGGTTGTGAGACATGTCAAAGTCATCTTGGGCACGCGCGCCAGATGGATGCCCAGGAGGCCCACGCCCCACTGGATCGTGTGCTCCACCTGGTGAGAGGGGGAGGAAGGGGGGAGAGATGTGGGACGGATGGTGGAGAGTGGGAGGGATGGTGGAGAGTGGGAGGGATGGTGGAGAGTGGGAGAGAGGTATGCGGGGTGCAGGGTGGGTGCGAGTGGCATGTGCTGGTGTGGTGTGGGTTGAAGCAAGAACGAACATGGTCAGTGGTCAGTGGGCCCGGCCAGTGGGCGACTGCATTGTGTGCTCCACCTGCCAGGGAAGGGTAGCATGGCGGGGATTGGGCAGGGTGGCGGCAGTGTGCAAGACATATGGCATGCCCTAGCAAGTACATGGAGTCCGGAGGGCCTGCCTGGAGAATCCCCCCTCAGGAGTGGGAAAGGGATAAACGGCCCATGGAGGGACGGATGGGTGATAGTTGCATGGCGTGCGGACGTGGCCACACTAGGAAGGCATGGCATGGCACAACGTAGCCGGGAACGGCACGGCGCGGCAGGGAAGGGCATGGCATGGCATGAATTGGCATAACATGACATCATTGGTTCAGCACTTAGGGGTTAGGGTCAGGGTGTTCCATGGATGAATTAAGGTAGAGAATTTATGGACAGAGGGGGTTAGGGTAAGGTTGTACCATGGAGGGCCAGGGCACAAAGAAGTCAGACACTGCTGCTGCCAGGTAGACCATGCCACGTGGACCAATGGGGTTCAAGGCTTCTGCCACCAGGCGAAGCAACTGGGGAGGGGAGGAGCGGAAAGGAAGAGGAAAGAAAGGGAGGCGATAAGTCGGGAGGTGAAAGGCCAAGTGCTGGCAGTTGGGAGGTGAAAGGCCAAGTGCTGGCAGTTGGGAGGTGAAAGGCCAAGTGCTGGCAGTTGGGAGGTGAAAGGCCAAGTGCTGGCAGTCGGGAAAGGCCAAGTGCTGGCAGTTGGGAGGTGAAAGGCCAAGTGCTGGCAGTTGGGAGGTGAAAGGCCAAGTGCTGGCAGTTGGGAGGTGAAAGGCCAAGTGCTGGCAGTTGGGAGGATGGGATGGCATGGGAGCAACTCGAGACCGACAACAGCCGACTTGAAGGGGTTGAGCTGCTTGTAGGAAACAAACAAGAGGACATATCTTAAGAAGTGATGGAATCTAAATGCCTGTCACAGTCCTGGTAGTCATTTTCACCCAGCAGCAGCCACAGAAATGATGAACCACGTTGACAATCGAATATACTGACGTGCAACGGGGAGGGTCAAATGTCGTAAGAGAGTATCTTGAAGAGCTTCCAGGCTGCACTTACACGAGCCGCACGAGCATGAATCATACGAGTCCCGACCTGGAAACTGCAGTGAATCCTCTCATGTTTTTGCCTGTTTGAGCCTCTTGTAACGCACAAGCGGCTGTGGAGGGGATCACTATCAGCACGAGCGCTCTCGTGATGGATGCTATATCGGTGGACGCTACGGGAGAAGGGCGGCACCTGCAGGTACTGGAAGAGCAGCTCACCTGCAGGTACTGGAAGAGCGGCTCACCTGCAGGTACTGGAAGAGCGGCTCACCTGCAGGTACTGGAAGAGCAGCTCACCTGCAGGTACTGGAAGAGCAGCTCACCTGCAGGTACTGGAAGAGCAGCTCACCTGCAGGTACTGGAAGAGCAGCTCACCTGCAGGTACTGGAAGAGCGGCTCACCTGCAGGTACTGGAAGAGCAGCTCACCTGCAGGTACTGGAAGAGCAGCTCACCTGCAGGTACTGGAAGAGCAGCTCACCTGCAGGTACTGGAAGAGCGGCTCACCTGCAGGTACTGGAAGAGCGGCTCACCTGCAGGTACTGGAAGAGCAGCTCACCTGCAGGTACTGGAAGAGCAGCTCACCTGCAGGTACTGGAAGAGCAGCTCACCTGCAGGTACTGGAAGAGCAGCTCACCTGCAGGTACTGGAAGAGCGGCTCACCTGCAGGTACTGGAAGAGCAGCTCACCTGCAGGTACTGGAAGAGCGGCTCACCTGCAGGTACTGGAAGAGCGGCTCACCTGCAGGTACTGGAAGAGCGGCTCACCTGCAGGTACTGGAAGAGCGGCTCACCTGCAGGTACTGGAAGAGCGGCTCACCTGCAGGTGCTGGAAGAGCGGCTCACCTGCAGGTACTGGAAGAGCGTGGTGAATGGCAGCAGCAGTAGCCGCCCTCCCTCCTGAGCCTGCACGGAGTAGAGCGGTGGTGTGCGTTGCACAGAGATGGAAAGCGGTGAACAAGGAAAGGAGCGGACGGCATTTCTTGAACCAGGAAACGACACAGCAAAGCCAAGGGCCATGCGGGGAATGCCAGGGGTGCAAGCGGTGTGCACAAGCCATGGGTCAGGTGGGTGCTGGAGCACCTGAGTGAGAAAAAACACTCTCGGTTGGCCTAGCGTACCGCGCAAAACACTAGAGTGGATACGCTTCACGCTGCATGCTTGCTAGGGTTTACGCGATATTCTAGAGAAGTAAAAGCTGGGCTGCACAGGCAAACCAATGGAGTCTTCCGGGCGACATTTCACGTTTTAGAGATTCACTGCGAAGAGTCGTCAACTCTAGATAAGGACTGCTTCACCACAAACTTTTTCTCCCACCCTTGTACTACCCCCATCCCCATTGAATTCCACTCTCTCTCCCTATCCAACCCCTCCACTGTCGTCAGCACTCTATGCCCTGAAGGGGCCTGCTTGTAGCTTCACCTGTATTCTCGCTGCCGCAACTCAGCCCTAACTCACGATCGCACTGGGCCATTTCACGATCTCCCTAGAATGCCTAGCTCCTTACCTGCCCTCTTTCCCCTTTCCCTTCTCCCTCCCCTCAACCCCGCCAAGTATTTTCAGGCCCTTTTCCAGGGTTGTTTTTACCTGACCGGCCATGCATGTTCCTAACTAGTGTATGCCCTATCACCCCCAAGCGTAAAGCACAACTTCCTGAGCGTTTATATGCTAATTTAGCATCAATACGCTAATGTAAAACGCACTTAGTGTAAATCTCACTAGAGAGCGCACCTGATTGAACATGAGAACGGCTCGATGCACAGCATCTGTGTAGGGCGGAATGGCTGGCAGGGGCAGTGAGGGGGGAGGAGGGCGACAAGGGATGTGGTAGCGGGACATGGGGTGGGAGACAGGGAATGAGGGAGGGGGGGATTAGGAGGCGAAAGAATGATTTGCATGGCACGAGGAAGCGAGTGGATAAAATTAGTAAAGAGTTGCTGTCGAAAGTGGTTCCAAACTGTCAGCTATGACACAGCACTGCACCCTACAGCACCGCACCCCATCGCCTGCCAGTCAGGAGCACGCACGCACCTTCAAGGTACATTCGCCCGGAACCGCTGCCACTGCTCTGTGCCGCACTGGCACTCTTCTCCCCACTGCCTCCCTGTTCTCCGCTCACTCCCTCCTCCCCACGCCCACTGCCCTCGCCTTGCCCCTCCTGCTGCACGCACTGGGCAGCACTACCCTCGCCCTCACCCCGGGGGGTGTCAGCAGCGGGCGTGGCTCGCAGGCACGTGAGGAGAGGAGACTCGGGCAGGCCGCGGCAGAAGGGACGCATGGAGCCCCTGGCGTGGAGGAGTAGAGAAGAGGAAGAAGATTAAAAAGGAGGAGGAGAAGGACCTAGTATGGAGGCGGGACTCTGGGAGGCCGCGGCAGAAAAGACGCATGGAGGCCAGCGCAGTGTGGTGGGAATGGGACGGGTGATATTGGAGGTGTGGTAGTGAGAGGAGGAGGAGGAGGAGGAGGAGGAGGAGGAGGAGGAGGAGGAGGAGGAGGAGGAGGAGGAGGAGGAGGAGGAGGAGGAGGAGGAGGAGGAGGAGGAGGAGGAGGAAGGAAAAGGATGGGGAGGACGACGTGAGGAGAGTGAAACATGAGCAGTGAGAAGCAAGGAGAGAGAGTCGATTTTTCGTGCGGCGAGACACACGCAACACGCTGTGGCCGTGGCAGTGACGTGGCGGTGGTAGTGACGTGGCAGTGGTAGTGACGTGGCGGTGGTAGTGATGCGACACACTTCCTGAGAGAACCACAACACATACCTACGAGTGCTATTTACACCTCAGGAATGCGCTCCTTATGTGCATTGCCTAACAGCACAAATGAATGGGTGCTGGTAGCGACTGACTGCAGGCGCGCTGAGTGAAGCGCGTGGCAGAAAGAGAGAGCGAGCACATGCAGAGTGGCAGTTGCAGAGAGTGCAGTGCAGAGCATGGTCGTGGTTGCAGTGAGTGCAGTGCAGAGCATGGTCGTGGTTGCAGAGAGTGCAGTGCAGAGCATGGTCGTGGTTGCAGAGAGTGCAGTGCAGAGCATGGTCGTGGTTGCAGAGAGTGCAGTGCAGAGCATGGTCGTGGTTGCAGTGAGTGCAGTGCAGAGCATGGTCGTGGTTGCAGTGAGTGCAGTGCAGAGCATGGTCGTGGTTGCAGAGAGTGCAGTGCAGAGCATGGTCGTGGTTGCAGTGAGTGCAGTGCAGAGCATGGTCGTGGTTGCAGAGAGTGCAGTGCAGAGCATGGTCGTGGTTGCAGAGAGTGCAGTGCAGAGCATGGTCGTGGTTGCAGAGAGTGCAGTGCAGAGCATGGTCGTGGTTGCAGTGAGTGCAGTGCAGAGCATGGTCGTGGTTGCAGTGAGTGCAGTGCAGAGCATGGTCGTGGTTGCAGAGAGTGCAGTGCAGAGCATGGTCGTGGTTGCAGTGAGTGCAGTGCAGAGCATGGTCGTGGTTGCAGTGAGTGCAGTGCAGAGCATGGTCGTGGTTGCAGTGAGTGCAGTGCAGAGCATGGTCGTGATTGCAGTGAGTGCAGTGCAGAGCATGGTCGTGATTGCAGTGAGTGCAGTGCAGAGCATGGTCGTGGTTGCAGTGGCGACACACACACACACGCACGCACGCATGCACGCACACACCCACACCCACGCAAACACACGCACACACACACACACACGCACACACACGCGCGCGCGCGCGCGCGCGCACACACACGCACACAGGAAAATAGCATAGGAGTGGGCAGCATACCGCCTGTGCAGGAAGATCACGGAGTAACCCTGGGCGAGGAAGTGCCTGCACGCAGGGGGGAACGGTCGCCACGTATGCATGCACACGGATGTGGAGTGGTTGGGAGCGGTGGAGAGGATAAGGGGGAAATGTGTGAGTGTGGTAGGTGATGTGGAATGGAAGGGCTGAGTGGCGTAAACGCACGGAGAGGGGCAAACACGTTTTCCGAAAGGCAAGAGACGGAGATGAAAATGCACGTGCGAGACGAGATCTGCTTTTGAGGCGCCTCAAGAGACGGAGATGAAAATGCACGTGCGAGACGAGATCTGGCAGTGTCTCGAGCACGGAAACTGCCGTTGCACCCGGCACAGGGCGGCAGGACGCATCGCAGCAAAGGGAGGAGCTGATGATGGGGAGGGGCTCGTTCACCCCATCCCAAACTCTCACTCGCAGGAGGCGGCCCCGCGGTTGCCGGCGCTGAAGTTGTCAATGAAGCGCACACAGCGCCGCTCCAGAGGTACTGTCGTGCCGCCCGATGTCACACACGTTACCAGTGGGGCGCCCCCAGGCTGCTGCGATGCTTGCTGCAAGGAAGGTGAGGGGAGGGAAGGAAAGAGAGGAGGGGGGGTGTGAAGCTGTCAATGAAGTGCACACAGCGGCGCTTTAACGGCAGTGTTGTGCCGCCTGACGTCACACACACGACTAGGGATGCACCACCACGCTGCTGCGACGCTTGCTGCAAAGGAGGGGGGGGGGGGGGGGGGGGGGGGGGGGGCGGAGGAAAAGAAGGGGCGGGGACGGGAAGCGGGAAGAATGAAGTTGTGGATGAAGCACACACATCGGCGCGCCAGGGGCACTGTCGTGCCGCCCGACGTCACACATGCCACCCGGGAGGCACCCCCCAGGCTGCTGTGATGCTCGCTGTAGAGGGAAGGCGGGTGGGGCGGGGGGGTTAGGGGGAGAGGCGAGAAAGAGCAGAAACGAGGGGGAAGGGAGGGTGAATGGGTGCAGCAGCACCGGGGTGAATGGGTGCAGCAGCACCGGGGTCCCGCCTATGCCGTGCATGACACGGCAGCAGCACTGAAGGAGCGGTGAGGGAGGAGGGATGGGCAGCAGGGACGAGCGTGGCGTGGAGGCACTGAAACTGAAACGTGGGCGTGCAGAGCGGGGAAGACGGGAGAACGAGCGAGCGGGGCAGGCGACTTTTGGGGCGCCTCAAAAGGGAGGATGGGGGCTGTGGAGTGTGGAGGGGCGCGGGTGCATGGAGACTGGGGCCAGTGAGTGGTGCTCGGTCATGCTGGGGGCGAAGAGAAGCACGATGGGAGCGGTAACAGGAGTGGGGGCGTCGCCATTCATCATCAGGGGCAGCATGATGGCCGCATGGACATGGCAGGCCGCATGGGGAAGGCCGCTCATAATGTTCGTGATGCTGATGATGACGTGGCGTACGATGAAGGCCGAAAGCTGCTCCTTGATGACGTCAGCTTCTGCGAGAGGTGGTGACGTGGCGAAAAACTCCTCCCATGACACGTCAGACTCGTCCATGTGGCCGCTATAACGAGGCGGTCGGCTTCCGAGGCGCCAAGAACGCAAACGCGGACGCGAATTTGATGGCTGGTGGCGTGGATGGATGGTGACGTGGATGGGTGGTAACGTGGATGGGTGGTGACGTGGATGGTGACGTGGATGGGTGGTAGGATAACTCTGCTACCGACCCCGACGACCTATGTGCGACGCGAGAGCCACTGTGAGGTGAGAGCCGCTGCGCGCGGGAAAAAAGTACGTCGGAGCTGCAGCGGGGGAGGCTAGAGCGCGCTACGCGGTGTCAATGCGCGCGTGGCAGGCGCGATGGCGCGACGGAAGGACGCGACGTGCGGGACCGTGGAGTGCCGCGGCACGGTTAGCGCGGTGAGTGGAAGGATAGTGTGAGCACGCGGGAAGCACGCGGAGCTAGAGGAGCATGTGCCGTTAGGGGCATAGAAACCCCTTCGCTGAATGCGTCAAGCGTTCAGTTTCGGAATGTCATTGGGTGCTGTAAATCCGTTCAGGCTTGTTTCGGTCTGGGTGAGCCAAGGATTCATGTTTATGTTCGTAAATAAATCCTGGTGGGATTCGAGCCAACCTGGCCCGTCCAAACAGCTGCTGTTGTAGGATGCGAAACTGGCGAGTTCCTGGCTGTGGCGAACCTGTGCGAAATGTAACCCCTGATCACAGTAGGGTTGATTGAACTTCGACTCTTGCTTCGCAAGGAGGAACTTGCCAAGGCTACTTGTTACATTCATGTCTCACAGCACCCCGAACCTCATTTTCTGAATTCCCACCAACCTCTTGTCTCGCACGTCCCGTCGCTGAGGTCTTGTTGTCGCACGCCCATCGCTCGCTGCTCGTCGCGAGGCAGTCGTCGATCGCTCATCGTCGCTTCCGCCCTGTCGCCCTCTTAACTTCTACCCCGCGCGTTCCCCGCTCTCCGCCCTTCCACAGCCCACCTCCACGCGCCACTCTATCTCAATTGCACCAACGGCATCGCCTTTCCCGCTTGTAGCATGCGACGGTTGAGCGACGCGCGGAGGGTCACACGATAAGGATGGGAGAACGACAGAATCGCGGCATACGCTCGGAGTAAAGAGGCGTGAACTGGAATGAGGCTCACACCCCTGGCGTGAAGAGTTCGGAGAGAGGCAAGGGGCGGGCGAAGGGTGGAGGGCAAGAGAGGATTGCGGAGGGACGGGCGGAAGGGAGGAGCGCGGGGAGGGACGGGGAGAGGGGGGAAGAGGGAGGTGAGAGGAGAGGGGGAGGGGTGAAGGAAATGTTTGTGAAAGAGTGTGAGAAAGGCCGACACATATGATTGGTCAGCACATTCAGTCGTGCTCACACGCTCGTTAGGATAGTGTCTCGCGTTCCCACAAAGGCCCGAAGCAGCACGGGGGGGTGGAGGAGGCGAGGGGCGGGTTGGGCGGCATGGAGGAGGGGATGGTGCAGCTGCAGCAGCGGCTGAGGTCTGCGGAGGCCAAGGCGGAAGAGGTGCTGCTGGTGAAGCAGGAGGTGAGCGGTGCAGTGCGGTGCTGGTGATGTGGGAGAGGAATTCAGTGTAGGCTAGAGAAGCTGCTAGAAGATGTCTGGATCACATCGCCAACCTCACTCACTCTCTTGCTTCGATGCTGAGGCGGGTGTGCTGTGGCCTGTGGCGCCTGTATCCTCCCCCCCCATCCCTACCCCCCACTCTTCCTCCGCTTTTATTCCTTCTTAGGGTATGTCACACCAATCCTCGTACCACCATGTGGCACACAGAAAGCATCATATTGTATTGCACGCCATCGCGTCACACCGCACATCACACATTCACATCACATCACACCCTTCCTCACGCCACCACACTCATTCCCCCCACCTCCCCTTCACCTCTCCCATCCACTGTGCCTCCCGTTTCTCCCCCCATCTCTTGCCGTTGCCCATCCGTTTCCCCATCCGCACTCCCCTCTCCCTCCCTCACCTACTGGATCCGAACGGGCAGCGCGTGCCGCCAGGGAGACCATTGCAGCTTCCTCCTGTCCTCTCTGCATCCACGCCTGTACCCCTCTCAACCCCCCCATCCCCACCCGCCCTGCACTTATCCCCTCGTGTACATTCCCACTCCCAACGCCAGGGCAGTGCGGATGGCAACAAAAGGGTGGCACAGTGGACGGGCGAGGTGAAGCTGGGGGGGGGGGGGGGGAGGGGAGGAGCGCAGAGCAGTGCGCGCAGGGAGGCTGCCACAGCTCTGCACAATTCCCTTTCGCCCCACCTGCCCTTCACTTACCTTGTCCCCTTTCCTTCCTCCGCCCCTCCCCTTCCCCTTCGCCATGTCCTCCCATCCAACCCCAGCTAGTGGATCTCGATCGCCAGCACAATGCAAGCAGCCAGGCCGTCACGGCTGTGAACAACCATTTTCCAGCTTCGCTTGTCTTGTCCCCTCTCTCTCTCCCCTCCCCTCCCCTCGCTCCGTTCCCCACCCCTCCCCGCCCCCTCCAGCTAGTGGACCTGGATCGCCAGCGCAATGCAGGCAGGGAGGCCATCACAGCGCTCAAGAAGCATGCCAGGGGGGCGGCTGCCAGGAGAGCAGGGGGGCGCAGGGAGGCGGGCTCTGGGGGAGGTGCTGCTGGGGGAGGTGTATCGGCAGAGGCGCACCGGCCACTTGTTACCCCCCTGCCTGCGGTGCCAGTTGGCACGTCAGGATTGGATGGGAGTTCAGAGTGTGCGGTGTGTGGGGCGGTGGGGCAGAAGGAGCGAGTGTGGGTGGTGATGGGCGGAGGGGAGATGTTTGTGCGCTTGCCCCTGCACCATGCGCACGTGCATGTGAAGCGAGGTGAGCGAGGTGAAGGCATGTACTTTGAAGCACTACTTGTCGCCTGCGAGTCACCCTAGCAGTTGCTCCATCCTTCCTTCCAGGCGACCCACCGAGCCTGTCTCTATCCTGCCTTTCCAGCTCTTCACCTCGTCCTTCCAGCCATTGATAGCTCATTGCCCTGTCTTATACCTCTCTGTCTGGTTCTTTCAGCCATTGACCCTCTTTGGCCCATACTCCCCATCAGCCATTGACCCCATTGACCCTCATTTCCCCCATCCCCCATCAGGCATTGACCCCCTTTTCCCTCTCTGTGTCCCCCACTGCCCCGTCCTTCCAGCTGTTGACCGCATTGACGTGCAGATGGAGGAGGGGAGGGAGAAGCAGAAGGCGGCAGTGAGGCAGCTCACAGAGGAGGGCGGGCTGGCAGGCCGGGTTGGCGAGGGCATAGTGCATGCCTTGACCACGCTGAAGGATGCTGGTAAATAGGGCGTGGGTTGGGGTGTTGTTGTAGCTTCCCTTGTCAGCTGTGTTCTTCTTGCCTTCTGTCCAGCCAATTTGGCACTAGCCTCGGCCAGCAGAAAATTTTTATCCATCAGCAGCAAGGGTTAAATTTCCAGGTGTCATTACTCTGATTTTCAGAGTGTTCTTGAACACAAACTAAAATGCTGAACTCAGAAGCAAGCGCTTATTTCTCAGACACTTGACACGTTTTTTGAGACTAGTTGACGAGATGCCGCTTCTTCTAATGTTTTATCGTAACAGAAATGTACGGTACCGCTTTATTACAGTGTTATCCCGCCAGACTCATGGACTCAGCTGGTCGCACCTGGTCTTGTTCTTGACTGAGGATTGCGCTGTACAGCACCCTTACAGACTGGACTGCCACTCCATTCGACGCTATGCCAGGTCAATGTCTGACCCGACGACGGGTCGTCACTCACACCGACCATTGATTGGGCCTTGGCGCTTCGCAGTTCGAATATCCCCTTCTCGTGCTTATCTTCAAGCAACGCGATTAGCTGTGCAAGTTGAGCTCTGATTCGTCGATGAGGTTTCGAAACTCAAAATGACGTGGCAAGGTAACATACAGCACCGACCGGCATTGTTGATTGGTCGGAGAGGGCTATACTGTACTTGACGAACCAGACCAGACCCTTCCAAAGCTGTCCTAGGCGTTTCTATAAAATTATTTCGTAAGAGCCCCAGTTTACAACGCAACTAAGAACGGTAACCCTGGGATGGATGATAGAGGGAACTGAGTGGAGTGCCCAGGCACGAGAAATAAATAGTGGCGAGTGGGTTGTTGGTGAGAGGGAGAGATGTGAGAGATTCGGGATGGGGAGCAACACGTCACATTTTTGTCCCCTCTCATCACATCGTGTCTCTTTGTATAAACGGGTATTGAGAGAATGAAGAGCACTTGCCCCAGCATCATCTCGCAAATCCTCTCCTAGCGCGCGGCGCGGGTCCTTTCTTGCAATCACTGGCAGAAGCAAATGCGATGCGATGTGAGGTGCTTGCAAGACTGGCAACATAGGCACGGAGTTGGGGTTGGGGCGCAACCAGTTGAATCACATGGGTGCGCGGTTCGGGAGCGCGGCGTTAGCGACTCCCGCCGTCACGGCTCGGAATGGACGACGGGGGGGGACCAACTCCAATTCAGCCCTTTCGAGTCGAGACACAAGCGCCGAAAGCAAGAAGTGCTCGCGGGGATGACATAATGTACATAAAAGGGGACATGCGAGTTGCAATGTCCTATCACCAGCAATTTCGGTCTCCCCAGCCTCGCTCTCCTTCAAACCTGCCTCCTTCGCTCTGTGGCTAGCTCAAACTTGCTAGCCCTCTGCAGACGCCTCGAGTCAGGCGGTCGACGGAGTCGAAGCGCGAGCAGAGCAAGAACCGCGCGTTATTCAAGCCGGCAATAGCCACTCCAGCACGTTACCATGATGAACTTCTTTGGCGGCGGCTCGTCGGAGGAACAGTCGAACGCGAATGCTGAGGGAGGCGAGTCGTACGGCGCAGAGAATCTTTCTCTGAATGAGGAGAATGCTTACGGGTCGTCGGGTCAGACATCCGAGGGGTATGTGACGGAGAGTGTGGTTAAGAAAACTGAGGGCTATGGGGGACAGGAGTCTGAGGGGTACGGCGCCCAGGAGAGTGGGGGGTATTCGGGTGATAACAACGAGGGGAACAATGCGGAGGGGGGGAGCGGGTATAACGCGGATAGCGGCAGTGGGTATAATGCGGAGAAGGGCAGTGGGGATAACGCGGAGGGGGGCAGCGGGTATAACGCAGAGGGGGGTAGCGGGTATAACGCAGAGGGGGGCAGCGGGTATAACGCGGAGGGGGGAAGCGGGTATAATGCGGAGAGCGGCAGTGGGTATAACACCGGGGGGGGCAGTGGGGATAACGAGGAGCGTGGAAGCGGGTATAACGCGGAGGGAGGCAGCGGGTATAATGCGGAAAGCGGTAGCGGGTATAATGCGGAGCGGAGCAGTGAGGAGAACACGGAGGGGGGAAGCGGGTATAACGCGGATGGGGGAAGCGGGTACAACGCCGAGGGGGGTAGCGGGGAAAACGCGGAGGGTGGAAGCGGGTATAATGCAGAGGGGGGCAGCGGGTATAACGCTGACGGGGGCAGCGGATATAACGCGGAGCGAAGCAGCGGGGATGACGCGGAGGGGGGTAGCGGATATAACGCGGACGGGGGCAGCGGATATAACGCGGACGGCGGCAGCGGATATAACGCGGACGGCGGCAGCGGATATAACGCGGATGGGGGAAGCGGGTATAACGCGGACGGGGGCAGCGGGTATAACGCGGAGGGAGGGATCGGTGGGGGAGGATACTAGAAGGCATCTTCTCTCTCTTTGCGCCGGAGCCGCTTCAGGCGGCTTACGCAACTGAAGCGGCCACAGCGGCTCCGGCGGGGAGGTGGGCGAGGCGGCTTCGGTTGAGGCAGCGGAGGAGCAAGTCGAAGACATGGGCGTGGAAGCGGGTGGAGGATGTGGCGGGAATGGCGGAAGCGGTAGGAGTGGGAACGGGAAGGTAGAGGAGAAGCTACCGTTCTTTTTTATTTTCGTTCTTTCTTGCTCCTTAGTTTGCATTGCTTTTGCTTTGTTTGGAGAAGAGACTTGGAAGCTCCGTGTAATGTGCTCTTTGATATTTGAAGTCTACAATGCTTAAAGACAGCAACAGATAAAAGGGTGTAGTTAGCGGGTCCATTTAGTCCCTACCATGTTGGTGACAAACTTCTTATGGTGAGCATCTCCCCCACGTCTGGTCCGTGCATGCGCCATATGATCAGCACTCGGATGGGCATGTACCCGCTGCCCCCCTCCGCATTATACCCGCTTCCATGCCCATGCATTAAAGCAGCGGTATGCATCAGGGCGATAGAGTTTAGGGTAAACGTCTAGCTCGCAGCAAGGGTAGGAAATCCGCCGCCACGCAAGCACACGAGCAGCCTCGCGTAGGATCCCAACCTATCTCTCGTCATATCCTCCGACATTTCGCCGTGCCTTCCCCTCGCAGCCTCGACCCATTGCTGCCTCATCGCTGCGCACTGACGCCGGACCACGCCATAGCTCAAGCCGTCGCCGCGCCGCCGAAAGGCGCCGTATAGAGCCAGGGTTCGAAATCCCGCCAAGCCTCTATTAGGTGATTTCTTCGCGCCGAGCTGCATCCCCTCGTCGCCCAAGGCGGCTTGGCTTCGCCGCATCAGGCTGGTCCCTCACGCCACTGAGAATACGACGAGCGACTCTGTAGAGTGCCTAGTAGCGGCACGCACTAGCAGAATCGCAGTTGCCGCGCGCAGCTCTGTGGAAGGGCGTGCCCGTTTCCGCACTAGCTGATCAAGTCACAGGTGTGTTCGCGACACGGAACCGAAACGGCCACACGGTCCCGCTAGCTTCGCTCTCCAACCCTACTCCCATCCCGCCTCACTACGGGATCCTATTACCGCCTCCCAAACTTCCCTATCCGCCTCTCAATGTCACCTTCCCGCACACACTTCTCGCCTTCCAGCTTCGCGTTTTCCATTGCCCGCCTCTCAATCTCCCCTTCCCACCATCCGTACAAAACTCCAGCCGACTCCCTTTCTCCCCTTCCCGCATCCCGTTCTCCCCTTCCCAAGTCCCGATCCTCTTCCTGCCTCCCGTTCTCCCATTCCCGCCATGCGATCTCCTCTCCCCCCCTCCCGATCTCCTCTCCCGCCTCCCGATCTCCTCTCCCCGCCTCCCGATCTCCTCTCCCCGCCTCCCGTTCTCCTCTCCCTGCCTCCCGTTCTCCCATTCCCGCCATGCGATCTCCTCTCCCCCCCTCCCGATCTCCTCTCCCGCCTCCCGATCTCCTCTCCCCACCTCGTTCTCCTCTCCCCACCTCGTTCTCCTCTCCCCCCCTCCCGATCTCCTCTCCCGCCTCCCGATCTCCTCTCCCCACCTCGTTCTCCTCTCCCCACCTCGTTCTCCTCTCCCCACCTCCCGATCTCCTCTCCCCGCCTCCCGTTCTCCTCTCCCTGCCTCCCGTTCTCCTTTCCCCGCCTCTCGATCTCCTCTCCCCGCCTCGTTCTCCTCTCCCCGCCTCGATCTCCTCTCCCCGCCTCCTGTTCTCACCACCCTCCCTTCCCTCGCCCTTCTCACCCTTCCCTCGCCCTTCTCATCCTTCCCGCCCTTCTCACCCTTCCCGCCCTTCTCACCCTTCCCGCCCTTCTCACCCTTCCCGCCCTTCTCACCCTTCCCGCCCTTCTCACCCTCCCGCCCTTCTCACCCTTCCCGCCCTTCTCACCCTTCTCGCCCTTCTCACCCTTCCCGCCCTTCTCACCCTTCCCGCCCTTCTCACCCTTCCTGCCCTTCTCACCCTTCCCGCCCTTCTCACCCTTCCCGCCCTTCTCACCCTTCCCGCCCTTCCCTCCCTTCCCTACCTTCTCTCCCTTCCCGCCCTTCTCTCCCTTCCCGCCCTTCTCTCCCTTCCCGCCCTTCTCTCCTTGCCCTCCCTTCTCTCCCTGCCCTCCCTTTCTCTCCCTTCTCTCCCTTCCCTCCCTTCCCTCCCTTCCCTCCCTTCTCCCCCTTCCCTCCCTTCTCTCCCTTCTCTCCCTTCCCTCCCTTCCCTCCCTTCCCGCTCTTCTCACCACCTCTTTGATATGCCTTCCTGTCCCCCATCCTTCCTTCCTTACGCACTCCTCCTGCCATTCTCTCCTCTTGCAATCCTCACTGCCATCCCTCCTTTCCGCATATCCTGTATCCATGCCCCTTTCGATTCTCTTGTCGTCACCTCCCAAGCAACAGCGGCATTGCCATGGGAAATTTCAACATGCATCTCCCACCTACCCCCACCTACTCCTATCTCACCTCCCCTCCCCCTACCACATACTCCCATCTCACCTCCCCTCTCCCCACCTTACCACGGGATTTCAGCCCACCACGCCTCCCCATACCACCTACTCCCATCATTGCTCCCCTCCCCCTACCACATACAACATACTCCCATCTGACCTCACCTTCCCCTACCGCCTACTCCCTTCTTATCTCCCCTCCCCCTACCACCTCTCCTGGCCCTATCAGGCACTCCTTGCTCACCTCCCCTCCCCCTACCAGGGGCACTCTTCTCATCTCCCCTCCCCTACCCCTACCAGGGGCACTCTTCTCATCTCCCCTCCCCTACCCCTACCAGGGGCACTCTTCTCATCTCCCCTCCCCTACCCCTACCAGGGGCACTCTTCTCATCTCCCCTCCCCTACCCCTACCAGGGGCACTCTTCTCATCTCCCCTCCCCTACCCCTACCAGGGGCACTCTTCTCATCTCCCCTCCCCTACCCCTACCAGGGGCACTCTTCTCATCTCCCCTCCCCTACCCCTACCAGGGGCACTCTTCTCATCTCCCCTCCCCTACCCCTACCAGGGGCACTCTTCTCATCTCCCCTCCCCTACCCCTACCAGGGGCACTCTTCTCATCTCCCCTCCCCTACCCCTACCAGGGGCACTCTTCTCATCTCCCCTCCCCTACCCCTACCAGGGGCACTCTTCTCATCTCCCCTCCCCTACCCCTACCAGGGGCACTCTTCTCATCTCCCCTCCCCTCCCCCTACCAGGGGCACTCTTCTCATCTCCCCTCCCCTACCCCTACCAGGGGCACTCTTCTCATCTCCCCTCCCCTCCCCCTACCAGGGGCACTCTTCTCATCTCCCCTCCCCCTACCAGGGGCACTCTTCTCATCTCCCCTCCCCTACCCCTTCTTTCCCCCTCCTCTACCAAGGGCGTTCTGCTCACACCCTGCCCCACACTCCTATTCTCCCATGTTTGGTCCCCCAGCATTCCCTTGCTCGGTTTCTGTGCTTGTGTTGCAGGTGGGGAACCTTCCCGACTGGACATCCTACTATCTGCGCCTCACAGGGCACATAAGAGCCAGCAACCTGGGCATGGATAGGCAGCGATGGCAGGGGAGCGTGGCAACGGCCACGAGCAGAGTAGCGTCAAGCCTCTTGGTCACTCGGCTCGGCCCGTCCTTATGGTCCAAAACATTAGCACATAAACACACCCTCTCGCATCCCCTTTTAGGCATTTCTTACTGACCCAACACATGTTTCAGTGTTTTTTATCAACTGGTTATTGACTGCGGTGTTCTGTGACATCGTTCCAGGTTGCTTACATCACCAGTTCTAAAGCATGAACGCTACTATAACACAGTACGTAATCCAATCAGTTTGGTTACGAGTAAAAGCAGAGGCAATCCATCCATACCAACTTAGCAATGTACGATTGGTCAAGTGTGCAGCCAACATCTACTTATAGGCAATGCGGGAAATGTGACGGTGCTGGCAGGCAATGGGGAGGATAGCCGAGCGAGGAAAGGGTGCACGCAGCAGCTCGCCTTTCCAGGACACCACAAGCTTTTGGGGCTGCCAGGCGGACCAGTCATTGGAGGTCAACTCCAGCAGCACCACATTCATTTCTGCATAGCAAATATGGCCGTTGCCGTCCGTCCACACTGCCCCGAACCTGCAGGAGGGATGGGGAGAGAACGGATGCTTAGAGGATGGATGGGGGGAGAGAAGGGATGCGTAGGGGATGGATGGGGAGAGAAAGGGAAGAGAAGCAGAGATGGGGTGAGGCGGAGATGGGGCGAGCAGCGCGTTGGTAGTACGGTACTGGAGGTGGAAAGTGGAAACTGTGGGTACGGGGAGGGAGAGTAAGCAAGGGAAGGGAGCATAAGGAGGGGATGCAGGGGTGGAAAGGAGGGGATGCAGGGGTGGAAAGGAGGGGATGCAAGGGAACGGAGGAGGGGATGCAGGGGTGGAAAGGAGGGGATGCAAGGGAACGGAGGAGGGGATGCAGGGGTGGAAAGGAGGGGATGCAGGGGTGGAAAGGAGGGGATGCAAGGGAACGGAGGAGGGGATGCAGGGGTGGAAAGGAGGGGATGCAAGGGAACGGAGGAGGGGATGCAGGGGTGGAAAGGAGGGGATGCAGGGGTGGAAAGGAGGGGATGCAAGGGAACGGAGGAGGGGATGCAGGGGTGGAAAGGAGGGGATGCAGGGGTGGAAAGGAGGGGATGCAAGGGAACGGAGGAGGGGATGCAGGGGTGGAAAGGAGGGGATGCAGGGGTGGAAAGGAGGGGATGCAAGGGAACGGAGGAGGGGATGCAGGGGTGGAAAGGAGGGGATGCAAGGGAACGGAGGAGGGGATGCAGGGGTGGAAAGGAGGGGATGCAAGGGGGGGAAAGGAGGGGAAGCAGTGGGGGAACGGAGGAGGGGATGCAAGAGGAGAAAGGAGGGGAAGCAAGGGGGAAAAGGAGGGGAAGGGGCGGAAAGGAGGGGAAAAAGGGGGGAAAGGGGTGGATGCATGGGGAGAAAGGAAAAGACGCAGGGGGGGGAAAGAGGGGATGCAGGTGCGAAAAGCACGGGAAGCAAAAGGGGAAAACAGGGGGAAGTAGGGGGGGAACTGGGGGAAGGGAGGGCGCAGGGGGGAAACTCATGGCATTTCTCTGGCGCGCGCGTGTCTGGAACCGCGTGCTGTTTGCTGGCGCGTGAGCGTCAACTGCGCTCGATGTGCTGGCGGCGTCGCTAAGAAGGCGCGTGCCGCTTTGCTGCGCGCGTTTCGCTGGCGCGCGCTGCTCTGCTGAGCGCGCCTACGCGCGCGAAACGCCAGCATAGCTGGCGCAAGTTCCGCGCGCGAAACGCCAGCATAGCTGGCGCAAGTTCGGCGCGTGAAACGCCAGCATATCTGGCGCAAATTCCGCGCGCGAAACGCAAGCATAGCTGGCGCAAGTCCCGCGCGTGAAACGCCAGCATAGCTGGCGCAAGTTCGGCGCGCGAAACGCCAGCATAGCTGGCGTGACGCTCGCAGGTGGCGCCTGTAATGCGCATGGCTAATTAATCACCCGCGTCTATGTATGTGGTTGCGGTGCTGGTCTAGCACCCTCCGGCCCGCGCCTAAGTTATTTCTACCTATTCTACTAGCTATTAGTCGCGACGGTATAGAATACTGTTGGTCTATTCTCCTTGGTGTGAGGTGGAAAGTGAATTTGGTGACGGGAGCCATTTCCCATTTTCTGAATCACAACCTTCCCAACCCTGGTTCCCTAACGACAGAAGCGCCCCAGTTGTTCGCCAACACTCTCGCAATTCAGTTTTTCTTCTCGTTGTGGCGAAATCGCCTTGCTCTCTGTACAGAAACAGCAGTACTGTCAAATGTATACTCCTTTAAATGCGAGTCACTACCAGAGAAGAGCAAGTGCACAATTGTAATAACAAGAATGCTGTTTGACAAGTTTACACACAGGAAGTAGCAGCACATAATCAACCCTGTTCCATGTGAAATTACCTCTATGCAGGAGATTACTGTAAGTCGAGTTGATAGCGACCAGTTACGACTATTAATGCTTTTATGCGCTATTATAGTGTAACTTGCATTGCCAAAAAAAAAAAAAGTTGATAGCAACATACAGCCGGAGCATCCACAAACCTAAATATGGCAATACCCCTTTTGGGAACCAACACCGATAGGGACACCACCCACCTAAATCAACTTTAGCACCCACAGCACCACCAGCTGCAGCGACAAGGTATGTGCGACTGCCCCCCCTTGAGCAGCCAACTCTGTTTCTGATAACTCCTAAGCATCCCTAACTGTGGGTCTTGGTGTCAGTCTACCACAACCCATGCACCCCACTGCACCCCACTGCACCCTGCTGCAGCATGCTGAGCATCCCGCACTCATCATGGCACCACGCTTGCAGCCACTGCCTCCTCACCAGCACCAGCAGCAGCAGCAACAACACCTCCAGTCAGGTCTGCATCCCTTGGAATGCTTATCCTCTCCTCCGGCCCCACACCATGTCCTGCTGCACCCTGCTGCACCCTGCTGCACCCTGCTGCACCCCCTACTGTGCTACAAGGCTTCCTCTCCTCCTCATCATTGTGCCACGCTTGCAGCCACAGCCTCAGCAGCAGCAGGAGCAGCAGTAAGGTCTGCATCCCTAAGGATGCTAATCCGCTCCTCCAGCCCCACGCAGTGAGCCTTGGGCCCCAGCGCCTTATCCGCTGCTGCGTGCTGCAGCATGGTGAGTGTCTCCCCCACATCAGGCCCGTGCATACAGCCTGTGAGCAGCACGCGGATGGGCATGAAGAGGCGCTTGCCCTGCCGGGGAATGAAGACGGAGGGGGAAGGGGGGAGGTGGGGGGAAGGAACGGAGGGGGAGAAGCGGGGTGCGAGGGGCATGTTGGACGCCTCACCCACATGACGAGGAGTGGGATGGGGTGGGGGTGGTGGGCAGAACTGAAACGACATTGCATACAAAAGCAGAGCCTTGGCTTGGCACTGCCATATCCAGCTTCCCCCCCAACTCACTCCACCCATCCTGCCTTTCCCCTGCCATCCCCACTGCTGTCGTTTTGAGCACAACGTGATCCACTTCTTCCAAGCGGCAGCACCTATATTCCCTTCTCACCCCCTCTCCCCCTCCTCACCCTGCCCCACTTCCCTTCTCACAACTCACACTCTCCCTCCCCTCCCCCTCCTCACCTTGCGGCCAGTGGCCTTGCCGAACCCCTTGATCCACTTCTTCCACGTGGCAGCGCCGCCATCCACCGCTGCCAGCAGTGCTCCGCTCTCCCACTCCGCCAGCAGCGCCGCCCTCACTTCGTCCAGCCCGTCCTCCACCACTGCCTTGGCCTCCTCGCTGGAAGCAGAAGGGTAAGTAGGAAAAAGATCAAGGCAGAAGGGGAAGGAGCGAGGGCATTAAACGTTAGCAGCGCTGCCCTCACTTCGTCCAGCCCGTCCTCCACCACTGCCTTGGCCTCCTCGCTGGTGGTTGTGAGGGCACAGGGGTGAATGCAAAGGGGAAGGGAAATGGAAGGGAGAGATGAAGCAGCAGCGCCCCGCTCTCCCACTCCGCCAGCAGCGCTGCTGCCCTCACTTCGTACTGCCCATCCTCCACCACTGCTTTGGCCTCCTCGCTGGTGGGGAGAAAGAGAAGCATGGGGAAAAATGAGGGAGGGTTATAGAGATAAAGAAAGGCAAGGGAGATGAAGAGGGAAGTAGTGAGGACAACCCATTGGCACTAGTGGCTGGCCGCATTTCCCCCTTGCGCTGCCGCCCTGCCACTACCACCCTGCCACTACCACCCTGCCACTACCACCCTGCCACTACCACCCTGCCACTACCACCCTGCCAGCATCCCCCTGCCACTGCACCCCTGCCAGCGTCCCCCTCCCACTGCACCCCTGCCAGCGCCCCCCCCTCCGTGCCAGCAGCGCCTCCCGTGCCCTATGGGCAGTCCATACAGAGTGACATAGCATCGGCACACCCACTAGCAGGATGCACGAGGGCAGAGGCTCGCTGCTCACCTGGCGAGTGTGTCCTGTCAAGGAGCCTGGCGAGTGTGTCCTGTCAAGGAGCCTGGCGAGTGTGTCCTGTCAAGGAGCCTGGCGAGTGTTTCCTGTCAAGGAGCCTGGTGTGCTTAGCTTGAAAGCGTTGTTGAGAGGGCAGAGGCTCGCTGCTCACCTGGCGAGTGTGTCCTCCAAAGGGTACGCCAGCAGGGCCTCCAGTGTCGCATGAGCATCTGTTTCTGCCATTCAATACCGGCTGTGAACACTTGGCAACAGCTGATTGCTGGTGACTACTAGCGACCACTGGCAATCAGGTCAGGCGAGAGCTGCTCGCATCTCACCTGGCGAGCGTCTCCTTGAGAGGGAATGCCAGCAGCGCCTCCAGTGCTGCATCGGCATCTGTGACCAGCTCCAGCCCGTTGCGCACCAATGATGCTGCTGCCTGCTTGGCAGGCACGGCAATGTGCAGGCGGGCAATGTGGAGGCGGGCAATGTGGAGGCGGGCAATGTGGAGACGAACAATGGGAAAGGAAAGGAAAAGGATTAGATAAACAATCGGCATCTGTGACGAGCTCCATGGTTCAGTGGTTAAAGCACCGTGCGGATGCTCACGCCCTCACTTCCACCGCCCCATCACCCCATCGCCCCATCCCCCCTCCTCCCATCTGCCCCTCCTTTCGTCCCCCACACCCCCCCCACCCCCCACCTGCGTGCTGCGGCTGGTAGCGTCTGCTGACGCCAGCAGGCCACTATTGAGAATTCTCAAAAGTATCTCCTCCCCCTCCCTTCCCCTCCAACCCCCCTCCCCCCCCACCCTTCCCACCTGCGTGGTGCGGCTGGTAGCATCTGCTGATGCCAGCAGGCCACTGGCATGCCACTGCTCGGCGAGCAGCTGCGTGGAAGCTTCCTCGGACAGCTGCCGGAAGTGCTGGCCGTTGATCCAGCGCAGCTTGGCGTTGTCGAAGATGGCGGCGGACTTGGTGACGCGTGAGAGAGAGAACTTCTCAACTGCAGTTAGGAGCATGACAGGGAAAGGCGGCGGGCAGGGAAATGAGTGAGTGACAGGGGGCTTTTGAGTTGATCCACCGCAGCTTGGCAATGTCCAAGACCGCGGCCCATTTGGTGACGCGGGAGACAGAGAACTTCTCAACTGACGGAAGGGGGGGCGATGCGAGGGGGGTTGCGCAATGGGGTGGAAAAAGAAGGGAGTGACGAGGATAAGCTGTTGGTTTACCGCAGCTTGGCGTTATCAAAGATGGCCGCGCTGTTGGTGACGCGTGAGAGGGAGAACTTCTCAACTGCAGTAGGAGGGAAGAGGGGGGGGGCATGCAGTGACAGGAGCTGGCCATTGATCCACCGTAACTGAGAGAGACAACAGGGGAGGGGGGGTGAGGGAGGTTGCACAAAGGGGTGGCAGAAAGAGGGAGTGACCGGGATAAGCCGTTGATCCACTGCAGCTTGGCGTTTTCAAAGATGGCGCCACTCTGGCTGGGTGACCAGTTGCTTATATCCACCCACAGCTGAGGATATAAGCTATTGGGAAAGTTAAAACTCCACTGGGGTGAGAGACAAGAAAGGGGGTGTTGGGGGTGGCAGGAGGTGCGAGGACAGGACATGTGAGGGGCCCTCGATGCAGTGCAGGGGCAGTAGATGGCCATTGGCGTGCTCTCTCTCTGGTAGCCTGAGAAGGAGAGGAGAACTTTCGACTGCACTGAGAGAGGGGAGCGTTCTGCCTGTCGGATTACCTGGTAGTATTAGCATGAACGCTGCACCTGATGCCATTCAGCACTCACCGAGCTGCGAGGGCGTGAAGATCTCGTCCTCCGTGCCGTCGTTCCACCCCAGCAGCGCCAGGTAGTTCACCATCGCCTCTGGTAGGAAGCCCAGCTCCTTGAACTGCAGCGGGGCGGATTAGGTGCGACAGCGGGAGAGAAAGGAGGGGAGAGGATGATGGTTAGGAAGCGAGAAAAGCACGATGCGAGTAGCATCGCGAGATAGTTCACCGGGGCATTAGCAAGAAGCCCAGGTCCTTCAACTGCACGAAGGGGTTCTGGTCTGGGGTTAAGGGAGTAGAGAGGGGTGAGAGAAAAGCAATAGCGAGAGCACGGATGCGTACACTCCAGTTGAGCAGGGCCTGCCAGGTGGCTCATCTGGCACTGCTCTGCTCACAGGCCGTGTTTTTTGAGAATTCTCAAAAGGCACTGCTCACGGGCCGCCTCGGGCTGGGATACGATCCACGTGGTTCAAGGCAGGGGCGCTCAGAGGTGGCTGACTGTGACTTTGAGAGCTTGAGGCGGCCAGGGAGCAGTATACGAACAAACCACATAATTCAAGGCACACAAGTCCGCCTTCCTCTCCCCCTTATCACTCATTTTCAATTCCCCTTCGCCTCCTCTCTCCCCCCTCTCCCCGTCCCCCCTCGTACCTGCCCAACGGAGGTGGCGCCGTGGCGCTTGGAGAGCTTGGAGCGGTCAGGAGCGAGGATGAGCGACACGTGGCCGAACGTGGGCATGGGCAGACCCAGGGCCTGGCGGGTGGGGTGAAGGGGGTGGTGAAGAGTGGGGTGAAGAATGGGGTGAGGTGCGTCGAAGGGAGGGGCCGCGGATGAGCGACACATGGCCGAATGTGGGCATGGGCAGACCCAGCGCCTGGTTGGTGAGGTGCGGGTAAAGGGAGGGGGCGAGGGAGGGAGGTGAGTGGGCGGTGAGTGATGAAGGGAGTAAGGTCAAGGCTTGCAGAGCTTGGAACAGTCAGGGGCGAGGATGAGCGACACGTGGCCGAACGTGAGCATGGAAGGAGGGTTGAAGGGCATGGGGTGAGTAGGGGCAAGCATGCATGCAGGGGCATAGGTCCTGGGAGTCCTATCCTGTGGTATGCATGGCAAGCAGGGCGCGGAGGGCAAGCAGGGCGCGGAGGGCAAGCAGGGCGCGGAGGGCGAGCAGGGCGCGGAGGGCAAGCAGGGCGCGGAGGGCAAGCAGGGCGCGGAGGGCAAGCAGGGCGCGGAGGGCGAGCAGGGCGCGGAGGGCAAGCAGGGCGCGGAGGGCAAGCAGGGCGCGGAGGGCAAGCAGGGCGCGGAGGGCAAGCAGGGCGCGGAGGGCGAGCAGGGCGCGGAGGGCAAGCAGGGCGCGGAGGGCGAGCAGGGCGCGGAGGGCGAGCAGGGGTGCACGCACCTCGTAGATGAGCGCCTGGCGCAGAGTGTTGGGCAAGTGCTCCTCCGCTCTGATTGGTGGGTGGGAACGGAAGCGAGCAAGGGTGTGTGTGTGTGTCGGTTCGTGCGCGTGGGTGCGAGGAAGCTGAATGTGGATGCGCATACCAAGCACGAGTGGCCTTCAATCTCCCTCAGGCACGTGTGTGTGTCTGTGTGTGTGTGTGTGTGTGTGTGTGTGTGTGTGTGTGTGTGTGTGTGTGTGTGTCTGCGTTCGTGCATGTGGGTGTGTCTGTGGTGTGTGTGGGTGCCATGTGTGTGTGGGCGGGTGGGGGGGAAGGGAGGGGGGAAAAAGAGGGCATGGTGACCTGGCAGCACACTGACATGGCAGCACGTCGACTTGACTCACCTGATGACGTGGGAGATCTTCATGGTGGCGTCGTCCACAGTGACACAGAAGTTGTACACTGGCTGCCCGTTGCTGCGCAGCACCACGAAGTCACCCAGGGTATCCGTGTTCCACGCCACCTAGTTAGAGGGGGTCAACACAAGTCAACAGATGTCAACGCCAGTTATCCACAGTGACACAGAAGTTGTACACTGGCTGCCCGTTGCTGCGCAGCACCACAAAGTCACCCAGGGTATCTGTGTTCCATGCCACCTGGCAGGGAAGTCAATGCAAGTCAAAGGAGATCAGCACAATGCAAGTCAGCAGGAGTTCAAAAGAGCATTGCTCCTCAGCACCACAAATTCTCCCAGCGTGCCCGTTTTCCACCCCTCATGACAAGGTCAAGCGAAGTCAACAAAGGACAGCAACAGTAAACGCAGGTCAATACCAGTCAAGGGAGGTGGACAAAAGTCAACAGTGGTCAACAACAGTCAACCCAAATCAGCACAGCGTTGCACCTAAGCATCACGAAGTCCACTGCGTCTATTCCATGCCACCTGGCAGATGAGAGTCAGAAGAAGTCAACAGTGGTCAACGGAGGTCAACACAAGCTGCGTAGTAGCTGCATGGTTCATGGCACATGCATGTCTCTCACCCATCCCATCCCATCCCATCCCATCCCATCCCATCCCATCCCATCCCATCCCATCCCATCCCATCCCATCCCATCCCATCCCATCCCATTCCATCCCATCCCATCCCATCCCATCCCATCCCATCCCACCCCACCCACCCCACCTCACCCCATCCCATCCCATTCATGCATGCATGCACACAGCTGCTGTCTGTCTCATCTCACCTCCCCTCGAACAAGGTCGTTGATCTTAATGACTTTGTTGGGTGGCACTCGGAAGCGGAACGAGTGTGGCGTGCCCTTTGCCAGCTCAGCAGCCACCTCGTCCTCGCTGGCCCGCGCCCACTTGCCCGCGTACTTGGGAGGAAGCTTCTTCGCCTCCTGCTCCGCCTTCATTGCTGCTAGCTCCTGCATGCATGCACGGGGAGAAGAAAAGAACATCTCGAGTTGAAAAACGGCATCGTCCCCTTTTTGTTCTATAAGAAACACCTATGCTCCGCCTCCTGCTCCGCCTCCTGCTCCGCCTCCTGCTCCGCCTCCTGCTCCGCCTTCCTGCCTCTCCTCATGTGCCACCTATTCGAAACCCGCACCTTCTCATTCCCCTTTCAGTGCAGAAGCAGCGGGTAGCGGAACACCATGCCTGACGCCATGAGCTTCTCTGTCAGCTCGTGGCGAATACCCATGCAGCACTTCTATTCCTTCCCAGCCCACCTCTAAAAAACCCCACCACCTCATTTCACCGCACACGAGGTTCCCATCACATCACCTCTCACCACCGCTCCTCACCTCATCGAAGCAGAAGCAGAGGTAAACCATGCCCGATGCCAGCAGCTACTCAGTCGGTTCCTGCTGCGAACCTCCTAAACCTCCCAGTTCTGCTCATCAACACCCCTCCCATCACCTCTCAGCACCGCTGCTCACCTCATCAGTGCAGAAGCAGCGGTACACCATGCCAGACGCCAGCAGCTTCTCAGTCAGCTCGCGATAGATCTCATTGCGCTCTGACTGGCGGTACGGGCCCAGGGGACCGCCCACGTCCGGGCCTGTCACCAGTTACAGATGGCAGCGACAAGGAGAGGTAGCAGGGGACAGGGGGCGTGGGGCAGGGGTCAGGGGGCGGGGGGCAGGGGACAGGGGAGAAGAGGGAGAAGGTAAGCGGATGAAGACAGCTCGCGGGTAACTTTCCTTGCTCTGAACCCCTCCCCCTCATCCCTTTCCCCTCATCTCCCCCCTTATCCTCATCCCCCTCCCCCTCCCCTCCCCCTCTTCTGCTCACCATCGTCCCCTCCCCCTCCCCTCCCCCTCTTCTGCTCACCCTCGTCCCCTCCCCCTCCCCTCCCCCTGGTTCTGCTCACCCCTGTCTCGTTTCCTTCCATCCGTTCTTCTCGCCCTCCTCCCATCACCCCACCCTTCGCCCGCTTCCCCCGTTTTACTAGCCCTCTTTTTCCTCCCCCCCACCGTTCCGCTCACCCTCATCTCATTACCCCTCCCCCACCCCCTCCCTTCCACTCACCCTCGTCCCAGTCGAGCCCCAGCCACCGCAGGTCGCGCACCATGGCGGCCTCGGACTCCGGTGTGGAGCGGTTCAGATCGGTGTCCTCCACGCGCAGCACGAACTTGCCGCCCGTCGCCCTGAGAGGCGAGGAATCGGGGATTTCGGGGGACGAAATAGGGATTTGGGCCAGAAGAAAGGAGAATGGGTTGCACGGAAGGGGAATGCCGTATGGGGGCAAACGAAGAAGCTACAGCCTCTATCAGCCGCGGGAGCAGTCTGCTGTGGAGGCTGGCCGTCAACCCTCGCAACCGCAGTCTGCTGCGACGGCAGGCCGTCAACTCTCACTTGCAGTCTCCTGTGACGACCGTCCGTCAAAACTCGCAACCCCAGCTCCTCGCTCAGGGAGGCGGAGACAGACGCTCGCGATCACGCGCACCCCATCTTCCGCTAGCATTTTCGGGTACGCAAAAGCTACTCACTGATTGGTACGAAACTCGTCAAAGCTAGAAAAAATCCATTCCGAGCTCCCCAGCTATCGACACTACCTGCATGAACTGGGTGTGCATTATAGGCGCCCTGCGTTATAGCCATCGGATTCGCCTTCAACTTCGACTACATTGGCTGGCCGAAACAGCTCATAACAAGCTAACGATGACCACGTCGCTAAACTCGCATGATGGCCAATAGCGTAATTTACGTGTGCTTAGGTTACTTTGTTGTCTTTTTTTCCCATTTTTTTCTCCTCCTCTTGTCGCATACAGTCGCACGCGCACCTCGCAAAGAGCCAGTTGAAGAGCGCCGTGCGAGCCCCGCCCACATGCAGGTTCCCCGTCGGCGACGGCGCGAATCGCACGCGCGGCTTCCCGTCGCTCCCCGCCGTCGCAGCATCGCAGCGAGCGCCACGACGGCTGGCGACGTGCCTCTGCGCGACGTGTGACGATTTGGCTTCACCCGAAAGGCTCACTTGGCTCAAACTGAGACCCGAAAAGAATGCCTTGGGAAAAGAACGGCTTCTCTGCGCCAATCGCTGCGCGGCTCTTCCGCCGAGCGACATCGCGACGGAGTACGGCGCTCTCGCCGCCGCCTGCGATACGGTCGCCATAGCTACCGCGTCTCGGATGCGAAAACGAATCGAGAATCGCGCTAAGCGTAATGGTAATCGTGAAGCGCGAGGGATTTACGCACAAGCTGCTACGAAGGTAACGACGAGACGAGACGCGAGCGAGTGAAGCTCGTCGGACCAGTGCAGCTGGGAATGGGAAATGCACGGCTATGGGGGAAATGGCTGCTACTGGGAGAACTGGAACTAGTAGGTTGTGGGGAAATTCTCGAGATTCCCAGCCTGCTCGTGTTGTGGAGAATCCCGAAGAAGGGCGTTGGGGGTTGTTATTTGAGTTTACCGCGGTGAAGTGCGATATTCCACGTAATAAGACGTTTACTCTGAATGTTTTAACGTTTGGGTACGGTTTGAGCAACCAGGATTGCGTTTGGGTCGAAAAGGATGGCGAGACGAAATCGTGAGGCTGACGGGGCGTGGGGAAGCGTGAAACGAGAGAGCGCCACGTGGAGTTTTCAACATCGCGAGCTGATAGGGCGTTGCGTGGAAAGAGGATGTATCTCGACCCAGTTAGTGGCAGACTCAGCAGAACTGCTATATGCTTGTATATCGTGCTCTGATGCGTATTCCTAATGCTTAGAGGCGTAGATCAGTCAAATTAGTGAAAATTGTCATTCTGGTAGAATACATTGCCAACGGATGATAGAGCTTCTTGGAATAACCAACCCAGACATATGATCCCACGATTTTTCACTCAATCTTCGCAACGCTGCTCAAATACCGACCAATCTCAATAGCGTTCTCATACCCTCCCTCAACACACCAACTCAGCGCAACACCCGTCAAATAATTCCCTCCAAGAAACACCCCTTCCATCTCTGCCTCTTCGATCCCTGTCTTTGCCGCCTCTATTCTTGCAAGGTGGCCAGTATTAAGCTGGGGAACGGCTCGCAGCCACACACGCACCCCGAGCGCCAGAGGAGGAGGCGCGGAGGGATGGAGGAGCGTGGTGCGCATGTCACAGTCCACTGCTGCTATGAGGTCTGTGTGGGACTGGAATGGAGAGAGGCAGGGGCATGGAGAGGGCAGGAGAAGGGGGAAAGAGGGAAGAGAGAGATGGAGGGATGGAGTGTGGGCGAGGCAGGGGCACGGAGAGTGCAGATCGGGAAAGCAGGCAGAGAGGGTGGGGGGAGGGTGGGGAGGATGAGAAGACGCCTGGTGTGTGGATAAGTCTGGGAAGATAGCTGGTGTGGCACCTAGCTTGGGTGGGTTCTGTGCACGTGGAGGTGACGGGTAGGGAAGAAGTCGGACAATTGACCACCGCGCAGCGATGTACATGGCGCGACGAAATGTATTCTTCTTGAAACAGTACCCCATGCCACACAAGCCACACCAGCCACTTGGCACACTCAGGCCACTCACATCCTCAAAAACGCCACTCACCATTTCAGCAACAGCATCGTTCCCCGCACCGCCCACATAGCAGATGAGCAGCACCCGACCGTCAGGTGCTCTGTTGGGGAAGAGGGCAGAACTGTAGATGCAGCCTGGGTGGGGAAGAGGGGAGAGGAAGAGCAGTGATGGAGGGGCACAGGTGAGTGCGATGCTAGCACGGTGCTTAGAGGTGCATCACTAAGCCTCTGAGAGCGTGGGTGCAGCTGCCCCTATTCCCCAGCCCCCCTCTCATCCCCGCTCCCTCTCACCCACTCTCTCCCACCACTTCCCCTCCTACACTCTTTCTCTCTCTCTCTCATCCCCAACCTTCCCCAACTCTCTCTCCCACCTCTCCCCATCTCAACCAGTGTGGCCAGCCCCTGGGAGCGTGGGTGCAGCTGCCAACAACACACTAAATCTGAGTTCTGTGGTGTACATGTGTGGCACGTGCCAGTGGTCTAGTGGTAGAATAGCACCCTGCCATGACGCTCGGTGCAGACCCGGGTTCGATTCCCGGCTGGCACAAATGGTTTTGTTTGTTTGTTTTCTTTGTTTTGTTTGTTTTTTTTTGTTTTTTTTTTGTTTGTTTTTTTTTTTTTTTCTTTTTTGCCTTTCTACACAGCCCACACAGCACACCGCACTGCCACATACAGACATCGTCCGCACTTCACCGTCGCGCCGCACACGATTCAAAATACGATCCAATCTCAAGCCCAACGACCAAAAAATTCTCCTGATTTCAGGTCGTGCGCTCGCAGCCTCGCTTTGACGCTTGGCAGCGTGAAGCTGTGTTCGTTGAAAAGCACTCCCCAGCTTTGTATTCTCCTCCCACCTCCCCGCATCTCACCTAGCGTCGTCACTCCCTGGGAGAGCAGATGCAGCTGCCCATATGCAGTCAGCCCCCCTGCCCTCCCAGCCCACACCCACCCTCTGGTTCCCACTCTCTCCCACCCCTTCCCCATCCGACTCTCAACCAACCCCGCAACGTCCCCACCCCTACCCCTACCTCCCCCCATCTCACCCCATCTCACCTAGCGTTGCTAGTCCCTGCGAGCGCGGGTGCAGCTGCCCATAACCTCACAGCCCCCCTGCCCTGGCAGCATCACGAGCCACATTCCCACTCTCCCCCCCGCTCGCACTCTCTCCCAGTCCCAGCAATCTCTCCATCTCACCCAGTGTGGCCAGTTCTTGAGAGCGCGGGTGCAGCTGCCCATACCCGCGCAGCCCCCCTGCTTGCCCCGCGCCCTCCCTGACGGCAGCAGCAGGGTAAGAGAGGGCCACGGATGCCATGGGCGGGTAGGGTATGGCTGCCAGCGCTGCTGCTGCTGTGGGCTGGGAGAGGGATGAGGGAATGGGGGAGCGAGGGAAAGAGGACAGGGGGAGTTTTAAATTCGACTCATAAGTTCCCCTAGCCGCCCTGCCCCCTCCCTGACAGCAGCAGCTGGGTAGGAAAGAGCCACGGATGCCATGGAGGTATGGCTGCCCGGGCTGCTCCTGCTGTGGGCTGGAGGGGGGAGAGTGGAAGAGAAGGAAAAGGAGAGAGGGAGAGGTGTGAATCATAAATTGATTCAAAAGGCCCGTTTTCCGCCCCGTGCTTGACTGATGGCAGCAGCTGGGTAGGAGAGAGCCGCAGATGCCGTGGGCAGGTAGGGTATGGCTGACAGCGCTGCTGCTGCTGTGGGCTGGAGGCGGGGGGAAGGGTGCAAGAGGGGAAGAGGGAAGAAGGAGAGAGGTGAATAATGAGTCGACTCACACGCCCCCCTGCCCACCCTGCCCCCTCCCTGACAGAAGCAGCGGGGAAGGAAAGAGACACAGATGCCATGGGGGTATGGTTGCCAGCGCTGCTGCTGTTGTGGGCTCGGAGGGGGGGGGGGGGGGGACCGAGGGACAGACGTGAGGAAAAGGGTTGGGGGAGGGGGAGAGGGCGGGGTGAGGGTGGAATGGAGGGAAGAAGTTTCCCGAGAGGAGGGAGGCAAGGTGGGGCGCATGAGAGGAAAGGCTCTCGGCGTCATGCCTCTCTCAAGAGAGTGTGCTACTACTGATGGCACAGTGGAGGACTTTTGACGCCTGGAAATGGGGCAGAGTGCGCAAGTAGACGCGAGGAGGGCGCGAGTGAAGCCGATGGAGTAGTGAATGGGGTTGGAGCAGTGAGGGTGAACGAAGACGAATGATTCAGAGAGAAATAGAGGGAGGGAGGAGGGGAGCACTCCATGTCGTCGTTCTTTCGACATACGCCTCCCCACACCCAGACGAGACATGTTTACTGCTGGGGGGGAGCAGAGGAGACATGTTTACTGCTGGGGGGGAGCAGAGGAGACATGTTTACTGCTGGGGGGGAGCAGAGGAGACATGTTTACTGCTGGGGGGGAGCAGAGGAGACATGTTTACTGCTGGGGGGGAGCAGAGGAGACATGTTTACTGCTGGGGGGGGGAGCAGAGGAGACATGTTTACTGCTGGGGGGGAGCAGAGGAGACATGTTTACTGCTGGGGGGGAGCAGAGGAGACATGTTTACTGCTGGGGGGGGAGCAGAGGAGGCATGTTTACTGCTGGGGGGGAGCAGAGGAGACATGTTTACTGCTGGGGGGGGAGCAGAGGAGACATGTTTACTGCTGGGGGGGAGCAGAGGAGACATGTTTACTGCTGGGGGGGAGCAGAGGAGACATGTTTACTGCTGGGGGGGAGCAGAGGAGACATGTTTACTGCTGGGGGGGAGAATGAAGAGCAGCGGTCCTCACAGAGAAAGCCCTGATGACGTCAGCAGCAACGTAAGCAGGCACAGTGAGCAGCACGGAGCGCGCGGCCACTCGTGTGCTGCCACATGGCGTGTTGTACGTCAGCACAGCGCCCCCTCCTGCCCGCTGCTGCATGCCCACCAGCCGCCACCCCACCCGCACTCTGCTCCCCAGCCTGTGGGAGAGAGGGGTTCATGGATGGGAGGGGAGATGTGGAGGGGTGAGATGGGGAGGGGAGGGGAGAGGTGGAAAGGGGAAGACGGGAAAACAGAGTGAATTAAAGAGTGGAGGATGGCGCAAATGGTGAAGGCTATTGTGGACGAACCTGGTCTGGTTCTACCAGTTGCTTTTTGTCCAGAGCTGCTGCTGTTAGCCGACTGAGCTGCTGCTGTTAGCCGACTGAGCTGCTGCTATTAGCCGACATCTATTGCAGTCAGCTTGCAATGCCATACCAGCCATTCCATACCATCCATTCCATACCATCCATTCCATACCTGCCATTCCATACCTGCCATTCCATACCTGCCATTCCATACCTGCCATTCCATACCTGCCATTCCACACCTGCCATTCCATACCTGCCATTCCATACTTGCCATTCCGTACCTCCAACCTATTCACACACGCTACCCAAGCCTACCCCCATATCTGCTACCAAACCTATCAACCAGCCCTGCCAATCCCACCTCCTGAACCTACCGGTCAGCCATGGCGCTTGTGAGAGTGGCCAACCCTGCGCGGAATGACCCCACTGACTGGCCCTGAGGCCTGGGGAGACGGCTGCAGGGGGCATGAGGGAGGAAGGGGGAGGGGACGTGGGATGGAGAGAGGGATGGAGAAGGGGATGGAGAGAGGGATGGAGAGGGGGATGGAGAGAGGGATGGAGAGGGGGATGGAGAGAGGGATGGAGAGGGGGATGGTGAGAGAGGGGGATGGGGAGGGGGATGGAGAGGGGGATGGAGAGAGAGGGGGATGGGGAGGGGGTGGAGAGGGGGATGGGGAGGGGGGGTGGGAGCGGGGAGGGACAGGAAAATGTTAAGTGACAGAGAGTGCGAGGGAGGGAAGAGGGATGGAGGAGGGATGGAGGAGGGGATGTGGAAGGAAGAGTAGGAGAAATGGAGGAAAGAGAAGTGTGGTACATCCACAGGTGGGGGTGGGCCTGTGAGGTGTGGGGCGAGGTTGAGGTGTGGGGCGAGGTAGAGCTGTGAGGTGTGGGGCGAGGTAGAGCTGTGAGGTGTGGGGCGAGGTAGAGCTGTGAGGTGTGGGGCGAGGTAGAGCTGTGAGGTGTGGGGCGAGGTAGAGCTGTGAGGTGTGGGGCGAGGTAGAGCTGTGAGGTGTGGGGCGAGGTAGAGCTGTGAGGTGTGGGGCGAGGTAGAGCTGTGAGGTGTGGGGCGAGGTAGAGCTGTGAGGTGTGGGGCGAGGTAGAGCTGTGAGGTGTGGGACGAGGTAGAGCTGTGAGGTGTGGGGCGAGGTAGAGCTGTGAGGTGTGGGGCGAGGTAGAGCTGTGAGGTGTGGGGCGAGGTAGAGCTGTGAGGTGTGGGGCGAGGTAGAGCTGTGAGGTGTGGGGCGAGGTAGAGCTGTGAGGTGTGGGGCGAGGTAGAGCTGTGAGGTGTGGGGCGAGGTAGAGCTGTGAGGTGTGGGGCGAGGTAGAGCTGTGAGGTGTGGGGCGAGGTAGAGCTGTGAGGTGTGGGGCGAGGTAGAGCTGTGAGGTGTGGGGCGAGGTAGAGCTGTGAGGTGTGGGACGAGGTAGAGCTGTGAGGTGTGGGGCGAGGTAGAGCTGTGAGGTGTGGGGCGAGGTAGAGCTGTGAGGTGTGGGGCGAGGTAGAGCTGTGAGGTGTGGGGCGAGGTAGAGCTGTGAGGTGTGGGGCGAGGTAGAGCTGTGAGGTGTGGGGCGAGGTAGAGCTGTGAGGTGTGGGGCGAGGTAGAGCTGTGAGGTGTGGGGCGAGGTAGAGCTGTGAGGTGTGGGGCGAGGTAGAGCTGTGAGGTGTGGGGCGAGGTAGAGCTGTGAGGTGTGGGGCGAGGTAGAGCTGTGGGAAAATTGGACGAGTGAGGATACACGCGAAAACAAACACATGTCGGATGGTTGCACGTACAAGTCTCGAGGCGCTGCCAGGTTTATTTCCCCTTCCCCCCCCCCTGCCTGGCTGAATCATCGCCCCAAGCAGCAAGCCCCCCTCTGTCTCCATGCGCCATGCCCCGTCACTACACACTCACAGGTCTCGAGACACAGCCGGGTTCTCATGCTCCTGCTTCTCCTTCCTCTCCCTGCCCAGCTGAATCACCCCCCTCTGCAGCAACCCCTTCTGGGCCTCCCATGCGCCATGCCCTGTCACTACACACTCACAGGTCTCGAGACACAGCCGGGTTCTCATGCTCCTGCTTCTCCTTCCTCTCCCTGCCCAGCTGAATCACCCCCCTCTGCAGCAACCCCCTCTGGGCCTCCCATGCGCCATGCCCTGTCACTACACACTCACGGGTCTCAAGGCTCTTTCGGGCTCTCCTCCTCTTGCTGCTTTCTCTCCCTGCCCAGCTGCATAATCCCCCCCAGCAGCGGCCCTCCTTCTGCCTGCATGCGCCATGCCCCTTGCCTGCATTCACAGGTCTCGAGCCTCTGAAGCGTTCTGTTTCTGCCTCCTCTCATTTCCGAGCTAAATCAGGCCGCCCAGCTGCGGCCCCCCTTCTGCCTCCATGCACCATGCTTGCTCATTGCACTCACAGGTCTCGAGGCTCTGCCGAGTTTTCCATCTCCATCCTCTCTTTCCCCAGCTGAAAAAACCCACCCAGCAGTTTCCCCCTTTGCCACCATGCGCCACGCCTCGGCACAGCATACTCACGGGTCTCGAGGCTCTGCCAGGTTCTCCTTCCGCTTCTCCTTCCTCTCCTTCCCCAGCTGAATCATGCCCCCCAGCAGCGAGCCCCCCTCTGCCTCCATGCGCCATATGCGGTTGAATGCTGCCTGCATGCTCATCTGCTCCGCATCCCCTGCGAATATGCCTGCAGGGGGGAAGGGGTAATGGGGGGAGGATACGGAGAGAAGGGAAGAAATGGCTGATCCTTTTTGCAAGTGAAAATACCAATTGCTTGGTTGCTTGATTGAACGGCTGTGTGTGCCATGACACGTAGAAAGAACAACTGCTCTTGAAAGGAAAGCTTTGCAGACAGTCAGAGAAACAAAGCAGGTGCGTAAGAATCTGTGTCTCATTATGTGAGAACGAACTCAAACGCAGATGCACTGGGCTGCATTGAGTACAGTGTACGATTTTCTGAGATTTCTCAAAGATCGCTCACGAAATATATATATATATATATACATATTATATGTATATACATATATATACACATAACGCTTCGAGAAGGAGACGGGCTCATGAGAGCAGAAAGATTGAAAGAGCTTTTAAAGTGCCTCGAGCAGAAGGGGGGAGCGGATGCACGAGGTGTGCATGCAGAAGGGCACACGAATTTCGAAACAGTTTCTCGTCCTCCTTACAAGAGCAGAAGGGGTCAACCAGGCGGTGCAGCAGCTGCGAGCCGAGGTTGCGCGTCACAAACTCTGACACACTCTCCTCCTTGCTGCCAGCTGGCTGGGGCGTGGAGAGGAGGGGGGGTGCATGGCACACATGGGTGCATGGCACACATGGGTGCAGTGCATGGCACACATGGGTGCAGTGCATGGCACACATGGGTGCAGTGCATGGCACACATGGGTGCAGTGCATGGCACACATGGGTGCAGTGCATGGCACACATGGGTGCAGTGCATGGCACACATGGGTGCAGTGCATGGCACACACGGGAGCAGTGCATGGCACACATGGACTCACTTAAACTCGGCAAGAAAAGAATCTTTACAAACTCTGACATAAGAGCAGTTCCTCATCTGGGCTGGTCCAGTTTTCGTCTCACCAGCGGTGGTCTGATCCCCACGAACCCCAGTGCCGCCCGCAGCTTGCCGGCCAGCGTCAGCAGATCCGAGGAGATCAGATCGGCGGGACCCGAGGGAATGGGACGCAGCTTGCCGTCCCAAAAGACGTAGCGCGGAGCATCAGGCGCTCCCAGCACGAGATCAGACAGAATGCCACAGTCCAACTGTGGCGGTGGAGAGTGGGTGCGGGGTGAGGGTTGTGAGAAGGCAGTGGAAGCAGGTGCGTCAGGTGGACACGTAGCGAGGCGCCAAGGAATGGCCGGTTGGACACGTAGCGAGGCGCGTCAGGTGCCGCCGGCACGAGGTCGGAGAGAATGTCGCAGTCGAGCTGAGGTTTGTGAGGGGAAGGGGTTGGGTTGAGGGGGAAGGCAGTGGAGGCAGGGGGGAAGGCAGTGGAGGCAGGGGGAAGGCAGTGGAGGCAGGGGGAAGGCAGTGGAGGCAGGGGGAAGGCAGTGGAGGCAGGGGGAAGGCAGTGGAGGCAGGGGGAAGGCAGTGGAGGCAGGGGGAAGGCAGTGGAGGCAGGGGGAACGGGAAGGGAAGCCAAGGACTGGATGGCTGGACACGTAGCGAGGCGCGTTGGGGGCTCCCAGCACGAGGTTGGAGAGAATGCCACAGTCGAGGTGTGGGGGAACGCGGAATGGCAATGAGGGCAGGGGGAAGGGAAGATGGGAACGCGCATGGAGCATTGGGGGCTCCTAGCACAAGGTCGGTGGAAGCTAGGAGGAACATGGGAATGGCGCGGTTGAGCTGTGTGGGGGAGACGAGGGCGATAGGCAACGGGGGCAGGTGCAAGGGGGTGGCAACAGGACCAGGCTGGCTAGAATGCCGACTAGAGCTGTGGGGTGGTTGGGGGTGGCAAAGGGGAGGAGCGAATGCAGAGGTGCAGGAGGCTATAGGGGGAGGCTGGAACCAGCTTACTAAGTGTGCGCAGCAGAGGGTGGACGTGTGAGAGGAATGGAGCGGGAACGAGGGAGAGGCGATGAGGGAGAGAAGAAACGACAGAAAAAGGGTAAGAGAACAGAGAGGATTTAAATGGCGAGCTTGCGAGCAGCGGCACACAAGGACAAACGAAATTCAAATGACTGATGGTACGGTTTGATGTTCGACATAGCCCACAGCCCACTGCTGCATAATAGCACACCACAGTGCAGCATGGTAACCTGGTAACTCACACCACAGCGCAGCATGGTAACCCGATAACTCACACCACAGCGCAGCATGGTAACCCGGTAACTCACACCACAGCGCAGCATGGTAACCTGGTAACTCACACCACAGCGCAGCATGGTAACCCGGTAACTCATACCAGCGCAGCATGGTAACCCGGTAACTCACACCACAGCGCAGCATGGTAACCTGGTAACCCATACCACAGCGCAGCATGGTAACCCGGTAACTCACACCACAGCGCAGCATGGTAAACCGGTAACTCACACCACAGCGCAGCATGGTAGCCTGGTAACTCACACCACAGCGCAGCATGGTAACCCAGTAACTCATACCAGCGCAGCATGGTAACCCGGTAACTCACGCCACAGCGCAGCATGGTAACCTGGTAACCCACACCACAGCGCAGCATGGTAACCTGGTAACTCACACCACAGCGCAGCATGGTAACCCGGTAACTCACACCACAGCGCAGCATCGTAACCCGGTAACGCACATTTGAGTGCAGCATGGTAACCCGGTAACTCACACCACAGCGCAGCATGGTAACCCGGTAACTCACACCACAGCGCAGCATGGTAACCCGGTAACTCATACCAGCGCAGCATGGTAACCCGGTAACTCACACCACAGCGCAGCATGGTAACCTGGTAACCCATACCACAGCGCAGCATGGTAACCCGGTTACTTACACCACAGCGCAGCATGGTAAACCGGTAACTCACACCACAGCGCAGCATGGTTGCCTGGTAACTCACACCACAGCGCAGCATGGTAACCCAGTAACTCATACCAGCGCAGCATGGTAACCCGGTAACTCACGCCACAGCGCAGCATGGTAACCTGGTAACCCACACCACAGCGCAGCATGGTAACCTGGTAACTCACACCACAGCGCAGCATGGTAACCCAGTAACTCACACCACAGCGCAGCATCGTAACCCGGTAACTCACATTTGAGTGCAGCATGGTAACCCGGTAACTCACACCACAGCGCAGCATGGTAACCCGGTAACTCACACCACAGCGCAGCATGGTAACCCGGTAACTCACAGCGCACTGCAGCATGGCGTCGCTGGGTTGGAAGCTGTGAGGCCCCTCCTCCCACACATACCCCTCGCTCTCTGTGCCTGCCTCCCCCACCGTTGTAGTCACATTCCCGCCCACGCGCTCCCGCGCCTCCGTTACAAGCACGCGCGGCACGGCGTCCGCGTGCCGCGTCGCCAGCGCGAACGCCGCTGACAGCCCCGAAATCCCCGCGCCCACCACCACGCAATCCGCCTCTTCCGCGATCGCCGCTTCAGATCCATCCGCTTTATAAGAAGCCTCGGAATTCACTAAGGCTGTCTGCCGCCGCCATTTGCCTGTTCGCCGTGCGACAGTAACACAGTTACCACCGTCGCCGGGACCGCCTGGAATCAAGCGGCGGTCTCGGCGGCGGGAGAGATACAGCGCTTTGTCTGCGCGCAGGTTCCGCAATTCCCCGCGCATTCCGTGGAATTTCCGCACGGCCGCATGCGTGGGATGGGCGGAACGCGCGGGGCGCGGACGGAATGGCTCGCGCCGTGCGGAGCAGCGAGGGGGGAACGGGTCAGCAGCGACGATGACTGGCGGTGCGCGCGTTGACACGAGCCCTTGCGACGCGAGTGAGAATCTAACGGCCATGATTCGTCGATGCGACAGAATGGGTTAGCGGATTGGCGTGACGGGAAGTGACTGGGATGTTGCGGGGAAGCTAGCGGAATCGGGTGGTGTCGCTGAAGTGTGTCGCAGGAATCGCACAGAGAATTGTCGCACGGAATGGGCAGGATTGATAATTTAGGCAGCTCGATGACACTCTAGTGCATTCGATACCACTTCGTAGAAGGTGGAACCAGTTAGAGACTAATGAGACTTCCAGTCATGACTGGGCGACTCGAGTTTCAGTGCAACTTGTTTCAGGTGGTGGATGGAAAGGAATTTGTACGCCTTATCCGAGAGAGATTGCTCCAGAGCATCTAGGGGAAAAGAAATGAGACTTAATATGGCGTTACACACCAGTGAGAGATTAGCAACCCCCACTTCACGAAATTTACTTTCAGCTTGTGCCAGTATATATGGGAGCCAATAGAGTTGGATATGATACTTGTAGCAGCACTATTACGGAAAATGATCTATTTTTTCTATTGATTTTTTCCATATGCCAATCTAGAAGGCTTAAAGCGTTATCAGGAATTTTTCCCCAAAATTCCTTATTTTCAGCCTACGGTAGTTTTGTGTACCTATACTGCTTTTTCAGTGTTTAGATTTGTTACAATCCCAAGGAGGACTTAGCGAAGGATCGCTCAGGGTTGATCGCATCGTACTGTTGCAGCGGAAGTTTGAACCTCAGGTCAGAGTGAATGTAAATGACTGAGTTGATAAAAGCATGCATACATCGGGTTTATATAAGAGTACAGGGGAATACGAAAAAACCTAGACTAGCCATGTACTCTAAGGGGTACATTCCCTTATTGCAGCGAATTCAAACCGTGCGGCACGGGAACCCGTTTTGAACATGTTCCCGCTCTTTTCACTTCAACTGTTTCTGCCTGCATCGGTCTTGGTCAGACGGTTGCTGTGTCGCTTCGACTCTTCTGACTCCTCGACTTCGTACTCGGTAGAGTCGGCTCCTACAGCATACAGGAATGCCTTCTCATAAAACTTCATGTCGTAACACTCCCCTTCATTCCTGGGCGCAGGAGGGGCTGACTCGCTTGACTACTCCGGTGATGTCAGAGTAGTGCTTGTACTGCTGACGTGGCAGACGCTTGGTGAGGAAGTCTGCTGCCATCTCAGTAGTCGGGCAGTAGGCGAGGTCAACTTTTCCCTGGTCAATTTCGTCCTTGACGAAAAAGTACCGAAGCGCGATGTGCTTCGTGCGGTTCACGAAACCTGGCTTGTTCGCGATCTTGATGGCACTCTAGGCGTTGCAGTGAAGGCGAAAGGTGGGCGAGGTTGGAAATTTCGCCTCCTGTAGCAGCTCTTGCAGGTACAACCCTTCGCGAACTGCTGCTGTCGCGGCGATGTATTCTGCTTCAGCTGATGACATGGCAACCAACTCCTGCTTCTGCGAGTTCCAAGAGATTGGCCCAGTGGGTTCTAGGAGAAAAATGAAGTCGGTTCGGGACCGTCAATTTTCAGGGTCAGCTGCATGATCTGCGTCCACGTAGCCGTTGAGGTTGAAGGAGGTCGTTGTCAGCGTGGAGTAGGAGAGCCCGATGTCAGGTGTGGAAACGAAGTACTGCAGGGCGCGCTCGAGGTCCAGCTGGTTCTCAGCTACTGGCTTGCGGGAGTACTGTGCCAGTTGGTTGGTGATGTACGGAAGGTCGGGTCGGCAGGTGACAGAGGCGAATAGTAGGCACCCCAATTTCTGCTGGTACATTTGGAGCCCTGCAGGCGTCAGGGGTTTTTTGTCCGTTTTGTAGTTGGCACTGGGGTTGTAGTAAGGAGTTGAGAGTGGTGCGGGCGAAATGTTGAAGCGTTCCCTTAGCTGCTCTGCGTACTTGGAGGCTGTCAGGTGAATTGCCTCTGGCGCGTAGGTGATGTTCAGGCCCAGAAACTGTTTCACACTGTGGTTGATGGTGATGTCAACACGCTGCGCCAGGTTCTCTTCAAACTGATTAAGGAGCTTGCTGCAGGTGCCCGTGTACAGCAGATCGTCGACGTAAACTGTAAAGAGGATGTAGTCGCCATTGAAGGCGATACATTCCCGGGTCGTGCGGCAACTGCTTGAAGCCGATCTCGAGGAGAATCTTGTGCAGATGCTGCTGCCAAAGGCGAAGCGCCTGCTTGATCCCGTAAAGGGATTTCTTCAGCTGACAGACCCTAGGATCCCCCTCTCCGTAGGTGTGAGGTTGTTCCACGAAGATGGTAGCATCCACCAACGCGTAAAGAAACGCGTTTTTCATGTTGATCTGTCGCAGTGGCAGGTGCTTAGCGGCGGCAATGGCGAGTAGAATCCGGACGGAGGTGTGGCGACCCACGGGAGCGAAGGTCTGGTCGAAGTCGATGCCGTGTCACTGATCGTACCTGCGTACGACCCAGCGTGCCTTGAATCGCTCGATGGTGCCGTTAGTCTTCAAGCAAAAAACCCATTTTCCGCTGAGTACCCTCCTCCCCTTCACTGCTGCACGATTGACGAGGACCCATGTGTCTCGAGACTCCAACGCCTTTAGTTCTGCATCCATCACAGCACGCCACTCCTTAGCATGAGGGCCGGCTAGAGCCTGGCGAGGGTATTGGGCTCCACGGCCCGTGCGAGGGTAGTGACGGACGTGTGCAGGCCGAGGATTTGTAGACCTGACACGTTGGTGGTGTCGGTGTTGGTGGTGACTTCCACCACGTCCTTGTCTCCGCTTTCATAGCCGGGTGCTGCGGTGCTTGGCTCTGCCTAGCGTCGTGATGGTCATGGTGCGGGGTCATCATCACTGTCATCGTCGTCGTCGTCGCGCGGGCGAGGCGGGATGCTGGGATGTTCGTCGGTGTCGTCGCGGTCTAGTGCTGCTGCTGCTGCTTCGTCTTCTGTAGTCGCAAAGCTGCGACCGATGTTGACGTAGCCTCGTGCCTCGTTGCAGCGCTCGTCCTAGTTCTTCTTGTGTGAGCTCCCCTTCTTCGAGCTCTGCTGTTCCCCATCCTCCCGTGGTGACCGTGCCGCTTGCGCTGGCTCCCCATGCTCCAGTGGCGGATGCCCAGGTTGCGCCGCCTTCTGGTTCGTAATCCTCGTCTCCCCATGCTCCTCGTCGTGCTGATTCTTCGTCCCATCCTGCCGCGATACGCTCCTCATACGGCTTTTGTTTCTTTTCTGCCCGGGCCTTATCATGTTCTTCCTTAACGCTCAGCTCCCCTTCTGTGTCAGGATCCTTCCTGGCCGGGTCAATCTCGCGGCGGTAGACTTCACGAGTGTATAGGCGCGGTCGTCCTTCTTCGTCGAAGGTGCTGGTGTTGGCTTCGAGGACGAACCGGAGCGTTTCCGAATAGGGCCTTGGTCTCTCCACCCGCTGATGTCCGAGATTGTTGTTCGACTCACCGAAGATGCGGTAAGATGACACAGCGAGTTCTTCTTCAGCCATGCCTACGGATTATGCCTCGGCACTCTCCGCTTCCTGGATTGTTGTGTACTCCTTTTCAACTTTCTCCGTGCGGCTCGCCGTGGGTGTGTGACATGTTGTGTAGAGGCCATTGATGTCTGGCTCGTGCAGGTTGATCTCGCGGGGATGAGGACTGCGGCGAACCCACGGTCGTCCGTCTGGGTGCTCCCATGCTTTCTCGTCCATGTAGGCGAACTCGAGAGGGACGAGGTCCACGAGTTCGTCGGATGATGCTTGGCAGGAAGGTACGTCGAAGTCTAGGATATAGATCCCGTTGATTGAGCGGGCTTGTCCGAGGTATTTGAACGATTCGGGCGGTGTGTCAGGGTGTGTGGCGAGGTCCGTGGTAAGGATGACACCGCAGCCGCGAAGTTGTCCTGCCGAGAGGAGGTTGAAGCGGAAGTTTGGGACGTAGAGTATGTCGTTGAACGAGATGTGTGTGTTGCTGTCTCATGCTTGCAGGACCACGATGCCTTGCGCATTAGCGCGCAGTTGCTTGTTGTTGGCGACGGTGACGTAAGTTGCGGGAGCGCGTCTCAGGTTTGAGACGTATCGCGTGGATCCCACCATGTGCTGTCCGCAGCAGCTATCCAGGTACCAGGTGTTGTAATTGTCGGTGTTGTATCTACGCAGAAGTAGCGCCACTCGCGGAGTCACCAGGGTTGCCTTGTAGTGCCGGTGGAAGTCTGGGTCTTTGTCCTCCTTCCATCCCACCGGTACGTAGCATTGGTTGTCATGTGGCGGGCTTTCCCGCAGTGTGATTGGCTAATTCCAATCCTGCTCGTCTTCGTCATACAGGTAATTGTGATCTTCAGTGAGGGGATTGTTCCAACCCTTTCTGGCTCAAGGAGTCTTCCTTGGATCTCGTTCTCTTCGTCAGGTTCAGCAGTGCGCCGTCGGCGTGTCGCCATATTTGCGATGATGTTTCTAGGAGCTCCTGATTGAGGTCCTTGAGTTAGCTGATGTTGGTGTTGTGCAGGAGGACGAGGTGCCTGATGCTGAGGCTGAGAGTGACGAGCGTCTTGTCGGCCGACCCAGTTGTTGTGGTGAGTGGAATTCGGGTGGCGATAGTTGGATCGGGATTTGCATCGATCCGTTGAGTGTCCAAAGACTATATATTTTGCAGTAATGGCGCCTTGGTTGTCGTCGCTCTTCACGGCTGTCTGCGTAGAAGGCGAGGCGCTCTCGGCGCAGCGCGGAGCTTGTTCTGCTCGAGTCCATGTCCTGCTGTTCAGTCAGGAGTGCGGCGCATAGCGCGGCTTCTGAGATGATTCCTCGTTGTCGGAGTAGCGCTTTGCAGGGCTTCCACTCTGGCCCGAGTCCTTGAAGGACTATGTTGACGAAGATCTCTTCTGAGATTGCGCTCCCATGCTTCGTGATCTGGCACGGATGTTCCGACAGCGGTTAATATAAGAATTCGCTTTCTCCCCGTGCCCCATCTTTGTCTCCATAAGCTGCTGCAGGAGCCTGCTAGCGGTAACCGAATCTTTCGGCTGATAAACCTCAACGAGGTGCTTCCAGGCTTCCAAGGCTGGAGCGGCGCTCTCTTTGTAGGAGCGGATGCTAAGTTGTTCCGCAGGCGTCATATTTCGCAGCAGCACACTTTACGCCATGAGGGACTCGCTGTAGTACTGAGCCCTGGCGTCGTCGGTGTCTTCCACCGGTTTAGAATAGGAGCCGTCGAAGTAGTGGTAGATCTGCGCTGTTTGTAGGAGGAGCTCAAGCTCAAAACTCCATGTGTAGAAATCCTTGCCGTCGAATGCGGTAGTAGTCTTGATTTTTGAAACGCTGAGAAAGCGTGTTTGCGCAGAGTTAATGACTTCATCACTTGGATGGGGGAATGTTGTTGTTGATTTGTCTGTGTCGAGGGAGAAGGTATGCGCAGCGGTATCACGGCTTTTCGTGGCCAGTTGTCCAAGTTGAGCTGGTTGGGAGAGGTTCCCGCATCGCCTTTGCACAGCTCTTGGAGTTCTTTCTCCATAGTTGAAAGTCGAGCGAATAACTGATCGAGTGCGGTAGTGCCGATCGTAGTTGTCGCCTCACTTGTCGCAGCCAGGTTGGCTTGCCCTTCGGCCGTCAGATTCGCTTGTCCTCTGGATCCACCGCCCATCTTGGTCTTGGAGCGTGTGCCGCTCGACAGATCAAGGTTCGGCGAATTTCACGGAAGTGAAGTTGCGAAGAATCCCTGAGTAGCTTGTGGAAACAAAGAACGAGGATGAATGACTATGAACGAAGTGAGTACAAATAGGAAACCCTAATTGGGTTGTACCCCCTATGGGATACCCCACTATAGCCTACAGAAACAAGTAAGCTATATGTTCTGACACACCCCCATAGGCAAAGTGGGGGAGAACAAGGGGTCACAAGACCAGTCAAGCAAAGCAAAGCAAAGCTCAGGGTGGATCACAAAGTCACCACGCATTCCGAGCACAAGTTCAAAGGCCACAAGGCCAGTTCACATGCAAGATCATATATAGAGATATACAAGAGCAAGAGTATATATATATGTGAAGGTACAAGCAAGGTCAAGAGGAGAGCAAGTGAGGCAAGACAGGCACAAGACCCAACTGCGTGCAGCAACGCTGATGATCACAAGGCGCAAGTGCCTTGGTGAAGACATCAGCAGTGTTGGCCTCAGAGGCCACGTACGCAAGTCGCAGCTGTCCACGCTGCTGTAGCTCACGAGCAAGAAAGTAGCGAAGAGCAATGTGCTTCGTTCTGTGCTCCAGTCGCTGCTCTCGACACAAGGCCAGCATGGCCTTGTTGTCTACGTACAGGACTGGAGGAGAACGAGGCTGCTCTCCAAGGTCGTTCAGCAGGTAGGTGAGCCAGCGTAACTCCTGTGCAGCCATAGCCCCAGCGTAGATCTCAGCCTCACAACTGGAGCCGAGAACAGAAGACGAGCGGGTAGCCCGCCACGAGACAGAGCCGGAACCAAGGCTGAAGGTGTAACCCTGAGACGACCGCTGCGTAGCCTGGTCGTCAGCCCAAGAAGCGTCTGTGTGCTCAGTGAGGACCACTGGACTGCGCCCTCCAAGCACTAGTCCCATGCCCGACGTACTGCACAAGTAGCGCAACACCCTCTTCGCTGCAGCCATGTGCTCTGGTCGGTGTCTCCCAGGAGCAACAAAGCGTGCGAGAATGCTAAGAGGGTATGCGAGGTCAGGTCGTGTGCAGGTCATCAGGTACATGAGGCAGCCAACAAGCTCTGCAAACGGGCCACTCGACTCTACGGACTCATCCGAAGGCAGAGCTGAGAGCGAGTGGCGAGTAGGCAGAGGAGTGGCCTGAGGCGAGGAGTACGTGAAGCCGAAGCGCTGAAGGACCTGCTGCACCATGTGTGACTGAGTCAGGGTAATGGTGCGGCGTGCTCTGTCCCGGGTGATCTGCAAGCCAAGGTAGCTGCGCAGTTCACCCAGGTCAGTGCACGTGTGTCTCTTCTGCAGCTCGGACTTCACGTAGGCGAGTCCAGCAGTGTCAGCTGTGGCAAAGACCAAGTCGTCGACGTACACGAGGATGTAGAACGGCGGCAGAGAGGTGTCGGTGCGCAGAAACAGCGACGGGTCGGCAGTGGAAGGAGCAAACCCAAGTGCCGCGAGCGTAGTCCTCAGTGTGTCGTGCCACTCACGTGGCGCCTGGCGGAGACCGTAGACTGGACGCCGGAGACTCCACTGGGTACCAGGAGGGAAAGACCCAGTGAAGCCAGGTGGGCGACGCAGCCAGATCTCCTCGTGCAGGCTGCCCTGCAAGAAAGCTGTGCTGAAGTCGAGAGAGTGCAGCTCGTAGTCACGGTGAGCAGCAACGTGTACCAGAACCCGAAGAGTGGTCATCTTCGGGGTGGGGGAGAAGGTCTGAAAGTAGTCAACCCCCTGCCGCTGACTGAAGCCACGAGCCACGTAACGCGCCTTGAAGACAGGCGGAGAACCCGGCGGCCGCTTCACCCTGAAAATCCACATGCCACTGACGATGTTCGCCCCAGGAGGGGGAACAGTGTCAACGTAGGTGCCTGTGGACTTCCAGGAAGCCATCTCTGCATCCATAGCTGCCTGCCACTGAGAGGAGTAGGGACCCTCTATCGCCTCCGCGTAAGAACGCGGAGTCGGGATGTCTGGTGCATCCGGGTCTCCCTCAGGGGCTAGCAGTACAGACGCGAGACGAGGTGAAGCGGCGGCCAGACACTGGAACTCCTCCTGCCTGTCCTCAAGGACGTCCGTGCCAAGGGCACACTCACCCCCGACGGACGGAGGACAGGCGGACTCAGACTCAGTGACAAGACGAGCAGCGTAGTCTAGACGACAGCGCGCAGCAAAGTCGACAAGCTCAGTGACAAGGGCAGACGCAGCAGACGACTCGAAGGAGGGGTCAGTGACAGCAGTAGCCAGGAGACGCGTGACAGTAGGACTGGCAGCACGAAGAGCGTCCGACTCCGGGTCGGCAAGAGCAGGAAGAGAGGAAGCAGGAGGAGAAGGCAAAGGGGCACGCAGAGGAGCAGTGGACGGACGCAGTGACATCCGGTGCGTGCCAGGGACAGGAGGAGGACGCTGACGCGACCCGCGACCACTAGCGCGCTCAGTACGAACAGGCGACACAGGACGAGACGCAGGCTCACGACGCTCAGTAAGACCTCCAGTCGGACCAGCGTAGGGAGAAGGAGCAGGCAAAGGGGAGGCAGGCTGTAGCTGTGGCTGTGACCGGACAGGCTGCGGACCCTCTAAGGGAGGAGGAGGAGGTGTAAGACCAAGAACCTGCTGCAGGAGCGGAACGAAGTACGGTCGGGGCCGCGCGGCGACGCTAGAAACAGCAGGAACAGCACCAGCAGCCCCGGCAGGAGCACCCACTCCAGCAGCACCTCCAGCAGCACCACCAGAAGCTCCAGAACCTCCAGCCGCAGCACCAGGAGCACTGTCAGTAGGGCCGCCAACGGCAGGCTCAGCGCCAACACCCTCAGCAGGACCAGCTCCAGGAGAACTCTCAGACTCAGCAGCTCCAGCACCCACAGTACGAGCGCCGGCGGGGCGCGCAGCAGCAGTACCCTCTGCAGTCGAAGAACCACCAGCACCAGCAGCACGCCTCCAGCGCCCGGCAAACCACTCACGCAGCTCCTGTGGGGAGAGTGGCTCCCGGCGAGAAGAAGCACCCCCAGGCACAGCACCTCCAGGCTCAGCACCCCTAGACACAGCACCCCCAGGCACGGCACCCCCAGGCTCAGCACCCCCAGGCTCAGCACCCCCAGGCACAGCACCCCCAGACTCGGCACCTCCAGGCTCAGCACCCCCAGGCACAGCACCCCCAGGCTCAGCACCCCCAGGCTCAGCACCCCCAGACTCGGCACCTCCAGGCTCAGCACCCCCAGACTCCGCACCCCCAGGCTCAGCTCCCGCAGCAGCACCAGAGTCACCAGTGACCTCGACAGGCTCGACCGCGTCTACCTGGGACACACCTGAAAGGGGCAGGACCCTGAGGGGGGAGGGGGACTACTGGGGGGCGACCTGGTACCAAGAAGAGCGGGGGTGGGGGGAGGGACGGAGTGCGGTAGGGGAAGAGGCGGTAGTAGGGTACCGACTCGTCGAACGTGACGTCCTGGGAGGACAGAACACGTCGAGAGGTGGGGTGGTAAAACTGCCACCCAGGGGCGTCGGGGGGGAACCCCAGGAAGACGCAGGGAGAAGCACGAGGGGACAGCTTGTCCGCAGACAGGTCGCGAACAAACGCCCGAGATCCCCAGACCCGGAACGCCGACGCATCGCCAACCTTCCCCGTCCACAGCAGGGCTGGGGAGGTCTCCGGTCGAGAGACCCTGGGGTGGAGGTTGATCTGGTGCGCAGCGTACCTGACCGCAAACGGCCACAGAAAATGGGGAGCAGCCGCATGCATCATGGACGTACGAGCGACGTCCATGACCATGCCAATGCGGCGCTCAGCAATCCCATTCTGCTGCGGTGAGTCCGGAAGCGTGAAGGTCTGACGGATGCCTCGCGCACGACAGTAGGCACTCAGGAGGCCAGAGGAGAACTCTCCGCCTCTGTCCGAGTGCAGACGCAAAACAGGGAAGTTAGAGCCAAAGCTCCTCCGAAGCTGGAGACGAGCTGCGCGGATCCAGTCGATCAACACCTCAGTGACCTCACCCTTGCTGCGCAAGGGGAAGACTGTGGTGTAACGCGAGTAGTCGTCAACCACCAGCAGGAAGTAGCGCTCCTGACCCTGTCCACGGACGCGGGCTGGGCCCCACACGTCCATGTGAAGCGTCTGCAACGGGGCCTCTGTCGGAGGAAACTGGGAGGAGTGAGGGGCAGCACGCTGGCGCCCCTCGACACAGGGGACACAGGCGGGGCCAGGGCCCGGAGGAAGGGGAGGGAGAGACCGGGGAAGACCAGACACAAGGACTCGCGAGGCCATGCCTCTGAGCCGAAGCAGAGAGGGGTGGCCAAGGCGGTGGTGCCAGAGGAGGGTCTCGTGAGACAGACGACGGCACGAGCAGGGGGCAGACTCAGGACCAGACCTGGACGCTGCAGCAAACACCTGACCAGACGAAGGGACCCTACCAGACTCAGCACCTGGAGGAGAAGCTGTGGTCAGTGTGTACAGGCTCGACCCTGGCCGACGTGTAAACGTAGCCAGGTGGCGACCTGTATCCGCCTCCGTGCAGTGGGTCACCCGCTGACGAGCAGGGGTGAACTGGTGGACACCCGCATCCTGGAGGTCAGCACCACTCACCAAGTTCGTCGAGAACGAGGGGAGGTAAAGACCAGTCAGGGTGCCAGAGGGGGCCGCCGGACACGGGAGGACAGTGGAGAAGCGAGACAGGACAGGCCCCCCAGAGGGGTCAGCCAGGGACACCGCAACCGGCCGACTCAGCGGCGTGAGAGTGGTGCGGTCCCGAAAGAAGGAGCGAGACGCTCCAGAGTCAAGGGTGAAGGTGTGAGAGGCCGAAGCCGACACAGTACCTGAGAGGGCAGACTCACCAGCACCTGAGAGCACAGACGCACTGGCACCTAGAGCAGCAGCCTCACTAGTACCTGACGCGGCAGTACCAATGCCCGGGTCGGGCGGGAAACACCGGTAACAGTCATCCTCATCACTACCAATCGCAGCATACATAGCAGAGAGAATAGCATCAAAATCAAGATCATAAATAGCTACACCAGCCCTAGACAGCTCTCCCCAGCGGGGGATCTCAGCTGCCTCCGGAAACTGCTGACGCCAGGCGTCAGTCAGGCGGCCAAAGCAGCGGCGGGCAGTGTGGGCGCCTCCACACCTCTCCCCTGCACGGTCACCGGTGCGGAGAACGTAGGGGCAAGGACCAAGCGCACCACCACGCTGACGCTGCGAGTACCACTCACGGAGCTGCTGAGGGGCGGGGACGGTGCGAGAGCGCTGCTGCTGCTGTGGCTGCTGCTGCGGCTGCTGCTGCTGCTGCTGCTGGCGCTGACCACCCCCGGAGCTGCTCCGCTGGGACGAGCCACTCCGACCCCCGCCTCCACTGCCACCCCCGCCTCCACCGCCACCCCCGTCTCCACCGCCACCTCCCCCACCAGGACCGTCGCCCCCACCGCTCCCACCGCCTCCTCCGCTACCACCTCCGCCGCCACCTCCGCCTCCACCGCCGCCACCAGTACCTCCACTCCCGCCACCACCCCCACCGCCACCCCCACTCCCCCCTCCACCCCCACCGCCTCCTCCACCGCCCCCTCTAGCTCCACCCGCTCCCTTGCCCCCCTTGCCCTTGCCAGAGCGGCGTCTGCCGCTGGGGGCAGACGCCGCGCCGACCGACTCAAAACCAGCGAGGTCGGCCGCAGCGGCAGAGGCGACAGAGGGCAGCAGGGGGGAAGGACCACACCCCTCAAAGATGGGGGTGCGAGGGTCACCCCGAGAGGCCCCTACAGCGACTATACTCTTCTCAGCCGCTAGCAGGGACTCCTCAAGGAGGTCGACAGTGAGAGTGGTGGGACAGACAGAGAGAAACTGGTCCCTAACGACACGAAGGGACTCAGGGAGACGGGTGATGAGAAAGTAGAGAGTGATGTACATGGGAGGAGGGTTCGCAGCGCGGAACTCAGCAGGAAGGGCAGCGCGGTAGCGGGTGTCACTAGTACGGAGGTGGGTAACGAGGTCAGCGACAGTGGGAAAGGAAGCGAGGTCAGGGAAGAGAAACGGTAGCATGAGGCGGCTAAGGGTAGCGGAGGAAGGGGAGGAGTAGCGTGCAACTACAGCGTCGTACAAGGCCTGAGCGGTCTTGCACTGACTAAAGTGGGCACGCTCAGAGGAAGGGAGGTGGCGACGCACAGCAAGACGTGCAGCAGCATCGCGGGTCGCCCACTTGGAGCGAACGGCAGAGTCAGCATCAGCAGGTGGGGCAGGGACAGCGCCAGAGACAAAGTCAAAGAGAGAGACCTCATCTATCGCATCACACAGTAAGTACAGCTGCAGGTCTTCAATCCAGACGGCAAAGTCAATGGCCCTCCCCTCAGCGTCAAAGGTAAGAACATTGGGGGTGGCCATGACAGCAGCTGAAAATCTCACCGGGCTGGGAGAGGCGGGTAGGTCAGCAGCAGAGGAAGAGCAGAACGGCTCCGCAGGCGGCTCGGGCGGCGCGGGCGGCTCGGGCGGCACGGGCGGCTCGGCGGCGGCTCGGGCGGCGGCTCGGTGGCGGCTCGGCGGCGACTCGGCGGCGGCTCGGCGGTGGCTCAGGCGGCGGCGGCTCGGCGGCGGCTCGGCTGCTGCTGGGCGGCGCGGGCGGCTCGGGCGTCACGGGCGGCTCGGCGGCGGCTCGGGCGGCACGGGCGGCTCGGCGGCGGCTCGGGCGGCGGCTCGGCGGCGGCTCGGCGGCAGCTCGGCGGCGGCTCGGCGGCGGCTCGGCGGCGGCTCGGCGGTGGCTCAGGCGGCGGCGGCTGCTGCTGGGCGGATCGGCGGGGCCGCGTAGCAGAGTGGCGGCGGGGCCGCGACCGAAGAGAGCGGCGGGGCCGCGTAGCAGAGGGCGGCGGGGCCGCGTAGCAGAGGGCGGCGGGGCCGCGTAGCAGAGGGCGGCGGGGCCGCTACCGAAGAGAGCGGCGGGGCCGCGTAGCAGGGGGCGGCGGGGCCGCGTAGCAGAGGGCGGCGGGGCCGCGTAGCAGAGGGCGGCGGGGCCGCGATCGAAGGGCGGCGGGGCCGCGTAGCAGAGAGCGGCGGGGCCGCGTAGCAGAGGGCGGCGGGGCCGCGTGGCAAAGGGCGGCGGGGCCGCGATCGAAGGGCGGCGGGGCCGCGTAGCAGAGGGCGGCGGGGCCGCGTAGCAGAGGGCGGCGGGGCCGCGTAGCAGAGGGCGGCGGGGCCGCGAGGCAGAGGGCGGCGGGGCCGCGTGGGGAAGGGCGGCGCAACGGTCCGCTAGGGGCGACACGACGGGTCGCTAAAAAAAAAAAACGCGCCTCGGGGCGCGGTTCGGTGGGCCCTAGAAGCAGTCCCTAGGAGGGAACCTGCTCTGATTCCATGTGGAAACAAAGAACGAGGATGAATGACTATGAACGAAGTGAGTACAAATAGGAAACCCTAATTGGGTTGTACCCCCTATGGGATACCCCACTATAGCCTACAGAAACAAGTAAGCTATATGTTCTGACATAGCTCTCATACCATGGTACAATCCCAAGGAGGACTTAGCGAAGGATCGCCCAGGGTTGATCGCAGAGTAGTGTTGATGAGGAAGTTTGAACCTCAGGTCAGAGTGAATGTAAATGATTGAGTTGATAAAAGCATGCATACATCGGGTTTATATAAGAGTACAGGGGAATACGAAAAAACCTAGACTAGCCATGTACTCTAAGGGGTACATTCCCTTATTGCAGCGAATCCAAACCGTGCGGCGCGGGGACCCGTTTTCAACCTATTCCCGCTCTTTTTACTTCAAGTGTTTCTGCCTGCATCGGTCTTGGTCAGACGGTTGCTGTGTCGCTTCGACTCTTCTGACTCCTCGACTTCGTACTCGGTAGAGTCGGCTCCTGCGGCATACAGGAATGCCTTCTCATAAAACTTCATATCGTAACAAGATTTTTGTGACACGGATTTTTTCAGCCTTAACTTCATAGCTAACACTGATGTTTCAGACTTTTATCGAAGTGTACACTGAATCCACATTCCGATTCCATACCGTAAAACACCCGAGAGATTTTGTCAACCAACATTTCCACATTCTCATCACTAAAGAAATTGGACATTGACGGCCAACAGGATGAACTTTCTCAGTGATTGCAGAAATTGATATCGAATAGCAGGGTTGCCAGTTCGAAGTCCTCGACTATCACGTTTCGTTAAGGCTACTCCTATTGTGTGATGGAAAATTTTGGGCTTAAATCTTTAGGAACCCTGAAGATTCAGGCTTTTTCTTTTAGGAACCCTAAAAATTCAGGCTTTTTTTCACAAGGACCTTGATTCATCAACGTCCCTAAAAGTGAATCTGAGGGCCTGGTATGAACTACCTAGGTTCAGGAGAAACCCTAGCCTTGAAGCATAGAGATTTACGAGAGGAAACAGAAGAGGGGTTCACTGAGGGAAGTGGAAGTACATTTAGGCATAAGCAATGGCATGCAATAGTTGTAATATTATGCAATAGCTACACCAGCTACATTTATGAAAATATATAAAGCTTTCAAGATTTGAGACTGATTAGGATGTCAACTGTAAGGAATTCTCCTTATTTTTTCACGAGGTTAACTGCTATGCGGACAACCCCGACATTTCAGGCTTCACATGTTCGGCCTACAATTCCAATGCCGAGGCTGCGCCGCCTCGCCTTCGGCTTTCCGAACGCCAAACCTGCACCCAACCTCGATTTCCCGAGGTTCTCTCCTAGCTAGGGTAGTCACTATATTAGCGCGTGCCTTCATTGTATTATCAATTCATTTAGTCAGAGCCTCGTTATGTTGCTGGTCGACCTCTAGCGCATCATGGGCGAGCGCGATCCAGCGTAGCAGAGCTCGCACCGCTACAGCGTTGCAGAGTAGCGGTTCGCCAACGTTGCAAGTCAATGGTGTGTCAACGCTGCAGCAAGTTGGCTGCACAGCGTTGCACCCGCAGGACAACAGTGCAGATGCTTCGCAGGTGTGTGCAGCTGGTTGGAGCACCACTACTCGTCACGTGCACGGCGCAAACGCCCAGCTCGACTTCACGCCAGCAACTGCGCCCACCAGCCACGTCGACCTTAGGATACCACTGTTAGAAAATAAGGATGAGGTCTACGAAGATTAGGGGCCTAAATATCTCAAAATCGTTGGGCCTAGTTTCTGGAGAGAAGAGTCGAGTTCACAAGAAACGCCGTCGACAAATGGTGCACCGTCAAAACATCACCAAACTCACATATGTAGTAGCCCTAGTTTGTGGCTACAATTCCCAATTTGAATTGTACGATAAGGTGAAGTATTTCTTGAGTTATGAATTTCGGCGCACTAGGGGGTAAACTGCCATAGAATATTAACTCAATCACAAGAGTCTCATCATTACCACACAAGAAAGTTGGAGTAGCTAGGAACCAGGTAGGAGGGGATGAGGAGGACGAGAGGGGAGGTCCCCAAGGAGTCCCCAACCAAGGAAACCCCATAAGCACACCAAATCCCTTCCCTATAGGAACCCCACTTTTACTTTTGTCACTTTCCAACCCATACCATCCACCTTGCCCAACTTGGCCACACTTGCCAACCTGGTTTGGCTCCTCCCAACCACTTGGCAGCATCTATAGTAATGTTGACGAATTTCCCAACCCCCAAAAAGTCTATACCCCATATGAAGTCAACCTCACAACTTTCCATAGTCACCACAACCAAATATCAAAAGCATACGAACTTCCAACGTTCGTAACTTTCTTGTTCGTGCTCCGATTGAAGTGATACTTGGTTCGTCGGAAAGCTCTTGAGCAGAGGAGACACTTCAGATATCTGCTCAAGCCAAATAAAATTCACATTCACACACACACAGAGAATCAAAACCACAGAAAACAGAAATTCTTGCACACGCTCACACCACGCATGCAACGCATGAACATATGATGGGAGGCAGACAAACGTGAATGCAGATGATAGCATCACATAACCAACTCCCCCTCTGGCTGCCTACCATCATCCCACATGCCATAGCTCAAGCATGCACACTCAATGCACACTCATCCCAGCAAGCTTCGTGCCCTTCCAATGCTCAAGTCCAGCCAGGCGCTTGGTGAGAATGTCAGCTGCCTGCTGATGGGTCTTCACAATCTCCAATCGCACCTCCTTGTCCAGGAGCCTCCTCACCCAGTGCCACTTAGGCCTGATGTGCTTTGTCAGCCCATGAAGGCAAGCGTTCTTTGCAAGCTTCACAGCCGACTCGTTGTCACAGAAAATCACAGTTGGCTCCTTCTGGCACACTCCGATCTCCTCCAACAGACGCCTCAACCACACTACCTCCTTTGCCCCATGATGCAGGGCCATGTACTCTGTCTCACACGAGGACTGCCCCACCTCGTTCTGCTTCTTGCTGCGCCAGCTCACTGCACCACCTACAAACAGGCACACATAGCCTCCAATGCTGGTGCCATCCGCCTTCACAGAGTTGAAGCTAGCGTCGGTCTAGCAGGTCATGAGCATCTCCCCCTTGCTCAAATCAGAAGCACCCCACTGCTGCCTTTGCCGCACAGCACTGTACTCCAAACCCACAGATGCAGTGGCGCTCACATAGCTGACCAACCTCTTGGCCGCTTCCAGCTGCTCATGACTGGGGCGTGAAACCACACTAGCAAGCCTGGATGTAGCAAAGGCAATGTCAGGCCGCGTGTGGTTAGCCGCATAATTGAGTGCCCCCACCATGGAATGAAACAGCTTCCTGTCACTCTCACCCACCACCTCCTCATCAACACAGGGCTCTACAGTGAACCCCAAAGGCAGTGGGGTGGCTGGCTTTCCTCCATCTTGCAGCCCATACTTCTCAGCCAGCCCCTCACAATACTTCCTCTGGTGCAACCTCAGCACTCCCTTGTCAAGGTCCCTCTCCACATGCATCCCTAGGTAATACTTCACATCTCCCATCTTGGAGCACTTGAACTGCATCTCTAGCATCTCCTCCATACGCTCAATCATTGTAGACGACTCAGAGAAGAGCAGGATGTTGTCCACATACACCAGGAGCATGAGAAACTGCTCCTTCTCTTGCACCAGGAACAAGCTGTGATCAGACTCGCTCTTCTTGAATCCCCCAGCCAGCAGTGTCTCCTCTAACTTGTGGTACCATGCACGAGGAGCCTGCTTCAGGCCATAGATGGCCTTCTTCAGCCTACACACCCTGCCGCTCCCATCATCCAAACCCTTAGACTGTAACTTGCACAGCTTCTCCAGAATGATCCCATTGAGGAAGGCGGTGGTGATGTCCATCTACTTCACCCGCCATCCACGGTTTGCTGCCATTGCCAATGACACCTGCAGTGTTGTGCCTTTCCCCACAGGGGCATAGAGCTCGTTGAAGTCCTTTCGCTTTGTCTACTGAAACCCCTTAGCCACAAGCCTTGACTAGTAGCGGGTCAGCGCCCCATCAGGTCCGTACTTGTGCCTGAAAATCAGCTTGGAAGAAATGGCCTTCTTCCCAGGAGGCAACTCACACAACTCTCAAGTCTCATTCTCCAACATAGAGTCGTACTCCTCCTTCACACTCTGCTTCCACTTTTCAGCATTGGGCCCGCTCAATGCCTAAGCTAGCGTCTTGGGCTCAGAGACGGCTGCCCAGTAGCAGTGTGCTATCTCTTCCTCATCACACTGCTCAGCCACACTCCCAGCCCTTACCACCTTTGGCTTGCCAAAGCTCGGATAGGTCAGCCGGTTAGGAGGGCGCACATCCCTCCTAGGACGGTCAGCCGGACGTGCGGCACCTTGTGGAGCACCTTGCTGTTGCTGCTGCTGCTGCTACGGCTGCTGCTCCTGCTCCTCCACCTCAGGTTCTCCCCCATCCTCAGTCACTCTAGAAATCTCCTCCTCTGAGACAGTGACCTGCACTTGCCTCGAAGGCCACTGCACCTCATCGGCCTCAATGATCAGCGGTGTAGTAGGGAGCCTCTGCTGCTGCTGCTGCTGCTTCCACTCCTTATAGTACAAGGACTCAAGGAACTTCACATCCCTTGACACAGTCAGCTGCTGGCTGGTCAAGTCCCAAATCAGCCAGCCCTTGTGATCCTTAGCAAGCCCCAAGTGCACACCCCATCTCCCAGAAACTTCCAGTTTTCCCCTCTTCTCCTTAGGCACATGAAACACCACCATGCACCCAAAGGCTCTCAGCATGTTCACAGCTGGTGCACTCCCATACCACTTGGTGAAGGGGACCTACTGCTTGTCCCCCATAGTCGCCAGCACCCTGTTCTTCATAAGGGCGACCTGCCGCAGTGCAGTCACCCAAAACGGATCCGGCAGCCCTGCACGCCCAAGGAGAGTGCGAGCACCTTCCTGCAGGGTCCGGTTGAACCGCTCCGCCACGCCGTTCTGCTGAGGGTTGTAGGGCACCGTGAGCTGATGCTGGATCCCCTTCTTCTTCAGCATCGCCTCAAAATCAGCGCCAATGAATTCTCCCCCGTTGTCAGTGCGGATCACCTTCACCTTATGTCTGCTCTCCCTTTGAGCTCTCGGCATCCACTCCTTGAGAACACCCGCTGCCACCTCCCCCTTAGTCTTCATAGCGTACACCCACACCGCACGCGTGTGGTCGTCCACAATGGTCAAGAAGTAGCGGCTGCCCGAGAGAGAAGAGGCCCTCGTGGGGCCCACCACGTCTATGTGCACAAGTGCATGTGGAGCCTTGGCTGGTCCCGTGCTGCTGCTGAAGGGAAACTTCGTAAACTTGGTCTCAAGGCATGTAGGGCATGTAGGTCACAAGACCAGTCAAGCAAAGCAAAGCAAAGCAAGCTCAGGGTGGATCACAACGTCACCACACAATCTGAGCACAAGGTCAAGGCCACAAGGCCAGTTCACATGCAGGAGGAGACATATATATATATAAGTCTAAACAAGCAAGAGTAGGTATATATATATGCAAGAGTACAAGTAAGGTCAAGAGGTGAGCAAGTGAGGCAAGACTGGGACAAGTCCCAGCTGAGTGCGGAAGCGCTGATGACCACAAGGCGGAAGTGCCTTGGTGAAAACATCAGCAGTGTTGGCCTCAGAGGCCACGTACGCAAGTCGCAACTGACCACGCTGCTGCAGCTCACGAGCAAGAAAGTAGCGGAGAGCAATGTGCTTCGTTCTGTGCTCCAGGCGCTGCTCTCGACACAAGGCCAGCATGGCCTTGTTGTCTACGTACAGCACTGGAGGAGAACGAGGCGGCTCTCCAAGGTCAGTCAGCAGGTAGGTGAGCCAGCGAAGCTCCTAAGCAGCCATGGCCCCGGCGTAGATCTCAGCCTCACAACTGGAGCCGAGAACAGAAGACGAGCGAGTAGCCCGCCACGAAACAGAGCCGGAACCAAGACTGAAGGTGTAACCCTGCGTCGACCGCTGAGTAGCCTGGTCGTCAGCCCAAGAAGCGTCCGCGTGCCCAGTGAGGACCACTGGACTCCGCCCTCCAAGCACTAGCCCCATGCCCGACGTACTGCACAAGTAGCGCAACACCCTCTTCGCTGCAGCCATGTGCTCTGGTCGGTGTCTCCCAGGAGCAACATAGCGTGCGAGAATGCTAAGAGGGTATGCAAGGTCAGGTCGTGTGCAGGTCATCAGGTACATGAGGCAGCCAACAAGCTCTGGGTACGGGCCACTCGACTCTACGGACTCATCCGAAGGCAGCGCTGAGAGCGAGTGGCAAGTAGACAGGGGAGTGGCCTGAGGCGAGGAGTACGTGAAGCCGAAGCGCTGAAGGACCTGCTGCACCATGTGTGACTGAGTCAAGGTAATGGTGCGGCGTGCTCTGTCCTGAGTGATCTGCAAGCCAAGGTAGCTGCGCAGTTCACCCAGGTCTGTGCACGTGTGTCTCTTATGCAGCTCGGACTTCACGTAGGCGAGTCCAGCAGTGTCCGCTGTGGCAAAGACCAAGTCGTCGACGTACACGAGGATGTAGAACGGCGGCAGAGAAGTGTCGGTGCGCAGAAACAACGACGGGTCAGCAGTAGAGGGAGCAAACCCAAGAGCCGCAAGCGTAGTCCTCAGTGTGTCGTGCCACTCACGTGGTGCCTGGCGGAGACCTTAGACTGGCCGTCGGAGGCTCCACTGGGTGCCAGGAGGGAAAGTCCCAGTGAAGCCAGGTGGACGGCGCAGCCAGATCTCCTCGTGCAGGCTACCCTGCAAGAAAGCAGTGCTGAAGTGAAGAGAGTGGAGCTCGTAGTCGCGCTGAGCGGCTATGTGCAGCAGCACCCGAAGAGTGGTCATCTTCGGGGTGGGAGAGAAGGTCTGAAAGTAGTCAACTCCCTGCCGCTGACTGAAGCCACGAGCCACGTACCGCGCCTTGAAGACAGGTGGAGAGCCCAGCGGCCGCTTCACCCTGAAGATCCACATCCCACTGACGATGTTCGCCCCAGGAGGGGGAACCGCGTCAACGTAGGTGCCTGTGGACTTCCAGGAAGCCATCTCTGCATCCATAGCTGCCTGCCACCGAGAGGAGTAGGGACCCTCTACGGCCTCCGCGTAAGAGCGCGGAGTCGGGATGTCTAGTGCATCCGGGTCTCCCTTAGGGGCAAGCAGTACAGACACGAGATGAGGTGAAGCAGCAGCCAGACACTGAAACTCCTCCTGCCTGTCCTCAAGGACGTCCGTGCCAAGAGCACACTCACCCCCGACGGACGGAGGACAGACAGACGCAGACTCAGCAACAAGACTAGCAGCGTTGTCTAGACGACATCGAGCAGCAAAGTCGACGAGCTCAGCAACAAGAGCAGACGCAGCAGTGGACTCAAAGGAGGGGTCAGTGACGATAGTAGCAAGGAGACGCGTGACAGTAGGACTGGCAGCACGAAGAGAGTCCGACTCAGGGTCGGCAAGTGCAGGAAGAGAGGACTCAGGAGGAGAGGGCAAAGGGGCACGCAGAGGAGCAGTGGACGGACGCAGAGACATCCGGTGCGTGCAAGGGACAGGAGGAGGACGCTGACGCGAACTACGACCACTAGTGCGAGCAGCACGAACAGGCGACGCAGGACGAGACGCAGGCTCACGACGCTCAGCAAGACCTCCAGTAGGACCAGTGTAGGGAGAGGGAGAAGGCAGTGGGGAGGCCGGCGGTAATTGTGACTGCGACTGGACAGGCGGTGGACCCTCTAAGAGAGGAGGAAGACCAAGAACCTGCTGAAGGAGCGGAACGAAGTACGGCCGAGGCCGCGCGGTGGCACTAGGCACAGCAGGGACAGCACCAGCACCCTCAGCACCTCCGGCAGCACCAGCGCCAACAGCACCTCCAGCGGCAGGACCTCCAGTAGCGCCAGCAGCACCCGCGGCACGACCACCACCAGGACGGACAGTAGTAGGCTCAGAACCAACACCCTCAGTAGCACCAGCTCCAGGCGGACCCGCAGGCCCAGCAGCTCCGGGACCGGCGGCACCAGCACCCTCAGCGGCCGAAGAAGCGCCAGCTCCAGTAGTACGCCTCCAGCGGCGAGCAAACCACTCGCGCAGCTCCTGTGGAGAGAGTGGCTCCCGCCGAGACGAAACACCCGGAGAACCTCCAGGCCCGGTACCGCCAGACGCCACAAGGGGAGGTCCAGTGGCCGCATGCTCCACACTTCCAGGCTCAGCAGCTCCAGACGCAGCACCCCCAGGCTCAGCACCCCCAGGCTCAGCACCCACGCGCGCAGCACCCTCAGAGTCAGCACCCCCAGGCTCAGCACCCCCAGAGGCAGCACCCCTAGGCCTAGCACCCCCAGGCTCAGCACCCCCAGACTCAGCACCCCCAGAGTCAGCACCCCCAGGCTCAGCACCCCCAGGCTCAGCACCCCCAGCAGTACCTGAGTCACCAGCAACCTCGACCGGCTCGACTGCATCTACCTGGGACACACCTGAAGGGGCGGGACCCTGAGGGGGAAGGGGGTCTACCGGGGGGGGACCTGGCACAAGGAAGTGCGGTGGCGGCGGGAGGGAAGGAGTGCGGTAGGGGAAGAGGCGGTAGAAGGGGACGGACTCGTCGAACGTGACGTCCTGGGAGGACAGAACACGACGAGAGGAGGGGTGGTAGAACTGCCACCCTGGGGCGTTAGGGGGGAAGCCTAGGAAGACACAGGGAGCAGCACGAGGGGACAGCTTGTCCGCAGACAGGTCGCGGACAAACACCCGAGATCCCCAGACACGGAACGCAGACGCATCGCCTACCTTCCCCGTCCACAGCAGAGCTGGGGAGGTCTCCGGCCTGGAGACTCTGGGGTGAAGGTTGAGCTGATGCGCCGCGTACCGAACCGTAAACGGCCACAGAAAATGGGGGGCAGCCGCATGCATCATGGACGTACGAGCGACGTCCATGACCATGCCAATGCAGCGCTCAGCAATCCCATTTTGCTGTGGAGAGTCCGGAAGCGTGAAGGTCTGGCGGATGCCTCGTGCAAGACAGTAGGCTCGCAGAAGGCCAGAGGAGAACTCTCCGCCTCGGTCAGAGTGCAGACGCAGAACAGGAAAGTCCGAGCCGAAGCTCCTCCTGAGCTGGAGACGAGCCGCGCGGATCCAGTCGATCAACACCTCAGTGACATCACCCTTGCTGCGCAAGGGGAAGACTGTGGTGTAACGCGAGTAGTCGTCAACCACCAGCAGGAAGTAGCGCTCGTGACCCTGTCCACGGACGCGGGCTGGGCCCCACACGTCCATGTGAAGCGTCTGCAGAGGAGCCTCTGTTGGGGGAAACTGGGAGGAGTGAGGGGCAGCCCGGAGCCGCCCCTCGACACAGGGGACACAGGAAGGTCCTGGCCCCGAAGGAAGGGGAGGGAGAGACCGGGGGAGACCAGAGACAAGGACACGGGAAGCCATGCCCCGAAGACGAGGCAAGGAGGGGTGGCCAAGACGGTGGTGCCACAAGAGAGTCTCGTGAGACAGGAGGCGACACGAGCAGGGGGCAGACTCAGGACCAGACCTAGACGCAGCAGCAAACACCTGACCCGACGCAACTACCTGACCAGTCGCAGGGACTGGAGGAGACTCAACGGTCAGGGTGTAGAGACTCGACCCGGGCCGACGCGAAAACGTGGCTAGGTGTCGGCCTGTGCGGGCGTCCAAGCAGTGGGTCCCCCGCTGACTCGCAGGAGTAAACTGGTGAACCCCCGCATCCTGCAGGTCAGCACCACTCACCAAGTTCATCGAGAACGAGGGGAGGTACAGACCCGACAGGGTGCCCGAGGGGGCAGCCGGACACAGGAGGACAGTGGAGAAGTGAGTGAGGACAAGACCCCCAGAGGGGTCAGCCAGGGAGACTGCAACCGGCCGACCAAGCGGCGTGAGTGTGGTGCGGTCTCGAAAGAAGGAGCGAGAAGCCCATGAGTCAAGTGTGAAGGTGAGAGAGGCCGAAGCCGACGCAGTACCTGAGAGCGCAGCCTCACCAGTACCTGAGAGTGCAGACGCACTGGCACCTAGAGCAGTAGCCTCACAAGCACCTAGCGCAGCTGTACCAATGCCCGGGTCGGGCGGGAAACACCGGTAACAGTCACCCTCATCACTAATAGTCACAGCATACATGGCAGCAAGGATAGCATCAAAGTCAAGATCAAAGATGGCTACGCCAGCCCTAAACAGCTCTCCCCAGCGGGGAATCTCACTAGCCTCGGGGAACTGCTGACGCCAAGCGTCCGTCAGGCGGCCAAAGCAGCGCTGGGTAGAGTGGGCACCCCCACACTGCTCACCCGCGCGATCGTCGGAACGAAGAACGTAGGTGCACGGGCCAAGACCCCCACCACGCTGACGCTGAGTGTACCACTCACGGAGCTGCTGAGGCGGGGGGATGTCCCGAGAACGCTGCTGCTGCTGCTACTGCTGGCGCTGACCACCACCAGAGCCGCTCCGCTGCGGGGCACTACCCCGACCGGCTCCACCTCCTCCGCCACTGCCGCCTCCACCTCCGCCACCACCGCCGCCTCCGCTACCACCGCCGCCGCCGCCACCGCCGCCGCCTCCGCTGCCGCCACCACCACCACCACCCCCACCACCACTCCCACCGCCACCCCCACTCCCTCCGCCACCGCCACCGCCACCTCCACCGCCCCCGTCAGCTCCACCCGCGCCCTTGCCCCCCTTGCCCTTGCTAGGGCGGCGTCTCCCGCTAGGGGCAGACGCCGAGCCGACCGACTCAAGACCAAGCAGGTCGGCAGCAGCAGCAGAGGCAACAGAGGGCAGTAGGGGGGAAGGAGAACACCCCTCAAAGATGGGGGTGCGCGGGTCACCACGAGAGGCTCCTACAGCGACTATGCTCTTCTTCGCCGCTAGGAGGGCCTTCTCGAGGAGGTCGACAGTGAGGGTGGTGGGACAGACTGAGAGGAAGTGGTCCCTGACTACGCGAAGGGAGTCAGGGAGGCGAGTGACTATGTAATAGAGAGCGATGTACATGGGGGGGGGGTTCTTGGCGCAGAACTCAGCAGGAAGTGCAGCGCGGTAGCGAGTGTCAGAAGTGCGGAGGTGCGTAATGAGGTCAGCGACTGTAGGAAAGGCAGCAAGGTCAGGAAAGAGGTACGGTAGCATGAGGCGGCTCAGTGCAGCGGTGGCAGGGGAAGAGCAGCGCGCAAATACGGCGTCGTACAAGGTCTGAGCACTCTTGTACTGACTAAAGTGCGCGCGCTCAGTGGTAGGCAGGTGGCGACGCACAGCAAGACGTGCAGCAGCATTGCGGGTGGCCCACTGAGAGCGAACAGTGGGGTCAGCATCAGCAGCAGGAGCAGGGGAGGCGTCAGAGGTGAGGTCAAAGAGAGAAAGACCGTCCGCCCTATCGCACTGTAAAAACAACTGCAGGTCGTCGACCTAGACCTCAAAGTCAATGGCTCGACCCTCAGCGTCAAAAGCGAGGACACTAGGGGTAGCCATGACGACAGACTAGCAGTGCAAGCAGTGGGGGAAGGGCACGCAGTAGCAGTGGGGCTGTGCTCACCAGACAGGGCAGGTCGGGCGGCTCGGCAGTAGTGCGGCTCGGCTGCGGGGCGGCTCGGCGGTACTGCTGCTCGGCGGCGGCTGCTGGGCGGCTCGGCTGTACTGTGGGTCGGCGGCCCGGCGGCTCGGCGACTGCTGCTGGGCGGCTCGGCTGAACTGCGGCTCGGCGGCTGCTGCTGGGCGGCTCGGCTGCTCCAGGACCGGGCAGCGTGGCGGGTGGCTGCTCGGGCGGCTCGGCAGGAGGGGAGACCGGCGGGGCCGCGAAGGTGAGGCGGCGGGGCCGCTACGTGAGGGCGGCGGGGCCGCGAAGGAGAGGCAGCGGGGCCGCTACGTGAGGGCGGCGGGGCCGCGAAGGTGAGGCGGTGGGGCCGCTAGGTGAGGGCGGCGGGGCCGCGACGTGAGGGCGGCGGGGCCGCGACGTAAGGGCGGCGGGGCCGCGACGTAAGGGCGGCGGGGCCGCGTAGGTAAGGGCGGCGGGGCCGCGTAGGTAAGGGCGGCGGGGGGCGGCGGAGCCGCGAAGGTGAGGGCGGCGAGGCCGCGAAGGTGAGGCGGCGAGGCCGCGACGTGAGGGCGGCGGGGCCGCGACGTGAGGGCGGCGAGGCCGCAACGTGAGGGCGGCGGGGCCGCGACGTGAGGGCGGCGGGGCCGCGACGTGAGGGCTGCGGGGCCGCGACGTAAGGGCGGCGGGGCCGCAACGTGAGGGCGGCGGGGCCGCGACGTGAGGGCGGCGGGGCCGCGAGGTGAGGGCGGCGGGGCCGCGACGTGAGGGCGGCGGGGCCGCGACGTAAGGGCGGCGGGTCCGCGACGTAAGGGCGGCGGGGCCGCGTAGGTAAGGGCGGCGGGGCCGCGGAGGTAAGGGCGGCGGGGCCGCGTAGGTAAGGGCGGCGTAACGGGCCGCTAGGGGCGACACGGAGGGTCGCGAAAAAAAAGGAACGCGCGCCTCGGGGCGCGCTTCGGTGGGCCCTGGGAACAGTCCCTAGGAGGGGACCTGCTCTGATTCCATGTGAAGAAGTGAACGTGAATGAATGAACTATGAATGAAGTGGGTACAAGTACTAACCCTAATTGGGTTGTACCCCCTATGGGATACCCCACTATAGCCTACACAAAAGCATAAGCTATAATGTTCTGACACCGATCGCATGGAGATGGCCGCCAGCTCCTTCTCGAGCACGATCACCATGGGCAGCGTGTTGGGCTAAATCACGTTGCGCAGTAGCTTCCATGCCTTTAGACCGGAGTCCTTGATGTGCTGGAACATGTCGTTGTTGACCGATTGCAAGATGAGGTCGAACAACACCGCGCTCCGCTCAATCCACCGATCCCGAGCATCTCCTTCCTCGGTCATCTTCTCTCACCCTATCGCAGGTTTCAGCAGCTTGTAGCGCTTGAAGACGTTCCTCATCCGCCCGCTCCATTCCTCGTAGTTGGAGCCATCCAATGCCTCAATCTTGGATGGTGGCAGCTCACTCCTCTTCTCAGCTGCTTCTCCGCTCCCTTGACTCATCTCCTCTGCTCCCAATCACAAATTTCAGCTCCCCCCTTGCTGTCCACACTGAAGTCCCATAATATTTTCACAAGTGTCGGTGCCAACGAAATTTCGGCAGAGTTTCCCCTTAGCGCAAGTCACATCCAACCTCCAGAACTCCACTTAGGCACGCCCACAAGCCATAGCGGGTCTAGGAGGGTCTTCACACTTCAGTAGACTGTCCACAAAGTCCTTAACCAGCTCTGATACCACTTGTTAGAGACTAAGGAGGATGTCTTCGAAGATTAGGGGCCTAAATATCTCAAAATCGTTGGGCCTAGTTTCTGGACAGAAAACTTGAGTTCACAAGAAACGCCGTCGACAAAAAGTGCACACTCAAAAGTTCCCCAAACTCAGATATGTTGTGGCTCTAGTCTGTGGCTACAAGTCCCAATTCGAATCGTACAATAAGATGAAGTATTTCTTGAGTTATGAATTTCGGCGCACTAGGGGGTAAGCTGCCATAGAATCTTAAAGCTGTCGCCTACATACCTCCTGCGAGAGGACCTGGTTTATCACTTGAAAACCAGGTAGCACAGGGCTTCGCTCCATCCTTGGGTGGCGAGGTGCAGTTACTACTTTCTGACAACCCAACCCCCCCTCTGAAAGTTGGCCTTCTCAGGATTGGCTTACAAATTTCGCGCCAATCTACCCCCCAACCTCGATTGGTTGCAGGATGTGGCGAAATCGCCACCACAACCCCAACCTCATGAAAAAAGTACCCCCCCAACCAAACCTTGCACGAAACTGGCGGGATTCGCCAGTTGTGTTTGAATCCTTCGCGCTCTCATTTCTGGAAAGGGATCATTTCGTGTGCAAATCAGACTGCGTCTTAGGGTGTGCACCCGAAATACCCCCAGAAAATACCCTTTGGTATGTAGACCGCAGCTTTAACTCAATCACAATTGTCTCACAATCTCACACAAGAAAGTTGGAGTAGCAATTAACAAGGTGGGAGGGAAGAGGAGGACGAGAGGGAAGGTTCCCAAGGAGTCCCCAACCAAGGAAACCCCATAAGCACACCAAATCCCTTCCCTATAAGAACCCCACTTGTACTTTTGTCACTTTCCAACCCATGCCATCCACCTTGCCCAACTTGGCCACACTTGCCAACCTGGTTTGGCTCCTCCCAACCACTTGGCAGCATCTATAGTGATGTTGACGAATTTCCCAACCCCCAAAAGTCTATACCCCATATGAAGTCAACCTCACAACTTCCCATAGCCACCACAACCAAATATCAAAAGCATACGAACTTCCAATGTTCGTAACTTTCTTGTTCGTGCTCCGATTCAAGCGATACTTGGTTCGTCCGAAAGCTCTTGAGCAGAGGAGACACTTCAGATATCTGCTCAAGTAAAATAAAATACACACACACACACACACACACACACACACACACACACACACACACACACACACACACACACACACACACACACACACACACACACACACACACACACACACACACACACACACACACACACACACACACACACACACACACACACACACACACACACACACACACACACACACACACACACACACACACACACACACACACACACACACACACACACACACACACACACACACACACACACACACACACACACACACACACACACACACACACACACACACACACAGAGAATCCAAACCACAGAAAACAGAAATTCTTGCACACGCTCACACCACGCATGCAACGCACGAACATATGATGGGAGGAAGACAGACGTAAATGCAGATGATAGCATCACATAACAACAACTTCCGAGGTCGGCCTCGCAGAAAACACCTCGGCGACCTTTGCACACGTCGCCTGGGTATCCCGGTCGACCGGGCAACCACACCTGGTCGTCAAGCCCACTCAGTTACCGACTACACAAGCCCAGCGTCCCCGGTCCGCTGTCTAGGCGTCTAGGGCGTAGACCAGACGCCCAGGTCGGCGTTCGGACGCCTAGGTCGGCGTTTAGGAGCCCGAGACGCCGACCAGACGCCGAGGTCGGCGTCCAGCCTTCCAGGACACCGTCCAGGCATCCAAGATGCCGTCTAGGCGCTCAAGATGCCGTCTAGGTGCTCAGGACGACGCCCAGACGCCCAGGACGGCGTCCTCCTGCTCGACGCCCTCCAATCAGGCGCCCTCCAGCTCGGCGCCCTTGCTGTGCCCCCCATGTCCACTGCTGCAGGCCGGCTGCATTCCCCGCACACCCGACCACGAAGTCGGATCCGCCCAAGCGAGGACGAGGCCAAACAACACTCCCATTGACACTCCCCTTCCTCGTTCACGCTTGGGCTCCCCCAGCCCACACGGCAGCACTGCTCGGAGAAAAGCTCAATGGCGTGCACACAACACACAGCACGCCGGCCACCGCACCAGCCATGGAAGAGGGCATGGCACCTACTGCTGCACGTTGTTGTCGCCGTCGCCCACATTGGCCAGACGCAGCTTGTCGTCACAACCTCCTCGCTGGCCTGTCGCGCACGATCTTTAGACTAAGGTACTTCAGTATCGGCGAGATCTCACGTAGCTCAAACGCTGTCTCCAACAGCTCCTTCAGCTCTTTCAACATCACTGTACAGCTGCTCGCGGCGAGCAGGTCGTCAAAGTAGACCACCACCCAGTAGGCCACGCCATCCCTTTCATCGACGTAGAGCGCTGTGTCGATCTGGCTCTTCTTTCAGCCCGCGCCTAGCAGCACACCGTCGAGAGCCCTGTACCACAACAGCGGCGACTGCTTCAGCCCGTGGAGGCTCTTCAGCAGCTTGCACACCCGGATGGTCCCGTCGTTGAAGTAGTCCAGCTGGTACATGTACAGCACCCGGTCGAGCTTACTCTGCAAGAAAGCATTCTTCATGTCGAGTTGCATTAGAAATTGGTCGAGGACGGCGACGATGCTGAGGAAGATCCTCAGCGTGACGTAGCTACTCACCAGCGAGTACGTATCGTTGTAGTTGGCGCCATATACCTGCGTGAAGCCTCGCCTTCTCTCGCTCAACGGTCTCATCGATGTGGTGCTTCGTTGTCAGCACCCACCGTCTCTTCATGATGTTCAACCCAGATGGACATTCAACCAGCTCCCATGTTCCCATGCCGATGAGGCTGCGGATCTCCTCCTCCATGGCGGCCTTCACCGCCTTGCCCTTCCAACTTGCCAGCGCATCCTTCACCGTCATCGTCGACATGTCCCAACGGTGCTCGGGGTCTGCGTGCATGTCAGGGTTGAGCTCCAGTAGGTCTTCATCCTCCTCGACGTAGGCGAGGCAGCGAGGTAGGCGAGGCAGCGATCGACCTCGCGCCAATGCTGGTCGCTCCTCACGATGAGGCCGCTCCCCAGCTTGCTGCCGGCGAAGGCTATGTCCGGCCTTGTCGTTGTCGCCGCGAACTGCAGCGAGCCAACCTTCTGCGGTGCTCCTCCTCCTCTTACTTGTGCACCTCCTCTTCGTTGAATGTCAGCTTGGCGTAGGCGTCGACTGAGACCGGTGTCTTCGGGATGCGCCCGGTCTGCACCTCGTCGATGAAGTGCCTACGCAGCTTATCGGCGTAGTTCTGTTGGTGCAGCCTTAGCTTCCTCGCGAGCCTGTTACGCACGATCTCCAGCCCGAGACACTTCACGACCGGCGAGATCTCCCGCAGCTTGAAGGCGGCCTCCAGCAGCTCCTTGAGCATCGCGGTGCTGCTGCTGGCAGCGAGCAGGTCGTCGACGTAGACGAGCACCCAGCAGGTCACTTCGTCGTTGCCGGCCTTGAAGTAGTGCGCCGTGTCGACCTGGCTCTTCTTCCAGCCAGCGCCCAGCAGCACACCGCCGAGAGCCTTGTACCACAGCAGCGGCGACTACTTCAGCCCATAGAGGCTCTTCAGCAGCTTGCCAGCCGGTTCTGTCGTCGAAGTAGTTCGGCTGGTACATTTAGAGCACCCGGTCGAGCTTACTCTACAGGAAAGCATTCTTCCTGTCGAGCTGCATCAGATTGAGGTCGAGGACGGCGACGATGCTGAGGAAGATCCTCAGCGTGACGTAGCTACTCACCAGCGAGTACGTCTCGTCGTAGTTAGCGCCGTACACCTGCGTGAATCTCTTCACAACCAACCTCGCCTTCTCGCGCTCGATGGTGTTGCCGATGCGGTACTTGGTCGTGAGCACCCACCGGATCTTCATGATGTTCACCCCGCGTGGGCGTTCAACCAGCTCCCAAGTGACCATGCCGATAAGGCTGCCATGGCGGCCTTCACTGCCGCACCCTTCCAGCTGCCCATCGCCTCCTTCACCGTCATCGTGGCGATGTCCCAGCGGTGTTCGAGGTCAGCATGTATGTCGGGGTCGAGCTCCGGCGGGTTGACGTCATCTTCGGCGTCGTCGTAAAGCAGGTCATCGTTGGCGTTGTTGTACACCGTGGTGAAGGCAACTGGTGGCAGGCAGGCGTGGAAGACCAGCTGCTCCGGCGGGTTCCGAGTTCGACCTGAGCGTTGCAACTGAGGCTCCTGGACCGGAACCTTAACCACATTTCTGTTAGTGGACTCTTCTCTCCCGCCGACAGCTCCCCTTCCTCGTCGATGTCTGCCTCGTCGACCAGCTGCTTTGACCCTTCGACCGGCTGCTCACCTCTTGCTGACTTCGAAAGCTCCCCTGTCGACTGCCCCCGTGCTGTTGTCTCCTATTCGACTGGCTCCCCTGTCTGTGCTCCCCTGTCGTTGACAACTTCACTTCCTAGTCGACAAGCTTAGAGCCTTGTCGGCCGCTAGCGATGCCACTGGCCGGCGCCCAAGGCAACGCCTCAAGACTCTCCTCATCGCCGGTGGCCGACACAGGTGTCGACGCAGACCAATCTACGACGGGGGTGGGAGGAGCAAGAACAGGGGGAGGAGGAAGAACTTCCACGACATCCTCATCAGCATGCTCGTCGACCTCGGCGAGCAGCGGGACCGTCGCCGTCGAGGTATCCGTCGGCGGGTGCGCATGCGTCAGCCCCAACGTCGGCTCGTACTTCGCCTTCCACACCTCCAACGAAAGCGTCTCGTAGAAGATCACCTCGTCCGTTGTCGGTCGGGTCGAGCACCTCCCAGCCCTTACTCTCCGGCAACACGCCCAGGTGAAGCCCCCAGCGAGCCTTCGGTGCCAGCTTCCCACCGCACTGCTGCGCAGGAACCATGAACTGAACCATGCAGCCCCACACCTGCACCAGCGCGATGTCGGGCTTCTTCCCTGTCAGCAGCTAGTACGGTGGCGTCCCCAGCATCGTCGTTGACCGCTCCAAGCAGTTGCGCACCCAGACGGCCTGTCGTAGGGCGAGATGCCACCAGTGGTGTTGCACTCCTATGTGCAGCAGCATTGTTCGCACGGACTCGACGACCGTGCGCATCTCCCGCTTAGCCGTGCCGTTCTACTGCGGAGGGTAGGGGCACGTCAGGTTGTGGACGATGCCCATCCCGTTGACGAATTCGGTGAACTCGTTCCCAAGGAACTCCCCTCCTCGGTCTGAGCGGAGCATCAGCACCGACTTCTTTGTCTGCAGCTCGACCAGCACCAACCACTGCTGAAACTCCCGCAGTGGTCGACGACCCACCCGTCGAGCACCCCTGGTCGGCGGCAACACCACACTAATTCCTGCAGCTTGACGAAGCCCGTCGAGCAGCTCACTCACTATGAACGGTCGGCTGCTTTTCCGTACATCCGACCAAGTCGTCGGCGTTGCCAAAGCGAGGGCGGGGCCAACACTCCATTCCCATTAACAGTACCCGAACACCAAACCTACCGCCCTAACCTGTTGACACACCCAAACCTTTGCGAAAAGGTTCGTTAGGTTTGACACTCCGTGCGACAAACCCAGACGACGGAAACACAACACACATTTTTGCTCGCAGTCACGCAACCACCAGCACATCGTCATCCATGCCAGCCACTTCAAGTTGTAGAGAAACTCACCGTCATTACCGCTCATTCGACCGTGACAATCTCCTCTCACAACTAGCTACAAAATCACCAATGTCGGGTCAAGCATATAATGGGCACGTCGCTAGTGGAATGGTGGAATCCTCCGACGCAGTGGCGTGGCGAGGCGCCGAGGAAACCGCACGTGAGTAAAGCAATGCGCGCAAATCGCTAACAGTATCGCACCCGCCACCCATTGCTTCCCGCGCATTGGCCACCACAGTATCGCATAACCCTTCCCACGGTCTCCATCATCGTACTCCCGATAAAAATCCTCCGCTTCGCCATCGCCGCCCTCCGCGCTCCCACACAGTCGCTGCACCTATTAGCCCACACAATAAACCCCCTTCCCCGTCGCTCACCCTCCCCATCCCCCTTGCTAGCGTGCCCACATAAGACCCATGCACGCCCGCCCCATCCCCCACACGAGCACTCCCCTTCCTCTATTAGTTCTCTCCCCTTCCCGCTCACTAGCATGCCTGTTCCCCTCCACTTCCCCTTCGCGAGTTTTCCCCTTCCCCTTCGCCCTCGACTCCCAGCTGGCACTTCCCCCCTCCTCCCTATCACTCCCCTCCCCATCACTATCGCAAGCACTCCCCTTCCCCCTCATTATCTCTCCTTTTCCCCCTAGCTAGCACTCCCCCCCTCCTCCCTGTCACTCCCCTCCCCATCACTATCGCAAGCACTCCCCATCCCCCTCGTTATCTCTCCCTTTCCCCCCAGCTAGCACTCCCCCCCCCCTCCCTATCACTCCCCTCGCCATCACTATCGCAAGCACTCCCCTTCCCCCTCGCTATCTCTCCCTTCCCCCCTAGCTAGCACTCCCCCCCTCCTCCCTATCACCCCCCTCCCCATCACTATCGCAAGCACTCCCCTTCCCCATCGCTATCTATCCCTTTCCCCCCAGCTAGCACTCCCCCCCTCCTCCCTATCAATCCCCTCCCTCGTCACAAGCACTCCCTTCCCCCGTTCACTATCACTCCCCTTCCCCATTGATAGCAAACCTTTCCCCATCGCTAGCACTCCCCTACCCCGTCACTATCACTCCCCTTCCCCCTCGCGAGCATTTCCCTTCCTCTCTCACTGTCACTCCCCTCCTCTGTCATGTTCTCTCCCTTCCCCCTCGCTCGCGTGCACGTTCCCCCCCCATGCGCTCCCTCCCCTTCCCCCGTCACTATCACTCCCCTTCCTCGTCGCGTTCTCTCCCATTCCCCCTCGCTAACGTTCCCGTCCCCCCCACGCACGCCCTGCCCTTCCCCTTCGCAAGCACTCCCCTTCCCTGTTGCTAACGCTCCTTTTCCCCATCGATAGCTCTCCCTTTCCCCTTCCCGCGCCTCACTCTCCTCCCCTGTCGTTATCACTCCCTCCCTTCATTTTTACTCCGCTACCCCGTTGCTATCTCCCCCCTTCCCCCTCGCAAGCACTCCCCTTCTTCGTCGCGTTCTCTACTCTTCCCCCTACCTAGCGTGCCCGTTCACCCCCACGCGCGCCCTCCACTTCCCCTTCGCGCACACTCCCCTTCCCCGTCGCTATCTCTCCCTTTCCACCCAGCTAGCAATCCCCTCTTCCATTGTTATCGCCCTCCTTCCCGTCACGCACGTACCCCTTCCCCGTTGCTAGCACTTCCCATCCCCCACGCTAGCACTCTCATTTCCCCTCACTAGTTCTCTCCCCCCCCCCCCCCCCGTCACAAGCACGTTCCCTTCCCGCTCGCAGGCGGTCCCCTTCCCCGTACCTCATATTCCCCTGACCCGTCGCTTGCAATCCCCTTCCCCATAGCTAGCACTCCCCTTCCCCGTCACAAGCACAACCCGCAACCGTTGCTTGCAATCCCTTTCCCGTCGCTATCCTTCCCCTTCCCCATCACACGCACTCCCCTTCCCCATCGCTGGCACTCCCCTTCCCCAATGCTAGCACTCCCCACCCCCGTCACAATCACTCCCACTCCCCCTCGCGGGCGGTCCCCTTCCCCGTCACTAGCACTCCCCTAAAACGTCGCTTGCGATCCCCTTTCCCGTCACTCGCAATTCCCTTCCCCGTCGTAAGCACACTCCTTCCCCTTCGCTATCATTACCCTTCCCCCTTCCTATCTCTCCCTTTCCCCCCAGCTATCACTCCCCCCCTCCTCCTTATCACTCCTTTCCCCTTCCCGAGCGTGCCCGTTCCCCCCCCCGCAAGCACTCCCCTTCCCCGTTGCTAGCATCCCTCTTCTCCATGGATTGCACTCCCACCACCCATCGCTAGCACTCCAGGGTTCCCCAAACCTATCACTCCCCGATTCCATCTCTTTCACTCCCTTACCCCATCGCTTGCACACCCCTTCCCCCATCGAGAGCACGAACCCTAAGGGCGGATTCCTAACTTCGCGTCATCCGCACTTCGTGTCATCCGAGATTTTTTTTTCCCCGAGAAAAGAATTGCCGATTCGACTTCGGGTCATCCGACGCGGCACATTTGAGTGGTCCCACATGTTCGGATGACACCAGGGCCAGATGACACGAAGCTAGGAATCCGCCCTAACCATTTTATTAGCACTCCCCCACCACAAGCCCTCCCCTTTCCACCCACTATCACTCCCCTTCCCCATCTGTGGCTCTCCCCTTCCCCGTCGCCAGCAATCCCCTACCCCGTAGCCAGCAATCCACCACACCAATCGCTATCACTCCCTCTTCCATAGCATGCACTCCCCTTCCCTGTCGCCATCTCCCCCCTTCATACACACTTACACCCTTTCCCCCCATCCTATCACTCCCGTTTCGTCACGTTTGTTCATGCCTAATCCGACTCTAACTCTCCTTTTCCCCAGCGCTTGCACTCCATGTCCCTCATCGCTAGCACTCCCCTTCCCTATCGCAAGCCCTCCCCTTTCAACTCGCTATCACCCCCACTCCCCTTCCATGTAGCCAGTTCCCCTTCCCCATTGCTAACACTCCCCTTCCCCTGCACTGTCTCTCCCCATTCACAGTCGCTTGGATGACCGTTCAACCCAGCCCCCCTCTCCCCATTCCCCGTCTCTCGCACTACCCGGCCCCGTCGCTCGCGCTCCCCTTCCCCATTGATATCTCTACCACTCCCTCTAACAAGCCCCTTCCCCGTCGCTAGCACACCCCTCCCCCCTTGCTCTCTCTCCTTCACAACCGCTTGCACGACCCTCCCCCCCAAACTATCACTTCCCTACTGCGTCATTATTGCTCCCCTTCGCCCTCGTGAGCGTGCCTGTTCCCCCTTGCTATCACTCCCCTTCCCCCACACTAGCTCTCCTCTTCACGGTCGCACGCACGACCCATCCCCCCCAGCCTATCGCTTCCCTTCCCCATCACTGGCTCTCCCCTTCCCCTTCACTCGCACTCCCGTTCCCCTTTGCTATCTCTCCCTTTCACAATCGCTTGAATGACCTTTCCCCCCCAACCTACGTCCACATCTAACTTCCCTTCCCCATTAGTGGCTCTCCTCTTCCCCTTCGCTCGCACTCCCATTCCCCTTTGCTATCTCTCCCTTTTACAGTCGCTTGAACGACCTTCCCCCTCCCCCCCCTACATCCACCTATCACTTCCCTTCCCCATCACTAGCTCTCCCCTTCCCCTTCGCTCGCACTCCCATTCCCCTTTGCTATCTCTCCCTTTAGTCGCTTGAACGACCTTTCCCCCCCAACCTACATCCACCTATCACTTTCCTTCCCCATCACTGGCTCTCCTCTTCCCCTTCGCTCAAACTCCCATTCCCCTTTGCTATCTCTCCCTTTTACAGTCGCTTGAACGACCTTCCCCCTCCCCCCCCCTACATCCACCTATCACTTCCCTTCCCCATCACTGGCTCTCCCCTTCCCCTTCGCTCGCACTCCCATTCCCCTTTGCTATCTCTCCCCTTCACAGTTGCTTGAACAACCTTTGCCCCCAACCTACATCCACCTATCACTTCCCTTCCCCATCACTGGCTCTCCCCTTCCCCTTTGCTTGCACTCCCATTCCCCTTTGCTATCTCTCCCTTTCACAGCCGCTTGAACGACCTTTCCTCCCCAAACTACATCTTGGGGTCCACGTCCTTAGTGCTCCCCTAATTCAATCTCTAACTCTCCCTTTCCCCGTCGCTTGCACTACCCCTTCTCCCATCGCTAGCGCTCCCCTTCCTCGTCGCAAGCACTCCCCTTTAATCTCTATCGCTCTCCTTCCCCATTGAAAGCACTCTCCTTTCATAATGTTATCAACACCTTTCACAGTCACTTGAACAACCCTTCACAGTCACCCTTGCTAGAGTGCCCGTTCCCCCTTGCTATTGCTCCCCATCCCCCCTGCTAGCACGCCACTTTTGCATATCGAAAGCGTGTGCGCAGTCGTCATAGAAGGTGAAGTATCGCAGCTTACTATCCCAGCCCCATCGCCAGCTCTCCCTCTCCCCGTCGCTAGCACCCCCTCGCCGGCACTTCCCTTTCCCATCTCTAGCACTCCCCTTTCCCACTGCATCAACCCCACTGCCCCAAACATGATCACTCACATATCCTCCCCCCCACTCAACCGCACTAAACCATATTAGCACTCTCCCTTCCCCAATTATATGCACCCCACAGCCAACACTCAACACCCCTTTGTATCAAACCCACATCCACAAATGTGCTCTACCCTTCCCCTGCTGTATCAACCTGATAGCCACAAATTTGCACTCGCCTTTCCCACCTTCCCGATCCCATAGCCACATAAGAGCATGGCCCTTTCCCCGCTGTATCCCTCCACCACACCCATCCTCAGGTGTGCGTTGCCCCTCAGCCCCACACCATGGCATCATTGCACGCCCCACAATCCATCGCCCACCCCGACGACGTCACACTCAGACACCCCTTGTCATTGTGTTTTGCGTGTGTCCAACCTCAATACCTTGTTTTGTCCTATCCTGCAGTGAGCATCGTCTGTTGAAGCGTCGGCATGGGCTTCTGGGTAGAGTGAAAGAGTTGTTTGAAGTGGATGGGGCTGGTGTGGTGGTTGACGAAGGAGGTACAATCAGCGCCACTTCAAGCAAGTGTCGTGTGAACACGAGCCAGCCCTCTTCACCTAGCATCCAACTTTCACAATGCATTCATCGCATGCACCAACCAGCCCGAAAGCCCCCTGTTAGGGTTCTTCCATTATACAGCTGGTCGTTGCCCCATCTTCTCGTTGCCTTCCCTAAGCAGTATGAAGTGCTAGAACAATGGGGTGCTAACTCGTTGGCCTGCCATTTGACAGCCAGGAGCAGCTGAGTACAGCGGGGCGGGCGGCTGAAGTCGTGGTTCGTGTTTGTTGTGGTGCAAACACGAGTGAATCATGTGATGGGGCGACAATGGAGCCAAAACACCATAGGTTCAGGTGTTACCTTGACTTCTCGGACCTCTTAAGCGATCGTGAAAATGGCAGAGTCACTCTACCATGGATAGTGTATGTGGTTATCAGGTCATTGTATCCGGAGAAGGGAGATGAGGGGTACCTAAATTGTTGCGCGTACGATATTGAGTACTTCCTCCATGGTTGGGAAATCCCCGATGAGATTGACTTTGAATTATCCTCTTGGGATGCAATGTCACAGTAGCCATATAGATAAAGCTTTGAATTATAGGCTTGGTTTATTTATAAGGGTTTGGGAGGTAGAATAAGTGTAGTTTTGTGCGACATACAGGCACAGTTTTCCCCATTACTCATAAAGGACTTGACTTGGCATGCCATGTAAACCACCAAACCTTTTTTCTAATAAATGTGCCTCTAATCGATGGTCGATTGGTTATAACAAATATGTGTGGTTGTACTGAGGAGCATTACTAATGTATTAGGTGATGCAAAGTAACACCGCTTTCAAATAAATGCTGGTGTCCGTCGCTGGGTCTACAGTTGCAGCAAATGGAAGGGGGGGGATTGCAGTCCTGCCCATGAATGAGGGCGCGCTCTGTCTACGTTCTTGAGCACTCCTTGAAAATGATTATGAGTCATGGAACATAAGGGAATGGGATCCATGACTTCAATAGAGAGGAAGGTGTGAGAATGGATGGTGTGATGTTGGGGCGGTGAGTGGGTTAGGGTGCACATAGTGGGGAGAGGCTCGAAGACAAGAGAAGCATGAGTGGAGCATGTGACGGGTTGGGGAGAGGTGAGCCGATGAAGTCTCATCTCCCATGCCACGGCTCCCTTTTCTACGGGGGTTACGACTTTGGCAATACAAGAGACATGCATTCTCTTGGCTCACTCCCCAGACTCATCCACTTCATCAAGTTGATGGCACTGAGCAAGAAAACTTCATCATGTGTTCCATGATGTCACACGTGAGGAAGGTGCATGTGTTCCATGATGTCACACGTGAGGAAGGTGCGATAATCGAAGGCATATAACAGAACGAATGGGTTGATGGGAATGATAGGTAATGGGAGGATAGCGAAAATACGTAGGAGATGGCGAGAAGGGGAAACACTGGATGATGACGAAGGTGAAGAGAATGGAAGAGAACAGGACTAGAAACTACAAGAAAGGGAACCATATGGAAAACATTGGAGATGTCATCAAAGACAAGAGGGTTCTAAAGAACACGTAAGGGAAGGGCATGGATGGGTCGAGAAGGAGGGGACAAAGTTGGTGTTCACGTACCGCGAATATGTGTTTTGCCCCATTGGCATGGAAGATGTTAAGGACCGAGCTCGTGAGTGTAGTCCCGATAACTGTAGGAAAATGGGTTGATGTGTATCTATATGATTGAATCCACAATGTCAACCTTGAGATAATGGCGACGCATGCTTTTCCTGACTGAACGGGCACTTTGCGACGACATTTGAACGAGGCGCGCACTATGTCTCGCGAGCACTCATCCTTGTCCGCGACGTGATGCGTCATCTGTAGAGGGGGCAGATTCACGACATGTCAAATCGAATGATAGGTAATGGGAGGATAGCGAAAATACGTAGGAGATGACGAGAAGGGGAAACACTAGCTGATGGCAAAGGTGAAGAGAATGGAAGAGAACATGACTAGAAACTACAAGAAAGGGAACCATATGGAAAACATTGGAGATGTCATCAAAGACAAGAGGGTTTTAAAGAACACGTAAGGGAAGGGCATGGATGGGTCGAGAAGGAGGGGACAAAGTTGGTATTCACGTACCGCGAATATGTGTTTTGCCCCATTGGCATGGAAGATGTTAAGGACCGAGCTCGTGAGTGTAGTCCCGATAACTGTAGGAAAAGGGGTTGATGTGTATCTAAAAGATTGAATCCACAATCTCAACGTTGAGATAATGGCGACGCATGCTTTTCCTGACTGAACGGGCACTTTGCGACGAAGTTTGAACAAGGCGCGCACTATGTCTCGCGAGCACTCATCATTGTCCGCGACGTGATGCGTCATCTGTAGAGAGGGCAGATTCGCGACATGTCAAATCGAATGCAGGTTAAAAAACACTGTTAAAGAACTCCCCCAACTTTACCATTCAAAACAACACTAACCGATAGGTAAGTGACGCCGAACCCTGCTCGGGCGCACTCTGTCCACCGAGCGACGCCGTCTACGTGTCCAAGAGGCAGAACTCGCCTCCCTGCCCAGACTACTAAACACAAATGACCTCGATGATGGAGTCTCCTGTGAAAACGGGAAAGATGGAAGGTGCGCACAATCCCTCATGTGTAGGGGTGGACGGTTCTCACACAGATATCGAGTCAATGCGTGAGTGTCCACCATCAAAGTATGACGCCCCTCCCTCTCCCACATCCCTGTCCAAAATGGGCACAATACCTGTGGACCGTGCACAACTGGCCTTCTCCCTTCCCAAGAATACCACCTCTACACCTCGCACCCCTTACCACCTGGTTCGACACCCTATCCTCTTCCTCCTCCACCGCCTTCTCTTCCTCCTCCACCACCTCTTCTTCCACCACCCACTCCTCTTCCTCCTCAAATACCTCTTCTTCCTCCAATACCACCTCCTCGTTCTCTTCCATTACCTCCTCTTCTTCCTCCATGTTCAATTCTTCTTCCACTTCCTCATCGCCACTATCTCCAACTCCATCTTCCCTGCCTCGAATTTTGGACCATCGGTCCATCACCGCATCCACCCAATTCCAACCCACTGCCCCAAGCACCCTGTCATTTTCCCCCCATCTCACTCCTGTTGCTTTGCGAACACGAATGCGCCACTCCTTCACAACCCGGTTCACCGTGTGGTTCCATTTAAGCACAGTCAATGCTTCTCGTGGCTCCATACTCCAAAGAAATGCTATGCGCTTCGGTGCATACTTCGTGATTAATTAATGGTGTCCTTCTGTAGGCATCACAGAGGGAAGGGGAGGGAATATATGAAGTTGCATGCCTCTGAAATTTTAGGTTTGAAATGGCGGTCAGCCCGGGAAGTGCTAACGTGGCAGTCATTTCCCTTTCTAACCTAGAAGAAGGGAAATGCTTGCAGAACAGTCATTTCCCTCCACAGAAATGCACTTGGATGAAGGTTCCTATTTCCCCTCCCCTCCTCTGGCCAATTTGTTTGCCTTCGCCCCGCCATCGGCCACCTACACTTCACGGGGAAGTGCAACGGTGACGGGAGGGAGGAGCTGGGCGCGGGAACACTAGCCTCCCACCCAAACAAAACTCCAGCGACAACACGGTCTAACCCAACCAAGGTGGCACCTCCCAAATCGCAAAAAAAAACACACCCCAACCACATTTGTGCCCACAAGAGTGAAGTTGGTCCATTGGATGAGGTGTGTGAGAGGGACTCGTTTGTTTTTATAGATGACCCACGCACCACGAAGTACCCTGGTACACTAAACACTGGTCCCAATTTATCCCTCTGAAAGGCGCGCGAAATTCAGCTCGTATTTTGTCATTTCTCTGAGGAAACTACCGCCGCTCCATGCGAAATTTCTCACCTCGCATGTTTGCGACCTCAAAACCCACCTTAGAACCCTACTCATTTCCCTTCTCCCTCCCTCCTCCCCAATTGTCAGGTGCCTACAGAACGATACCAATGAAACGATTGCTAGCCCCCAATACATATGCCGCCATTTGATCATGGCCATAGTTCTTCGAAAGCCACTCCTTAAAGGCTACATGTGTCTCTGAACTTGGCTCGTACAAAACACTTTCCTCACCCCATCGTTCCCACACACATCATGGACACTCACCACCTCTCTCACAACGCACGTGCAAGCCTGCCCAATGGTCTGCATACAAGGCAAACTCATCGGCAACCTCACGTGGCAACATTGGATGACATGCTTCAGCCTTAGTTGCAGCATGCAGCATGACATGATGAAAGTGAATGCCCAAACGCTGAACCACCGACACCTCCTCCACTCCCCCCGCTGTATCCCATCGTCGTACCGACCATCCTCTCATGGCCGTTTTTTAGCCCTTCTCTGTTGCCATCTTTTATGACGTCCCTCAATCGCGTTCCCCTGTGACTCGTCTTGTTGTATGACTACCGTCTCTGTAGGCTCACTCCCATGTTGCCTAGGGGCCATCTCTCGGCCCATGCCTTCATCACCTGAATAAGACAAACAGTCGCTTCAAAAGGGGTGTTATGCGCAACACACTTGCAATCAGATTAGACAAAAATTGCAGATTCACCAAGCGGCATTACCTCTGTATCCACAATGTCAACAGAGGGGAACTCGCTGCACGAAAAAAACCCGGCGACTCCCGACTATATTCGTTGCAAATGCTCTCCCGTACGGCATATGTAGGATGCGGATCGAAGTAACAAAAGTGTCAATATCCACCCACTTGATGTCCAGCACCCGAGCAACGTCTTCTATCCACCCACTTCTCTCTCTCTCTCTCTCTCTCTCTCTCTCTCTCTCTCTCTCTCTCTCTCTCTCTCTCTCTCTCTCTCTCTCTCTCTCTCTCTCTCTCTCTCTCTCTCTCTCTCTCTCCTTCCCCACCCCCCGTTGGCTCGATCTCCACTTTGGCCTCCCCTTCGTGACCCGAGACCCATTGTCGCTTGGGCGGACGTTGTGTCTCTTTCGTCCTTACTGTTAGGACCTTCCGCGTTTCCATGAATGCCCACTTGGCTGGTGCCTTGGCCGTTTCATCAAACTTGATCGTCCCAAGTATTTTGCAAACCTTTTTTTAGAGGAAGTTGCAGTCATCCATCCAAGACCCCCTTCACTCATTGCCAACCACTCCCACGAATCATTTTGTGTTAATTGCCACAAAGCGGAGCAAGTCCTGGCCTAAGAAACCTTCATTGGGTTACGCTGTGCCTCTACGAAATCCTTCACAAACACCCTCACTAGTGCTCGCCATTTATGTCACGTGTCCATCTGATGGTTCAGACCTTTCCCCTTTAACACTTTCTTAAACGACCCGCCATCGTTCGAAATGATGCCCGTAAATTTGAACCCTTGGCAAGCATGTTTGAAATGCTATCTCCTCTAACTTAGTAGACGACACCTCTGCCTCAGTTTTTAAAATCGTGACAGTCAGCAGTATCTTCCGTGACTATGGGTCCATGAACGTAATAGTGCACCATTGCCCCTCTCTAGCCTGTGACCACCGGCCATCCACGCCTATGTATCCAATTCCGTCACTATCTCGCAATTGCATGTCCCATGTGACTCTTGCCATGCAAACCTCACCATGTACTATGATGGCTTCCCACAACCCGAAAGGACGCCGCATGTAATAATAGAAAGTCTCTCTTCCAATAAATTTGAATCCTAGGATTTGGCTAACCTCTGGCATCTGTTGCAAGCCAAGTCCCACCATTACAAAAGCTGTCAGATTTATATGACATAGTTGCTGTAGGCTATAGTGGGGTAGCACATATGGGGTACAGGGTTTCTAGGGTTGTATTTGTACCCAATCTTTCCTTAGTCATTTCATTCCTGTTTTCTTTACTCCACATGGTATCAGAGCGGGTCCTACCTTCGGACCGTTTTTTTAGGGCCCACCGAAGCGCGCCCCGAGGCGCGCCTTTTTTTAGCGACCCCCTCGGGTCGCCTTTTCCCTCGCGGCCCCGCTGTCCCTGTTTGACGCGGCCCCGCCGCCTACCCTGACGCGGCTCCGCCGCCTCCCCTGACGCGGCCCCGCCGCCTCCCCTGACGCGGCTCCGCCGCCTCTCCTGACGCGGCCCCGCCGCCTGTCTGACGCGGCCCCGCCGCCTCCCCTGACGCGGCCCTGCCGCCTCCCCTGACGCGGCTCCCCCGCCTCCCCTGACGCGGCACCGCCGCCTCCCCTGACGCGGCTCCGCCGCCTCCCCTGACGCGGCCCTGCCGCCTCCCCTGACGCGGCTCCGCCGCCTCTCCTGCCGGCCCGCCACTGCACCTGCCGGCCCGCCGCTGCACCTGCCGGCCCGCCACTGCACCTGCCGGCCCGCCGCTGCACCTGCCGGCCCGCCACTGCACCGGTCAACCCGCCGCTGCACCAGCAGCCGAACCGCCCGTGAGCCGAGCCGCCCGACGCCGAGCCGCCCGGGACCCGAGCCGCCCTGCCGCCGAGCCGCCCGGGAGCCGAGCCGCCCTGCACCCGAGCCGCCCAGCCGCCGAGCAGCCCGGGAGCCGAGCCGCCCTGCGCCCGAGCCGCCCAGCAGCCGAGCCGCCCAGCACCCGAGCCGCCTTTCTGCATACCTACACGACCTGCCCTGCCTGGTGAGCACAGTCCCACTGACACTGCGAGCTCTTTCCCTGCTGCTTGCACTGCGTCGCTGTCGTCGCCATGGCTACCCCTAGTGTCCTAGCTTTTGACGCTGAGGGTCGCGCCATTGATTTTGAGGTCTGGTTAGACGACCTGCAGCTGTTCTTACAGTGCGACAGGGCTGACGACCTTTCTCTCTTTGATCTCACCTCTGGCGCCTCTCCTGCTCTTGCTGCTGATGCTGATCCCGCTGTCCGCTCTAAGTGGGCCACCCGCGATGCTGCTGCACGTCTTGCTGTGCGTCGCCACCTCCCTACCTCTGAGCGTGCGCACTTCAGTCAGTACAAGAGTGCTCAGACCTTGTACGACGCTGTAGTTGCGCGCTACTCCTCCCCTGCCACTGCTGCACTGAGCCGTCTCATGCTTCCCTACCTCTTTCCTGACCTCTCTGCCTTTCCCACTGTCGCTGACCTCATTACGCACCTCCGCACTAGTGACACTCGCTACCGCGCCGCCCTTCCTGCTGAGTTCTGCGCTAAGAACCCCCCCCCCATGTACATCGCTCTCTACTACGTAGTCGCGCGCCTCCCTGACTCCCTTCGAGTCGTCAGGGACCACTTTCTCGCAGTCTGTCCCACCACCCTCACCGTCGACCTCCTCGAGAAGGCCCTCCTCGCAGCGGAGAAGAGCATCGTCGCTGTAGGTGCTTCTCGTGGTGACCCTCGCACCCCCATCTTTGAGGGGTGCTCTCCTTCCCCCTTGCTGCCCTTTGTTGCCTCTGCTGCTGCTGCCGACCTGCTTGGTCTTGAGTCGGTCGGCGCGGCGTCTGCCCCTAGTGGGAGACGTCGCTCCAGCAAGGGCAAGGGGGGCAAGGGCGCGGGTGGAGCTGGAGGGGGCGGTGGCGGTGGCGGCGGTGACGGCGGAGGGAGTGGGGGTGGCGGCGGGACTAGTGGCGGGGGTGGTGGTGGTGGTGGCAGCAGCGGCGGAGACGGTGGTGGTGGTGCCAGCGGTGGTGGTGGAGGCAGCGGCGGAGGTGGAAGCGGCGGAGGTGGAGGCGGTGGAGGCGGCAGCGGAGGAGGCAGTGGTGGTGGAGGGGGTGGATCTGGTCGGGGTGGTACCCAGCAGCGTAGCGGCGGTGGTGGTGGCCAGCGCTCGCAGCGGCAGCAGCAGCAGCGCTCTCGGGACATCCCTTCGCCTCAGCAGCTTCGTGAGTGGTACGCTGGGCGTCAGAGGGGTGGGGGTACTGGTCCCTGCACCTACGTTCTTCGTTCCGGCGACCGCGCGGGTGAGCAGTGTGGGGGTGCCCACGCCACCCAGCGCTGCTTTGGCCGCCTGACGGACGCCTGGCGTCAGCACTTCCCTGGGGCTAGTGAGATCCCTCGCTGGGATGAGCTTCTCAGGGCTGGTGTAGCGATCTTTGATCTTGATTTTGATGCTATCCTTACTGCTATGTATGTTGTGGATTATAGTGAGGAGAATGAGGGTTACCGCTGTTTCCAGCCCGACCCGGGCATTGGTACTGCTGCGCTAGGTGCTTGTGAGGCTGCTGCTCTAGGTGCCAGTGCGTCTGCGCTCTCAGGTACTGGTGAGACTGCGCTCTCAGGTACTGAGTCGTCCTCGTCCTCCCTCACTTTCACACTTGACTCCGGAGCTTCTCGCTCCTTCTTTCGAGACCGCACTACCCTTACGCCGCTCGGCCGGCCGGTTGCAGTCTCCCTTGCTGACCCCTCTGGGGGTCCTGTCCTGTCTCACTTCTCCACTGTCCTCCCGTGTCCGGCTGCCCCTTCGGGCACCCTGTCGGGTCTGTACCTTCCCTCGTTCTCTACGAACTTGGTGAGTGGAGCGGACCTGCAGGATGTGGGTGTTCACCAGTTCACTCCTGCGAGTCAGCGGGTGACCCACTGCACGGAGGCACGCACAGGCCGACACCTGGCCACGTTCTCGCGTCGGCCGGGGTCGAGTCTCTACACCCTGACCGTTGAGTCTCCTCCTGTCCCTGCGTCTGGTCAGGTGGCTGCGTCGGGTCAGGTACTTGCTGCTGCGTCCCGGTCAGGTCCTGAGTCTGCCCCCTGTTCTTGTCGCCTCCTGTCTCACGAGACTCTCCTGTGGCACCACCGTCTTGGCCACCCCTCCTTGCCCCGTCTTTGGGGCATGGCTTCCCGTGTCCTTGTCTCTGGTCTTCCCCAGTCTCTCCCTCCTCTCCCCTCCGGGCCAGGACCTTCCTGTGTCCCCTGTGTCGAGGGTCGCCTCCGGGCTACTCCTCACTCCTCCCACGACTTGTCTGCGGACAAGCTGTCCCCCTCCTCTCGTCGTGTTCTGTCCTCCCGGGACGTCACGTTCGACGAGTCAGTCCCCTTCTACCGTCTCTTCCCCTACCGCACTCCTTCCCTCCCCCCTCCCCCGGACTTCCTTGTGCCGGTTCCCCCCCCGGTAGACCCCCTCCCCCCTCAGGTTCCTGCCCCCTCAGGTGTGTCCCAGGTAGACGCCGTTGACCCGGTCGAGGTTACTGGTGACTCTGGTGCTGCTGCGGGTGCTGAGCCTGGGGGTGCTGACTCTGGGGGTGCTGTGCGCGGGGGTGCTGAGCCTGGGGGTGCTACTGCTGGGGGTGCTGGGCCTGAGGGTGCTACTGCGGAGGGTGCGGAGCCTGGGGGTGCTGAGCCGGGGGGTGCTGTGCCTGGAGGTGCTGGGTCTGGGGGTGCTGGGTCGGGAGCTGCTGAGCCTGGGGGTGCTGTGCTGGGAGCTGCTGAGCCTGGGGGTGCTGCGTCTGGAGCTGCTGAGCCTGGGGTTTCTCCTGCTGCTGCGTCTCGCCGGGAGCCCCTCTCTCCACAGGAGCTGCGCGAGTGGTTCGCTCGCCGCTGGAGGCGTGCTGCTGCGTCTGAAGGTGCTGCTGGAGCTGGAGCTGGAGCTTCTTCGACCGTCGAGGGTGCGGGTGCTGCCGGTCCCGGAGCTGCTGGACCTGCGGGTCCTCCTGGAGCTGGAGCTGCTGAGGGCGTTGGTGCTGAGCCTACTGCTGTTGGTCCTGCCGCTGGAGGTGTCGGTGGCGCTGGTGCTGTCGCTGAGGGTGCTGGTGCTGTCCCTGCTGAGTCTGGAGCTCCCGCGCGGCCTCGGCCGTACTTCGTTCCACTCCTGCAGCAGGTTCTTGGTCTTTCTCCTCCAGTAGAGGGTCCACCGCTTGTCCAGTCGCAGTCCCTGCTGAAGCTTTCCTCTCCACTGCCTGCTCCCTCTCCTTACACTGGTCCTACTGGAGGTCTTGCTGAGCGTCGTGAGCCTGCGTCTCGTCCCGCGTCGCGTGTTCGTGCTGCTCGCGCTAGTGGTCGCAGTTCGCGTCAGCGTCCTCCTCCTGTCCCTGGCACGCACCGGATGTCTTTGCGTCCGTCCACTGCTCCTCTGCGTGCCCCTTTGCCTTCTCCTCCTGAGTCCTCTCTTCCTGTGCTTGCCGACCCTGAGTCGGACTCTCTTCGTGCTGCCAGTCCTACTGTCACGCGTCTCCTTGCTACTGTCGTCACTGACCCCTCGTTTGAGTCCACTGCTGCGTCTGCCCTTGTCGCTGAGCTCGTCGACTTTGCTGCTCGCTGTCGTCTCGACTACGCTGCTAGTCTTGTTGCTGAGTCTGCGTCTGTCTGTCCTCCGTCCGTCGGGGGTGAGTGTGCTCTTGGCACGGACGTCCTAGAGGACAGGCAGGAGGAGTTACAGTGTCTAGCGGCTGCTTCACCTCATCTCGCGTCTGTACTACTTGCCCCTGAGGGAGACCCGGATGCACTAGACATCCCGACTCCGCGTTCTTACGCGGAGGCCGTAGAGGGTCCCTACTCCTCTCAGTGGCAGGCAGCTATGGATGCAGAGATGGCTTCCTGGAAGTCCACAGGCACCTACGTTGACGCGGTTCCCCCTCCTGGGGCGAACATCGTCAGTGGCATGTGGATCTTCAGGGTGAAGCGGCCGCCGGGCTCTCCACCTGTCTTCAAGGCACGGTACGTTGCTCGTGGCTTCAGTCAGCGACAGGGAGTTGACTACTTTCAGACCTTCTCTCCCACCCCGAAGATGACTACTCTTCGGGTTCTGCTGCACATAGCCGCTCAGCGCGACTACGAGCTTCACTCTCTCGACTTCAGCACTGCGTTCTTGCAGGGTAGCCTGCACGAGGAGATCTGGCTTCGCCGTCCACCTGGCTTCACTGGGACTTTCCCTCCTGGCACCCAGTGGAGCCTCCGACGGCCAGTCTACGGTCTCCGCCAGGCACCGCGTGAGTGGCACGACACACTGAGGACTACGCTTGCGGCTCTTGGGTTTGCTCCTTCTACTGCTGACCCGTCGCTGTTTCTTCGCACCGACACTTCCCTGCCGCCGTTCTACATCCTCGTGTACGTCGACGACTTGGTCTTTGCCACAGCGGACACTGCTGGACTCGCCTACGTGAAGTCCGAGCTGCTGAAGAGACACACGTGCACAGACCTGGGTGAACTGCGCAGCTACCTTGGCTTGCAGATCACTCGGGACAGAGCACGCCGCACCATTACCTTGACTCAGTCACACATGGTGCAGCAGGTCCTTCAGCGCTTCGGCTTCACGTACTCCTCGCCTCAGGCCACTCCTCTGCCTACTCGCCACTCACTCTCAGCTCTGCCTTCGGATGAGTCCGTAGAGTCGAGTGGTCCGTATGCAGAGCTTGTTGGCTGCCTCATGTACCTGATGACCTGCACACGACCTGACCTTGCATACCCTCTGAGCATTCTTGCACGCTATGTTGCTCCTGGGAGACACAGACCGGAGCACATGGCTGCAGCGAAGAGGGTATTGCGCTACCTGTGCAGTACGTCGGGCATGGGGCTAGTGCTTGGAGGGCGGAGTCCAGTGGTCCTTACCGGCCACGCGGACGCTTCTTGGGCTGACGACCAGGCTACGCAGCGGTCGTCACAGGGTTACACCTTCAGCCTTGGTTCCGGCTCTGTCTCGTGGCGGTCTACTCGCTCGTCTTCGGTTCTCGGCTCCGGTTGTGAGGCTGAGATCTACGCCGGGGCCATGGCTGCACAGGAGCTTCGCTGGCTCACCTACCTGCTGACTGACCTTGGAGAGCCGCCTCGTTCTCCTCCAGTGCTGTACGTAGACAACAAGGCTATGCTGGCCTTGTGTCGAGAGCAGCGCTTGGAGCACAGAACGAAGCACATTGCTCTCCGCTACTTCCTTGCTCGTGAGCTGCAGCAGCGTGGTCAGTTGCGACTTGTATACGTGGCCTCTGAGGCCAACACTGCTGATGTGTTCACCAAGGCACTCGCGCCTTGTGACCATCAGCGCTTTTGCACCCAGCTGGGTCTTGTGCCTGTCTTGCCTCACTTGCTCTCCTCTTGACTTCACTTGTACTGTGACATATATATATGCCTGCTCTTGTTTGTCTAGTTTTATATATATGTCTGTACTCCTGCATGTGAACTGGCCTCTGGCCCTACTCTTGTGCTCGGACTGTGTGGTGACTTTGTGATCCACCCTGAGCTTGCTTTGCTTTGCTTGACTGGTCTTGTGACCCCTTGTTCTCCCCCACTTTGCCTATGGGGGTGTGTCAGATTTATATGACATAGTTGCTGTAGGCTATAGTGGGGTAGCACATATGGGGTACAGGGTTTCTAGGGCTGTATTTGTACCCAATCTTTCCTTAGTCATTTCATTCCTGTTTTCTTTACTCCACAAAAGCCCCGAAACAAAACGAGGTAGTAAAAAACTAGTCTTAGAACCCTGTTTGTTGGGCTTCCTTGTGACTTTACCCCGCTTGGTAGACCATAATTTCCACGGACTTTGAGCATGTATCACATACCCACAAGACCCCAAAGGTTGCCCATGTCACCTTTCATGAGCGCAGCTGCATCGATCCCTTGCATGCGACTCGTTGACAGCATATTTCCCTGAGACTCATGACAAACTGAAGCAAACCAAGAGGGTCTAACAAACATACCGCTCCTTTCAGCGCTGTTGCGGCGGAAGCTGGCGACAACCGCCAGATGCGTGACAATATTCCTGAAATTGTTGAGCCAGGGCTCCTTGCAATTGGGTTCTAATGGGGTCGAAACGGGAATAGGAAAGAGGTTTACTAACACAATTTTGCGATACAATGGGATGTATGGTGGGGCCGAATTAGGTTGCATCCCAAACTCATGTTGTGAATCGCACACTAAAATAGCTATATAATACATGATAGCACGATTACGTACTCGTCAAGCTGTGCTTAGACGATCGCAGGAATTACTAATAGCCTTGTTTTGTCCCCACCATAAGGATCCGCCTTCGAAGTGCCTTCCCCTCCTTCAACCTCGTTTCGTTCCTCCACCAAGTAGCTAACCCCTTGAGCCCCTTCTTGGATCCGGCCCTAGTCTAGGTCACCTTCTTCACACAACCTGTCACCCTCAATGGATTGTTGTTCGGCCCTTAGAGCACCTCCACTTCCCTCTCCCCCCTGTCCCGTCACGTCTTCCTCTTGCGCCTCCACAACCTCAATATTGACCCTTGTATTCGCCGTACCCCCAATTGGCAAATCTCGTTCTTCATACACTGGAGCTTCTCTCTTGACATGCATGGTGTTGGTTGCTGGTGCAACAATGTGGGGTGAATGATAAACATAATCATGACACTTACGAGTGTTGAACGCATAGTGGTGATCCCACCTTATCCTATCTTGGGGAAAGACAGGCAATATGATGGCACGTAACAATACTCTAATATGAAGTGCGGTTGGGTTGATGTTCGCGGTGGTTACTCGTATGTATAGTGGTGCATACCTCCATCCCGCAAAGCTCAATATGCTGCCCCACGGAGGTCCCCTCCACGGTCATGGCCCTTATCCAGAACCACCACACCCTTTGAGTTCAGATGATATATGTCGAACTGGTACATGTAGCGGCTTGTAGAAAGTGGTGTCCGTGTCAAACATAATAGTTGAGGGGCCTAGGGTTTGACTTAGGCAAGAGTGACGAGAGGAAAAGTGCAAGCCAAAAGAGAAGTTCAATAGTAGAGGGCATACAAGATATAGGCAAGGAATTAGGCAAATGCCTACAGGGAAAACCCATGTGTAGCACAAAGCCTGCAGGGGTACACCAGGTGCAGTGGAAGAAGCAGCAGCAGGAAATAACAATGGCAGCCGGTGCATTAGTGGCAAATACAGCTGCAGCACACCTTCAGCCAAGGCAAAAGCAGTAGCAGGTGTAGGGGCGGCAGGTCGCTTGAGGAGCAGGCTCTGTGGCTGCAACGTTCAGCAGGACAGCAGCGGCTCGACGGCAGCACCTGCAGGCCCCAGCAGCAGGCAGCAGAAACAAAGGCAGGTGGCGGCAGGGGCGGCACCAGGAGGTGCCACGGTAGCAGCGGGTTGCAGCTGCAATTTCCTGACTGTCTTCCGCCACCCTCTCTTACCCTCCCCCCCACAGCAGCACGAGCGGCAGTGAGAGAGAGAGAGAGAGAGGAGGGGCGGCTGTTGGCTATGCATAATCTCTCTCGCCACCCCCTCACACTCCCCCTCCCCCCACGAGTGCGCGAGCAGCAGTGAGAGGGAGGAAAAGGCGAACAGCGGCGGTAGGAGCTGTGTCACCCACGCGCCAACCCCACACCCTCCCCCCCCCTTTTCACTGGCGCACGAGCAGCAGGTGCAGGGCAGGGGAGCTGCGCAGTAGCGTGCGGCCATGTGTGGCTGCGCGCGGCTGTGCGCGGCTTCACGCGGCCGTACGCAGCTGCGCGCGGCTGCGTGTGGCTGTGGCAGCTCGTAACGAGACGAGGGGCGGGGCAAATCGGGATGGGGCGGGTAGCGCGGGGCGGGTGACAGGGCGAAGGAGCAACGGGGCAGCACGAGCCGCCCAGATCGTCGCCATTTCAGTAGACAGCTCGTCGTCGCGCCCGTCACGTCAGTCACAACTAAGGGCGCGACGGGCGCCACGAAACGAGAAATACGCGGTGGGCCCATGGGGTAGTTAAAAACAGCAGGCCAGGATGTTACGTGCTCTGATACCATGTCAAACATAATAGTTGAGGGGCCTAGGGTTTGACCTAGGCAAGAGTGACGAGAGGAAAAGTGCAAGCCAAAAGAGGAGTTCAATAGTAGAGGGCATACAAGATATAGGCAAGGAATTAGGCAAATGGTACACCACCTAGCAGGAAACTAAGAACTACACTAGGCTACTGTAGGCATTTATATGAATGTATACAAATACATTTCAACAGTCCGTTCGAGCAAGTGTGGCACGACTGTCTTCTCCCCCACTTGGCTCAGCAAGAAACATGATCGCTGAGCATCTAGGTTCAGTTGGACTTGGTCCTTCACCGCCGTTGCATTTTCACGTACCAGGCAAAAGGAAAGTAGATCAAATAAGCATAACAGTTGATTCATGAACACTATCAGCGACCTATTCTTGTATGCATAACATGTTTTGTCCCCAAGTTTGTGTGGGTTGAGGAACGGGGGGTCTAGCGGGCACATCTAATCGACCACCGATCAATGGTGGGGAGCGGTCAACGATGGAGAGCAGTGAGGGTGTGATAATGGAGTGTGTTGCATATGGTAGCAGTGCAAGTAATAGGTTTGGTCGATGGGTGGTGTACGTGAGGTTGGGGAAAGGAGGGTTACGGTAGAGTTGGGTTAGATTAGCCGCAAAGGATTGGAGGGATGGCTTTGAACGGTACCATAGGCGTGCGCTTACATGAATCAATTTGCTGCATTGATCAGCTTGTTGACGACATCGGGTGATGAAGTCGTGAGAACGTGCATTAAGTCGTTGAACGACGCCTCCCTCCCCAATCGCTTCGAGAGACCATATCGCATGATTGCAACAGGTAGGTTCGCGTGTTTCCCTATGCTAACCATCTTCTGAGGGTGCTTTTCCATAATGGCATTCAGATGTTTCTCCATGTCTCCGCTCACACCGTTGTGCCCACTCCCCATGCTGACATTAGTGGCTCCACGCACCTGAGACGTCACAATGAAAAAGCGATACTTGCACATGCCGAGTTAGTAGTCTATTCCCCCCAGCTAGCAAACTCACACCACTGCCACACTAGTTCCCTCGATTCCCCCCAACTAGCAACTCTCACACTAGCGACTAGTTCCCTCTTCTCCCCACTGCTAGCAACCTCTCACTCTCACTGCATCATTTCCCTTTGTTCCCACCTCCCCGCAACATCTCACCCCAACCTATCACAACTCCACTCTATTCCCTCCAACTAGCAAAGAGAACCGCAAAGATTACTGAGGAGGCACGTGCCATGGCTCCGTTAACGAGTGGGGATTCAAAGATAGACGACACCTTGGCATCTTCTGGTTACCACCCGGTTACCATGTAGCTGACCTCTTGGCTTCTACCACACTGCACCTTACCGAGCTAGCAACCACATGGTTACCAGGTTCACGACATCCAAATGCAACGTATGTACAGCTCGGTTAGCCTCGTGAGTCTGGAGTCTGAGACGAGCATCTTGTGGTTACGCCAAGTTACGTGGTTACCACGTGTTTACCAGCTTGCCACCACACAGCACACCAAAGACCCATAACCAACGTACAGCTCGGTCAGCCTCTTGACTTTAGAGATAGAGCTTGGCTGACTCAAGCTGAGCAAGTTGAATTCGAGATTGCTGTTGCAACAGGAGCCAGCATGGTTTGGGACGGTGAAGAGGGATGGTGAGGGTGTGGAAGGGCGGAAAATCTGAAGGCCGCGAACCCAATGTGGACCGGTTGTTTGTGTTTATGCTCGGAACTCAACACATTGCCTTATCTCCATGCCCATCTTTGAATGTGATAGCGATGAGGAAGAGTTCTTCACACTAAACCTCAAATATATACACTGAGAAGGATGACTAGGAACGCACTGGTGCTCACACCAATTAGCAATTGGGATGGTAATTCACATGGAAACATTTAGTGTGTACCCATAACAGCCAGTTACAGTACGAGACTTCTAAAAACGCACGTGACTCTGATACGGCCAGGGTGAGCTGGCAGGTTGAGATGTGACACACACCCATGATACAGTCACATGTGATACAGTCACGTACAGTCACGTTCGCAACAGTCACGTGCGAACACACGTTAGGTTGAGGTGTGGCCTGGCCTTACTATAGGGTCGATAAAAAAAAAAATCATAGTTGACTCAAAAGTGACAACAGTCGACTCTTAAGTCCCAACAGTCGACTCCAAAAGTCACAACAGCCAGATTTGGAACATCTCAATTAAAACAGGGTGTACATTCATCTGGCTGAGCCGTGGGATTGCTGTTAGGAGGGGGACAAAGACCAGCAGGGGGGTGATGTGGGAGAGAGGAACAGATAGCAGCTTCCCGACATCAAAGGCAGAGACCTTGTTGCAAGATAGATCACTGTGGGCGTGAGGATAGAGAGAGGAGAGGGGGGAATAGGGGAGGGAGAAAGGGCGAGTGATGAACTTTGAGGCGCCCAAAAAAAAATTCGTGGGGGGGAGAGGGAGCCGGAGATCTGGTGGCGAGAGATAGCATTGCGGGAGTGGGGAGAGAGATAGAGAGAAGATGGGCAAAGGGTGGGGTGTTGAGAGGGAGATGGGCAAACAATGGGGTGGGGAGAGGGAGACGGGCAAACGGTGGGGGGGGGGAGAAGGAGATGGGCTCACGGTGGGGTGGGGAGAGGTATATGGGCAGAAGGTGGGGTGGGGAGTGGTGGATGGGCAAAGGGTGGGGTGGGGAGAGGGAGACTCGCAAACAGTGGGGTTGGGGAGAGGGAGATGGGCAAAGGGCGGGATGGGGAGAGGTATATGGGCAAACTGGTTGGGTGGGGAGAGGTATATAGGCAGAAGGTGGGGTGGGAATTGGTGGATGGCAAAAGGGTGGGGTGGGGAGAGGGAGATGGGCAAAGTGTGGGGTGGCAAGAGGGTGATGGGAAAAGGGTGGGGAGGGGACAGGGAGATGGGCAAACGGTGGGGGGGGGAGAAGGAGATGGGCTCACGGTTGGATGGGGAGAGGGAGATGGGCAAACGGTGGGGGGGTGAGAAGGAGATGGGCTCACGGTGGGGTGGGGAGAGGGAGATGGGTGAACGGTGGGGTGGGGAGAGGTATATGGGCAGAAGGTGGGGTGGGGTGTGGTGGATGGGCAAAGGGTGGGGTGGGGAGATGGAGACTCGCAAACGGTGGGGTTGGGGAGAGGGAGATGGGCAAAGGGTGGGATGGGGAGAGGTATATGGGCAAACCGGTGGGGTGGGGAGAGGTATATGGGAAGAAGGTGGGGTGGGAACTGGTGGATGGGCAAAGGGTGGGGTGGGGAGAGGTATATGGGTAGAAGGTGGGGTGGGGTGTGGTGGATGGGCAAAGGGTGGGGTGGGGAGAGGGAGACTCGCAAACGGTGGGGTGGGGGGAGGGAGATGGGCAAAGGGTGGGGTGGGGAGATGGAGATGGGCAAACGGTGGGAAGGGGGAGAAAAAGATGGGCTCACTGTTGGGTGGGGAGAGGTACATGGGCAAACGGTGGGGTGGGGAGTGGTGGATGGGCAAAGGGTGGGGTGGGGAGAGGGAGACTCGCAAACGGTGGCGTGGGTAGAGGGAGATGGGCAAAGGGTGGGGTGGGGAGAGGGAGATGGGCAAACGGTGGGGTGGGGAGAGGGTGATGGGCAAGGGTGGGGTGGGGAGAGGGATATGGGCAAACGGTGGGGGGGGGAGAAGGAGATGGGCTCTCGGTGGGGTGGGGAGAGGGAGATGAGCAAACGGTGCGAGGGGAGTGGTGGATGGGCAAAGGGTGGGGTGGGGAGAGGGAGATGGGCTCACGGTGGGGTGGGGAGAGGTATATGGGCAAACGGTGGAGTGGGGAGTGGTGGATGGGCGGAATAGCTCACGCATAGGGAGGTGTGCTAGATCAATAAGGGCCGAAATGTGGGGAACCAGAGGGGAAATGAGGGAAGGAGAGGGCGAACTGGGTGGAAGGTTGTGCAAAATGGAGGGGTAAGCGAGAGAAGACCCAGGGAAGCAGGAGAGAATGTGAGGAAAACCCGGGAATAAATGAGGGCTTGCCGGAAGGGCGTGGCGGGAAGGGAAGAAGGCATGGCGGGAATGGGAGGACGGGTGTCTGGACGGGGAGAGGGCGTGACGGGAAGGGGAGAAGGAGTGGCGGGAATGGGAGGACGGGTGTTTGGACGGGGAGAGGGCGTGACGGGAGGGGAAGAAGGCGTGGCGGAAAGGGGAAAAGGGGAGGCGGGACTGGAAAAATCAGGCGGCGGGGGGGGGGGAGGGGGATTGGGCAGCGGAACTAGGAGATTGGGCGGCGGAGGGGAAAGGTGGGACAGGGAGTTCGTGCGGCCTGTGCAGCGTGTCAAGATTAGAAGCTAGAATGATTGTATTGAAATGATTGTGTGTACAGGCTACCCCACTATAGCCTACACAAAACTAGCACATATATAGTTCGACACAACCCCCATACGCAAAGTGGGGGAGAAAAAGCGGTCACAAGACCAGTCAAGCAGAGCAAAGCAAGCTCAGGGTGGATCACAACGTCACCACACACTCCGAGCACAAGCAAAGGGCCACAAAGCCAGTTCACATGCAGATGTATATATGCAACAACAACAGTACGGTCATCACTACCTAGCAGGAGTAGGCATGCAGGTATACAATATAGATCACAGTACAAGCACAGTCAAGAGGTGAGCAAGTGAGGCCAAGCAGGCAAAAGTCCTAGCACAGTACAGAGCCGCTGATGATCACAAGGCTGAAGTGCCTTGGTGAAGATATCAGCGGCGTTGGCCCGAGATGCCACGTAAGCAAGGCGAAGTTGTCCACGCTGCTGCAACTCTCGAGCAAGGAAGTAACGCAGAGCGATGTGCTTCGTCCTGTGCTCCAGTCTGTGCTCCTGACACAAGGCAATCATGGCCTTTTTGTCAACGTACAGAATTGGAGGAGAACGAGGCGGCTCTCCCAAGTCGGGCAGCAGGTAGGTGAGCCAGCAGACTACTCCTACTCCGCCTCCAGCCTCTGGCCTGCAGACACAAGGAGGTACAGCAACAAGATCAGCAGCTGAGTCTACCGAGACTCCCGCGAAACAAGCGACAGGCTTCGATCCAAGTATGATGGAGAAATTCTTCTCCTTTATGTCCTTCTACTAGCAGCATCAGCAAGCGGCACCTGCGCAGTCAAACATCAGCAACAACAACAACGATGTTACACCCATGAGTCTCGATGGCTCATCCTATGCGCACGGAAACTAGCAGCAACCCACCTTTGCTCCGTATGAGCGTCAACGTGGCTCAATTAGCTTCGTGCCGCAACAACAGCCTCGACCTGGATAGGAGAAGACATTGGATGCACTCCAAGTTCAATGGCAGTTCGCGCACGTCTTGAAATTATAGAGTCAACACCTTTCGACGACAAAGACTTCTATACCTGGTCGTTCGAGTTTGAACTGATGATGGAAGGCGCGCAGATTCTTCGACGGGTCCGTGCCATACCCAACACACGGGACGCAATACGACAAGCAAAAGTACACATATCAGTCGATGATGGCATACATAATCCTGCCAAGGAACGTAACTCCAAACCAGCAGCAGAAAATCCGGTCTTATCAGGGATACGGCAACTCCGCTGAACTCGCGTACAATCACTTGAAGAACCTGTATCAAGCAACAGACAGCGTCAATCAATGTTGGTTAATGGCACAGCTGACAACAATGGAAATGAAACCCGGTGAAAAGGGGATGGCATATATCAGCTGTTGTCGCGAATTGCGCGACAAACTTCTTCGATGCGGAGGATCGATATTTGAGGAAGCCTTTGTCACGGTCGTCATCTCCGGACTTGGTCCTCATTGGTGCTCCACCCGAGCCATACTCCGAGCTCACGGGAAAATCTCGGAAGCGGCACTCTGCGCTGAGATACACGCTGAACAACAAGACATGGATCTGCACGAGGAGCGACACAAGAAGAAAACCTCAGTACCTGAATTTGCATTTCACACCCAACGACGCTTCAACAACTCCAACCGGCAGAATAAACAACAATAGCAACAGCACGCACCACCGTTCTGTCATCTCTACAAAACATTTGGGCATCCTCGCACACACTGCCCAAATCGACAACATTCAACACCACCGCAATGACAACTCCGGCCTTCAAGTAGCCAAGTCACCTCAACACAAGCTCATCCCACTCCTCAAGCTCAAGGAACGTCAACAACACAACCTGCACAAGGGACAAGAAACATCGTGAGTTGCATGGCGAGATTGACAGACTCCTGCATCAGTGAATCACCACCATACTACTCACCGGAAGAACAACTCGATGAGAGTACCCCTCGTCGCGAATCATTGCAACCGAACCCGACATACACAGCCTGACAAAATTAGAAGAAACAAAGAGGAATGAACTAGCAGAAATGGGGATACAAATAGCAAACCCTAGAAGGGTTGTACTCGCTATAGAGCACCCCACTACAGGCTAGAACATAAGATAACATTCTGACACACCCCCATAGCCAAAGTGGGGTGTAATCAGCAGAGCAGGCAAAGCAGTACAAGCTCAGGGTGGATCACAATGTCACCACACATTCTGAGCACAAGTTCAAGAAGAAATAGTTTAGAGTGCACAATTATGAGCAAAGCTAGTGGTAGTCACAACGGGCAAGTGAGGAGGAGGAGAGAGAGTGAGAGGAGAGGAGATAGAAGGCGGCGGCTGAAGCTGCAGACACACGGGCAACAGAAGTGGCGAGCACAGTGGCTACCGGACTAAGCGCCCGGACTACAGGAGCAACAGGCCCCGCGGCTTAAGCAGCGGCAGACGGGCAACGGACCCACAGGCGACTGGCGCAGCGACAAGCTCACTGGGCTACCGGGACAACGCCCCGGACTACAGGTGCTGCGGACAACAAGCTGGCAGCCTCCACTCAACCTCCCGCAGACAGTCCCACCCCCCTGATACACACCCACTGCTACACCGCTAGCTCCACTCCCACGCACCCCCCTTAAACCCTAAACCCAGTCTCCCACACATCCACCCCCCTCAGCGACAGCTGCAGCAGTGGGAGACGAAGGAGGAGGAGGAGCAAAGGGAGGAATGCACACCGGCCACCCCCATACCCGCCACCCCACAGCTCGCCCCTCAGGTCGCCTCGACAGACGACGGGAAAAGGGGGGGAGGGGGGGGGGGGGGCGGGGCCGCGATGATGGGGCGGCGGGGCCGCGACAGGTCGGTGGCGTGGCCGCGATGGTGGGGCGGCGGGGCCGCGACAGGTCGGTGGCGGGGCCGCGATGGTGAGGGCGGCGGGTGGGCCCCAAAGGTAGGGCGGCGGGTGGCCGCGAAGGTAAGGCGGCGGGTGGGCCGCGAAGGTAGGGCGGCGGGTGGCCGCGAAGGTAGGGCAGCGGGTGGCCGCGACGGTAGGGCGGCGGGTGGCCGCGAAGGTAGGGCGGCGGGTGGCCGCGAAGGTAGGGCGGCGGGTGGCCGCGAAGGTAGGGCGGCGGGTGGCCGCGACGGTAGGGCGGCGGGTGGCCGCGAAGGTAGGGCGGCGGGTGGCCGCGAAGGTAGGGCGGCGGGTGGCCGCGAAGGTAGGGCAGCGGGGCCGCGACGGGTCCCCGTCGCCCGTCGCGGCGCCTCCAGAAGGCGACGCGACGAACGACGGGGCAGACGCCCGCCGCGCGCCTCGGGGCGCACAGCGGGCAGAGAACCGCCGCGCGCCTCGGGGCGCACGGCGGGCAGAAAACCGCCGCGCGCCTCGGGGCGCACGGCGGGCAGAAAACCGCCGCGCGCCTCGGGGCGCACGGCGGGAAGGAAAAGTAGCAGCGGAAGCGAGGTGGTAACCCACCCACAGGATCGATCCAAGGGGATCGACCTGCTCTGATAGCATGACAAAATTAGAAGAAAGAAAGAGGAATGAACTAGCAGAAATGGGGATACAAATAGCAAACCCTAGAAGGGTTGTACTCGCTATAGAGCACCCCACTACAGGCTAGAACATAAGATAACATTCTGACACAGCCATCGCCCAAAGTGAGCCGTCCGGGAAAGACACTTGGTTCCTGGACAGATGCTGCAGACAACATATGTGCTCCTCGGGTCGCTTCGTTCAACGGGAACACCAACTTCAGCGCAAAGTCGTCATCACCGTCGCCAACAATCAGAAACTGCGCACATGACGACAAGGCATCGTTCAACTTCAGTCAAGAGAAACCAACATCATACTTCAAATATCAAAGGTTCTAATCGCGGAGGGACTCGGCTACAACTTACTTAGCGTCAGCCAGCTGATGGCGAAGGGGATCCACCTTGAAGCAGACAGCACCACTCAGGAGTTCAATTTGTACCACGGGAAAGGAGGACTCTACATCGGGAAGGCGGTGTCGAAGAAAAACGTCTTCGTTCTCGACTTCGTCCCAGGCCTAAGCACCACCGACAGCGACGCCATCGTCAATTTCACTTCTTGGACACACCCACCAGATCTCGACCCCGGCTTCATCCCCGGCGCCTTCTGGTACTCAAACACCGTACTTGAGGCAGAAAGAACACGAGCTTTAGCAACAATTTAACAAGCAGAGACAAAATCGACAGCAGCAGAGACAACATTCGCAGCAGCAGAGAGAACATCAGCAGCAGCAGAGACAACATCAGCAGCAGCAGAGACAACATTGGCAGCAGCAGAGACAACATTGGTAGCAGCAGAGATAACACCAATCACGACGCCAATCACGGGTCCTTCAAGAGCACCAGCCCCAATCGACGATACTCCACCGACTCTTGCGCAGCAACAGACTCCTACTCCACGCGAAGTCCACAGAAGCGCCAACTTCACCGCCGGTTTTTACTCCAACTCCGACTTGTACAGGCGCTCATCCGGACATCACGCAGGCGAAGACATCTGGCACGCAAGAATGGGACACCCGAGCAACACAACGTTAAATAACACGATACGAGCAGGAGTACTTGATAAAGAATTGCTACTTCTACCCGATGGCAGAGAACTTCAACGAGTTCGAGGAACATGCCTCACCTGCCCTGAAGGTGACCCGCATCAGCCTTTCGTCTCTCATCACAACCCAAGTGCATCGTCATACGCACCTTTAGAGAAGGTGTACAACAACATCTTGTACAACCGTGAACCAGGTCAAGGAGCATACAACTATGTCATCACCTTCATCGACGCATGGCTTCCAGTAGCAAAACGGGAATCAGAAGTGAAGCTGAAAAGTTTCCAGTCAGACGGGGGAGGGGAATATACGTCACAGAGGTTCACGCAGTACTTGGCAGAGAGAGGCATCAATCGACTTCTCTCTCTTCCCTACGCTCACCAACAGCAAGGCATGGCACAAAGAATGAACAGGACCCTCCAGAACACCATGCGCAAGCTGCTACGTGGCATGCGGCTACCCAACCACCAGTGGCCTGAGGCGATGGACCATGCTGTCATGCTGCACAACTTGCTCTCGTCATCATCGCTCCCGAACAACGCATCACCGCATCTGCTGTGGACAGGAAAATTGGGCAACACAAAAATGTTGCGGGTGTTCGGCTGCATGGTATAGTACCGACCCACAGCTGCACGAGCCGGCCGATTCTCCCAACGGGCACAGTGGGGACTACACCTGGGCATCAAGAAACACTACAACGCATGGAAAATTTTTTACATCAACACCAAGGAAACAGTGGCAGCACGTGACGTGATTTTCTACGAAAGACTCACACTCCCGACATACCTTGCCAACCTAGAAGAAGAACGAGACCCCACAGGTGGCTTTCGTGGAGACAGAGCCTTCGCTTCGCTAGAAGACGAAGTTGAGTGGGACGACACCCCGTAGACGGAGCTTTGGAAGAACCCGGACCTCTTCCCTACTGTTCGGTAGATATCCCAATGGATGACGACAACCCTCGCGAAAGCATCAACGCCAAATTCTTCTACGACTTCGCTGACACTGATTACGTTACACACGCACGAGTCAACACCAATGAAGCAGAATGCATAGGACCCAATTTCACACCTGATCCAGAAGCAGGAGACGAAACGGCTTATCCCGAGGACGCAAATCTCCCCCGCTATACACAGAGTGGACTCCAGATACTCGGGCTCGTCACCGCAGTCCATGGCACGGCACCACCTAAAGAGCCTGCCACGATTCAGTAGGCTCTGGGGGGGGAGCACAGGGAAAAATGGCGCGAAGCCATGGACAAGGAGTTAAAAGCGCTGGAAGAGCGCTGGAAAATTGTTCCCATCGGCGTGGCACGCAACAAGAAAATCCTCACCGGGAAATGGGTTTTCCGTGTGAAAACCAAAGCAGACGGCACCATCGACAAATTCAAGGCGCGATGGGTCGTACACGGCTTCGACCAAGAGCACGGACGGGACTTCACCGAAACGTTTGCGCCGGTCAGCCGACACACCTTTCTGCGGATTCTCCTCGGGATAGCCGCCATGAAGAAGAAGAAACTACGCCAAATCGACGTTGCCAACGCCTTTCTGTACGCACGCGTCGATGCTGAAATCTTCGTCGAGCAACCACACGGCTCCAACGCAGAACCCAACCAAGTTTGTCAGCTACTGAAGTCCCTGTATGGCATCAAACAGGCCCCGAGATTGTAGCAGCAATACTTACACGCGCGACTCATCCGCATCGGATTCCGCCAGCTACCGCACGACCAGGGCATGTATCGGCTCACGAAAGGCATCGACTACATCCTGCTGATCGTCTACGTGGATGACCTACTCTACATCGGCTCGACCAATGGCATCACAACTTGGTTCGAAGGGGAGCTGCAGCGGGACTTACGCTCACCGTCTCATCCACCGTAACACAATACCTCGGACTCAACATTCAAGAAGAAGAGAACGCGATCTACCTCTGCGCCGCGAAATACGCCGACACTATCGCCAAGCGCTTCGGACTCACCCCAACCACTATCTCCACGCCATATCGCTACACCGCCGGAAATCACAAGTAAGCCTCCGCTCCGCTCAAGCCCGCCGGCATACGCGACTACCAGCGAAAGCTGGGATGTCTCCTTTTTGCAGCCGTTACCTGTCGACCAGATCTATCGTACTTAGCGAGCCAACTCGCCACCTACCTTAAGAAACCTGAAGCAGAACACATGGCAAAGCTCGACCGCGCGCTTCACTACCTCGTCAGCACCCCGACGATTAGTCTAACCTACCACAAGACCAGAACCTCAACGCCCAAGCTAATCGACTACGTCGATGCTGACCATGCCGGCGACTCTGATAACAGGCGCTCACGGACCGGCTACATCTACCGACTCGTGCCTATCGGACCTATCACGTGGCAGTCGAGCAAGCAGGAACTAATTGCTCTCTCCTCAACTGAAGCCGAATATATCGCACTCTGCTCAGCCACCAAGGAAGTTGGCCCAGTTACCCAGCTTTTCCCTGTTCTGCGACAACCAGTCAGCAATCGCAGCGCCAACAAGAATGGATTCGCGAACAGAACAAAGCACATCGCCCTGCGATATTTCTTCGTGAAGGACGAGATTGAGAAGGGAAGACTCGAGCTGTCCTACTGTCCCACGTCCGAGACGACAACCGATTACTTAACCAAGAAGCTCGGAAAACTGAAGTTCGAGTACTGCATGCTGCTGACTGGACAAAGCCATGTCACCAGCAGCGACACTCGAGAAGCAAAGGGGAGTGTTGGAAACAAGTGACTTCAGCGCTTCTGATGTGTCGAAACACTGAACTGCAAGTGAAGCAAACTACAACAAAGCAACGGCGAGTCAACCATCGGAGGTTGACATAAAATGTAACTGCTGGAGGTTACGCGAAGGTCAAAGGTCGCTGACCTTTGACTTGACAAATACAGCGCGACACCCAGGGTCCTCGCTAGGATCCGAGGGATGTCTGATCCATCAAGCGGGTCCCCCGGGCAAAAAAAAAACTTTTGTCTGATTCTGACTTGCCCATCAGATTAATCCAAAAAAAACCGTCTGCAAACTAAGACAAACAGACAAAAATGTTTGATGTCGAGGACCCTGGTGACAGCAAGGACAAACAAGTAACTCGCTATTGAGCAGTTGCCCGAGTCACTGTATCAAACCGCAATAGCAACAGTAAAACAGTTATTAGTTGCACTCTTTCATATTCCTTGTAATCTTATAAAAGGCGTGTACTACTTTTCTATAATCATTCTATCTTGCCCTCACATACTAGCGCAAGGTGGTTCAACACTTGTCATTAAAACGCTTCCGCAACTACAAACACTTCTATTCTGAGTTAAGCCTTGCAAAGATCCTAGACAGGCTAGGCTACCCACTAGTGTCAAATTATAATATTGTGTAGGCTATAGTGGGGTAGCCCATATGGGGTACACATTTCTAGGGTTGCATATTTGTATCACATCCATTCCTTAGTCATTCATTCTCGTTCACATCTTCTCATGGTATCGAGCAGATCCCCCGTGGGAACTGTGCCTAGGGCCCACCACATCGACCTTTTTTTTTTTTTTCCTGCCCGAAGCGCGCTCCGCCCGAGTCGCACTTCGGGCTCTCACCTCGTCGAGCTGCCCTAGCGGCCCCTTTCCCCAAGCGGCCCCGCCGCGCGTCGCCTCGGCCCCGCCACCCGTCGCTTCGCTCACGCCGCCCGTCGTCGCGGCCCCGCCGCCCTACCTCGCGGCCCCGCCGCCCTACCTCGCGGCCCCGCCGCCCTACCTCGCGGCCCCGCCGCCCTACCTCGCGGCCCCGCCGCTCTACCTCGCGGCCCCGTCGCCCTACCTCGCGGCCCCGCCGCCCTACCTCGCGGCCCCGCCGCCCTACCTCGCGGCCCCGCCGCCCTACCTCTCGGCCCCGCCGCCCTACCTCTCGGCCCCGTCGCCCTACCTCGCGGCCCCGCCGCCCTACCTCGCGGCCCCGCCGCTCTACCTCGCGGCCCCGTCGCCCTACCTCGCGGCCCCGCCGCCCTACCTCGCGGCCCCGCCGCCCTACCTCGTGGCCCCGCCGCCCTACCTCGCGGCCCCGCCGCCCTACCTCGCGGCCCCGCCGCCCTACCTCGCGGCCCCGTCGCCCTACCTCGCGGCCCCGCCGCCCTGCTCAGCGGCCTCGCCGCCCTTCTGCAGCAGCCCCGCCGCCCTACTCCTGCGGACCCGCCGCCCTGCTCCTGCGGCTCCGCCGCCCTACTCCTGCGGCCCCGCCGCCCTACTCCTGCGGCCCCACCGCCCTACTCCTGCGGCCCCGCCGCCCTACTCCTGCGGCCCCGCCGCCCTACTCCTGCGGCCCCGCCGCCCTACTCCTACGGCCCCGCCGCCCTACTCCTGCGGCCCCGCCGCCCTACTCAGCGGCCCCGCCACCGTTCACCAGCGGACCTGTCGCCCTACACCGCCCGCGCCGCCCGAGCTGCCAGAACAGCCCGAGCCGCCCGAGCCGCCCGAGCCGCCCGAGACACCCGAGCCGCCCGAGTCGCCCGAGCCGCCCAAGCCGCCTGAGCCACCCGAGCCGCCTGAGCCGCCCGAGCCGCCCGAGCCGCCCGAGCCGCCTGATCAGCCGAGTCGCCGGTGCCGCGGAGCCGCAGTCGCTACTGAGCCGTCCGAGCAGCCGTGTTGCCGTGAAACTGCAATACTGAGCTGCCCGACTTGCCCTGTCTGGTGAGACCAGCGCTTCTGACACTACACTGCCCCTGTCCTACAGTTGGTCTCACTAGTCTACTGCTGTCATGGCTTCCCCTAGTGTTCTCGCTTTTGACGCTGAGGGTCGAGCCATTGACTTTGAGGTTTGGGTAGATGACCTGCAGCTCTTCTTACAGTGCAATAGGGCAGACGGTCTCTCCCTCTTTGACCTCACCTCTGGCGCCTCTCCTGCCCCGGCTGCTGATGCTGACCCCACTGTTCGCTCCCAGTGGGCCACGCGCGATGCTGTTGCACGTCTTGCTGTGCGTCGCCACCTGCCTACCTCTGAGCGCGCGCACTCTAGTCAGTACAAGAGTGCTCACACCTTATACGACGCTGTAGTTGCGCGGTACTCTTCCCCTGCCACTGCTGCACTGAGCCGCCTCATGCTACCGTACCTCTTTCCTGACCTTGCTGCCTTTCCCACAGTCGCTGACCTCGTTACGCACCTCCGCACTAGTGACACTCGCTACCGCGCCGCACTTCCTGCTGAGTTCTGCGCCAAGAATCCCCCCCCCATGTACATCACTCTCTACTATATAGTCACTTGCCTCCTTGACTCCCTTCGCGTAGTCAGGGACCACTTCCTCTCAGTCTGTCCCACTACTCTCACTGTTGACCTCCTAGAGAAGGCCCTCCCCGCAGCGGAGAAGAGCATAGTTGCTGTAGGAGCCTCTCGTGGTGACCCTCGCACCCCCATCTTTGAGGGGTGTTCCCCTTCCCCCCTTTTGCCCTCTGTCGCCTCTGCTGCTGCGGCCGACCTCGTTGGTCTTGAGTCGGTCGGTGCGGCGTCTGCCCCTAGCGGGAGACGCCGCTCTGGCAAGGGCAAGGGGGGCAAGGGCGCGGGTGGGGCTAGCGGGGGTGGTGGAGGTGGCGGTGGGGGCGGCGGGGGGAGTGGGGGTGGCGGTGGGAGTGGTGGCGGGGGTGGAGGTGGCGGTGGCAGCGGCGGAGGCGGAGGCGGCGGTGGCGGTAGCAGTGGGAGCGGAGGCGGCTGTGGCGGCGGAGGTGGAGGCGCCGGTGGTGGAGGAGGTGGAGCTGGTCGGGGTGGTACTTCTCAGCGGAGCGGCTCCGGGAGTGGTCAGCGCCAGCAGCAGCAGCAGCGTTCTCGGGACATCCCCCTTCCTCAGCAGCTCCGTGAGTGGTACACGCAGCGTTAGCGTGGTGGGGGTTTTGGCCCGTGCACCTACGTCCTCCGCTCCGGCGACCGCGCGGGTGAGCAGTGTGGGGGTGCTCACCCCACCCAGCGTTGCTTTGGCCGCCTAACGAACGCTTGGCGTCAGCAGTTCCCGGAGGCTAGTGAGATCCCCCGCTGGGGAGAGCTGTCTAGGGCAGGCGTAGCTATGTTTGATCTTGACTTTGATGCTATCCTTGCTGCCATGTATGCTGTGACTATTAGTGATGAGGGTGACTGTTACCGGTGTTTCCCGCCCGACCCGGGCATTGGTACTGCTGCTCTAGGTACTGGTGAGGCTGCTGCTCTAGGTGCCAGTGCGTCCGCGCCCTTAGGTGCTGGTGAGTCTGCGCTCTCAGGTACCACGTCGGCTTCGGCCTCCCTCACCTTCACACTTGACTCAGGGGCTTCTCGCTCCTTCTTTCGAGACCGCACCACACTCACGCCGCTTGGTCGGCCAGTTGCAGTCTCCTTGGCAGACCCCTCTGGGGGTCCTGTCCTCTCTCACTTCTCCACTGTCCTCCCGTGTCCGGCTGCCCCCTCTGGCACCTTGTCTGGTCTTTACCTCCCCTCGTTCTCTACAAACTTGGTGAGTGGTGCTGACCTGCAGGATACGGGGGTTCACCAGTTCACTCCTGCGAGTCAGCGGGTGACCCACTGCACGGACGCTCGGACAGGCCGACACCTGGCCACGTTTACTCGTCGGCCGGGGTCGAGCCTGTACACCTTGACCACTGAGTCTCCTCCAGTCACTGCGTCTGGTAAGGTAGCTGCGTCGGGTCAGGTGTTTGCTGCAGCGTCCAGGTCTGGTCCTGAGTCTGCCCCCTGCTCGTGTCGCCTCCTGTCTCACGAGACTCTCCTCTGGCACCACCGTCTTGGTCACCCCTCCCTGCCTCGTCTCCGAGGCATGGCTTCCCGTGTCCTTGTCTCTGGTCTTCCCCGGTCCCTCCCTCCCCTTCCTCCGGGGCCTGGTCCTTCCTGTGTCCCCTGTGTCGAGGGGCGGCTCCGAGCTGCCCCTCACACCTCTCAGTTTCCCCCCACAGAGGCCCCATTGCAGACGCTTCACATGGACGTGTGGGGCCCGGCCCGCGTACGTGGAGAGGGTCACGAGCGCTACTTCCTGCTGGTGGTTGACGACTACTCGCGTTACACCACAGTCTTCCCCTTGCGCAGCAAGGGTGATGTCGCTGAGTTGTTGATCGACTGGATCCGCGCAGCTCGTCTCCAGCTCAGGAGGAGCTTCGGCTCGGACTTTCCTGTTCTGCGTCTGCACTCTGACCGATGCGGAGAGTTCTCCTCTGGCCTTCTGCGAGCCTACTGTCGTGCGCGAGGCATCCGCCAGACCTTTACGCTCCCGGACTCTCCACACCAAAATGGGATTGCTGAGCGCCGCATTGGCATGGTCATGGACGTCGCTCGTACGTCCATGATGCATGCGGCTGCCCCCCATTTTCTGTGGCCGTTTGCGGTTCGGTACGCGGCGCATCAGATCAACCTTCACCCCAGGGTCTCCAGACCGGAGACCTCCCTAGCCTTGCTGTGGACGGGGAAGGTCGGCGATGCGTCTGCGTTCCGTGTCTGGGGATCTCGGGCGTTTGTCCGCGACTTGTCTGCGGACAAGCTGTCCCCTCGTGCTGCTCCCTGTGTCTTCCTTGGCTTCCCCCCTAACACCCCTGGGTGGCAGTTCTACCACCCCACCTCTCGTCGTGTCCAGGACGTCACGTTCGATGAGTCAGTACCCTACTACCGCCTCTTCCCCTACCGCACTCCTTCCCTCCCCCCGCCACCGCACTTCCTTGTGCCAGGTCCCCCCCAGGTAGACCCGCTCCCCCCTCAGGGTCCTGCCCCTTAAGGTGTGTCCCAGGTAGATGCAGTTGAGCCAGTCGAGGTTCCTAGTGACTCTGGTACTGCTGCGGGTGCTGAGCCTGGGGGTGCTGACTCTAAGGGTGCTGCGCGCGTGGGTGCTGAGCCTGGGGGTGCTGGGTCTGGGGATGCTGCGACTAGGGGTGCTGAGCCTGGGGGTGCTGAGCCTGGGGGTGCTACGACTTGGGGTGCTGATCCTGGGGGTGCTACGACTGGGGGTGCTGAGCCTGAGGGTCCTTCGCCTGGGGGTGCTGCGTCTGGAGCTGCTGAGCCTGGGGGTGCTGAGTCTGGAGCTACTGAGACTGGGGGTGCGGAGCCCGCGGCCGCTGGACCTGCTCGTGTGGCGTCTGGCGGTGCTGGGCCTGCTGGTTCTCCGGGTGCTTCGTCTCGGCGGGAGCCACTCTCTCCACAGGAGATGCGCGAGTGGTTTGCCCGGCGCTGGAGGCGTACTACTGGAGCTGGTGCTTCTTCGACTGCTGAGGGTGCTGGTGCCGCCGGTCTGGGAGGTGCTAGTCCTGCGAGTGCTACTGGAGTCGGAGCTGCTGAGGGTGTTGGCGCTGAGGCTACTGCTTTCAGTCCTGGCGGCGGTCCTGCTGCCGGTGCTACTGGTGCTGCTGGAGGTACTGGAGCTGGAGGTGTTGTTGACGCAGGTGCAGCCGCTGGGGGTACTGGTGCTGTCCCTGCTGTGTCTGGAGTCGCCGCGCGGCCTCGGGCGTACTTTGTTCCGCTCCTTCACCAAGTTCTTGGTCTTCCTCCTCCCTTAGAGTGTCCACCGCCTGTCCAGTCGCAGTCGCAGTTACCACCGGTCTCCCCACTGCCTTCTCCTTCTCCGTACACTGGTCCTACTGGAGGTCTTGCTGAGCGTCGTGAGCCTGCGTCTTGTCCTGCGTCGCCTGTTCGTGCTGCTCGCACTAGTGGTCGCAGTTCGCGTCAGCGTCCTCCTCCTGTCCCTGGCACGCACCGGATGTCTCTGCGTCTATCCTCTGCTCTTCTGCGTGCCCCTTTGCCCTCTCCTCCTGAGTCCTCTCTTCCTGTGCTTGCCGACCCTGAGTCGGACTCTCTTCGTACTGCCAGTCCTACTGTCACGCGTCCGTACTGCTTACCCCTGAGGGAGACCCGGATGCACTAGACATCCCGACTCCGCGCTCTTACGCGGAGGCCGTAGTGGGTCCCTACTCCTCTCGGTGGCAGGCAGGTATGGATGCAGAGATGGCTTCCTGGAAGTCCACAGGCACCTACGTTGACGCGCTTCCCCCTCCTGGGGCGAACATCGTCAGTGACATGTGGATCTTCAGGGTGAAGCGGCCGCCGGGCTGTCCACCTGTCTTCAAGGCGCGGTACGTGGCTCGTGGCTTCAGTCATCGGCAGGGAGTTGACTACTTTCAGACCTTCTCTCCCACCCCGAAGATGACCACTCTTCGGGTGCTGCTACACGTAGCCGCTCAGCGTGACTACGAGCTTCACTCCCTGGACTTCAGCACTGCTTTCCTGCAGGGTAGCCTGCACGAGGAGATCTGGTTGCGCCGTCGACCTGGCTTCACTGGGACTTTCCCTCCTGGCACCCAGTGGAGCCTCCGACGGCCAGTCTACGGTCTCCGCCAGGCACCGCGCGAGTGGCACGACACACTGAGGACTACACTTGCGGCTCTTGGGTTTGCTCCCTCTACTGCTGACCCGTCGTTGTTTCTACGCACCGACACCTCTCTGCCGCCGTTCTACATCTTCGTGTACGTCGACGACTTGGTCTTTGCCACAGCTGACACTGCTGGACTCGCCCACGTGAAGTCCGAGCTGCAGAAGAGACACACGTGCACTGACCTGGGTGAACTGCGCAGCTACCTTGGCTTGCAGATCACCCGGGACAGAGCACGCCGCACCATTACCCTGACTCAGTCACACATGGTGCAGCAGGTCCTTCAGCGCTTCGGCTCCACGTACTCCTCGCCTCAGGCCACTCCTCTGTCTACTCGCCACTCACTCTCAGCTCTGCCTTCGGATGAGTCTGTAGAGTCGAGTGGCCCGTACCCAGAGCTTGTTGGCTGCCTCATGTACCTGATGACCTGCACACGACCTGACCTTCCATACCCTCTTAGCATTCTTGCACGCTATGTTGCTCCTGGGAGACACCGACCAGAGCACATGGCTGCAGCGAAGAGGGTGTTGCGCTACTTGTGCAGTACGTCGGGCATGGGGCTAGTGCTTGGAGGGCGGAGTCCAGTGGTCCTCACTGGGCACGCGGACGCTTCTTGGGCAGACGACCAGGCTATGCAGTGGTCGTCACAGGGTTACACCTTCAGCCTTGGTTCCGGCTCTGTTTCGTGGCGGGCTACTCGCTCGTCTTCTGTTCTCGGCTCCAGTTGTGAGGCTGAGATCTACGATGTGGCCATGGCTGCACAGGAGCTTCGCTGGCTTACCTACCTGCTGACTGACCTCGGAGAGCCGCCTCGTTCTCCTCCGGTGCTGTACGTAGACAACAAGGCCATGCTAGCCTTGTGTCGGGAGCAGCGCCTGGAGCACAGAACGAAGCACATTGCTCTCCGCTACTTTCTTGCTCGTGAGTTGCAGCAGCGTGGTTAGTTGCGACTTGCGTACGTGGCCTCTGAGGCCAACACTGCTGATGTTTTCACCAAGGCACTTCTGCTTTCTGATCATCAGCGCTTCTGCACTCAGCTGGGTCTTGTGCCTGTCTTGCCTCACTTGCTCACCCCTTGACCTTGCTTGTACTCTTACATATATATATACCTGCTCTTGCTTGTTTAGCCTTATATATACCGTCACCCCCCGGATATAAGCGCCACCCTAGGATAAGCGCCTGGCGCTTCTAATTGGCATATGGCGCTTATATCCCCTCCTCGATTATAAGCGCATACCCTAGAGTCGTACGGATTATAGCCGCATACCTGTACCTTACACATTATAACCGCCACTTTTTTAAATATGTTTTTTCTACAAACTTCACTAACCACATTAACAACTTATATTTTTATCTAATTAAATACAAAGTTAGTTTATCTACAGTTTTTTCTAATTACAGTTCTAAATCTACCTACGAGTCTCACAGGCTACAGCAATTTCTAGATCTACGTAATCTAGTCATCAGCTGCGGTAGGATCATCCGGGTCGGCCTCAGAGTCCGACTCTGGTTCTTCTACGTTGTTGCAGAAAAAGCCATCTGCTGCAATGTCGTCGTCGATGTCTATTTCGTCGCCCTCAAGCTCGTCGCGCCTGTGTTGCAGGCAGATCTTGTCCTGGGACCCATCCAGGGCGTTACTAATGCCACAGCTGAGGAAAGCCCGTTGAATCAAGTCCCTGGGCACGGCCTTCCAAGCCGCTGATATCCACTTGAGCGTTAGCTCGGGTGGTGGCTTCTTGATGTTGCCTGCCATAAAATTTAAACAATCAAAAGTCAGCCACCGCTACAAACTGATAAAGCAGCACACGCATGGCCTGCCTCTCTCACCTTTCTTTGTCAAGGTGTCGACCCCCTCGCTCTCGAACCACTCCTGGTAGAGCTGTCGAACGGATGCCTTGAAGGAGCGATTCACCGCGACGTCCAGAGGTTGAATCTCCGAGGTGCAGCCAGCTGGGATAACGGCAGGGACGATGTTCAGCTCCCCGAACTTCTTCTTCACCTTCGCAGTCAGGTGCCCGCGGTACGAATCCAAGACGAGCATCGCTTTGCGGGGCCTCACTCCAAACTTGGTGTGGACGAACGGCTTCACTGCCCCGTCGAGCCACTCGATGACTCCGTCCGCGTCCATCCAACCGTTGGGATGGACGGACACCGTAACATCTGCACAGCCACAAACGCACATACAACATCAGTAGACATTGAAAAAAAAAAACATGCAGCAGTGGGTGTTATCTCAGAAGTAGTTAAAACTTAGGTACTAGGGTGTTGGGTAGAACGAGAGTTACGAGAGGAAGGGGTCGAGAGAGTTTGACAAAAGAGGATGATTCAATATTGAGCGAGGGTACAAATACGAAAGAACAAACAAGAAAGGTGCACCACCAAACAGAAACTTCTATGACTACAGTATTCTACACTACAGGCAGTTACAAAACAATATATAGAGTTATATATTATTCTGACACGCCCCCATAAGTGCCTGTAGGGAAGAAATTGCAGTCAACGCCCCCATAATGGGGTACACCATACAGGTGCAGCGGAAGAAACAGATGCAGGCAAAAGCAGTGGTAACCGGTGCAAAAGTGGCAGAAACAGCAGTAGCCAACCCTCAGCCAAGGAAGAAGTAGTAACAGGTGTGGGAGGCGGCAGGTCGCCTCAGGAGCAGGCTCTGTGGCTGCATCAGGCAGCAGGACAGCAGCGGCTCGACGGCAGCACCTGCAGGCCCCAGCAGGAGAAAACAGAAAACATGGCAGGTGGCGACAGGGGCGACAGCTGGAGGTGCCAAAGTAGCAGCGGGCGGCAGCAGCAGATACCCGGCTGTCTTCCGCCACCCTCTCTCACCCTCCCCCCCACAGCTGCAAACGCAGCAGTGAGAGAGAGAGGAGGGGGGACGGCTGTTGGTGCTGCAAAATCTCTCTCTCCAACCCCTCACACTCCCCCCCATCCCCCACAGCGACAGGCGCTGCAGGGAGAGAGAGGAGAGAGGAGGGCATCGGTTGGTTCCTGCGGGTACACTCCCGCCACCCCTTTACCCTCCCCCCCATAGCGACAGTCGCGTATGGGGCGACAAATGATGACGGCAGCTGCTGCAGACTGCCCACAGCGGTCGCCCCGACACACCACCTCCCCCATGGTCCGCCACTCCCACGACCTCCCCCCACAGTAGGAGCGCGCACGGCAGCAGCAAGTGCGACAGATGCAGTGGGGACCGCGGGAGGGTGGGCGGGGATAGCTGCTCGGGCGCGACGAGCGGAATAGGGGGCCGAAACGGAGGCGCGTCGAGGCGACGTCGGGGCAGCGTGGCCGCGAACGACGGGGCAACGAGGCAGCGCGACGAGCAGAGCGCCGCCTTCGCCCCGTCGATCGCACTGACGATCAAAACCGTCGCGGATTTTCACGCGACGGTCGCACTGACGGCCCGATCGCAGTAGAAAGTCGTCGGGAGGGAGGGCCGCCATGACAGGGTCGAAAATTGGTGGGCCCATTGATCGAAATCTAGCTCGATACCATCTCAGAAGTAGTTAAAACTTAGGTACTAGGGTGTTGGGTAGAACGAGAGTTACGAGAGGAAGGGGTCGAGAGAGTTTGACAAAAGAGGATGATTCAATATTGAGCGAGGGTACAAATACGAAAGAACAAACAAGAAAGGTGCACCACCAAACAGAAACTTCTATGACTACAGTATTCTACACTACAGGCAGTTACAAAACAATATATAGAGTTATATATTATTCTGACATGTTAATGCTCACCTGAAGGGAAATCCCCTTTAGGTAGGGTCTTCCGTTTGAAGAAGACCCACGGCTTCAGCTTCTCACCGCTGGCAGTGCAGGAGAGCATCACCGTAACTCGCTCCTTTTGATAGCCGCCGCTGCGGATAGGCACAGAGCGCAGACCCACCTCCTCGACTGTGCGTTCGGCAGGCATCTCGAGCCACAGTGGTGTCTGGTCCGCGTTTATTATCCACTGCGGGTCAATCTTGTATTGGCGGCGGGTGTGACGCACGAACTTCCAGAAATTCCTGACGTCAGTCTCGCAGTCTGGGAGTACGGGTGGGAGGGAAAGAGAGAAGACAGTATTAATGACGCGTTAAAATTCAACCGTGAAACAGAAAGAGACAAACAACACAAAGCAGTACACATTAAACTGCAACCATTTCCCACAAACTCACTGGCAGCAAGCTTCTGGCCGACCATGGTCTTCGCTCGGGTTGTCAGATTCCAACGGCGGCGAAACCGCTCAGTCCACCGCTGCGAGCCGGACCACTTTACCTGTGGGTGCAATTCTTTCATCACCTCATGCGACCACTTCTGTAGGCGAGCGATCGAGACCGCGAGACATTTTTTACGGTGGGCAAGAAACCTCCTGTAGACTTCAGCTTCCATGTCGCGATACCACGAGCTCCTTCCGCGCCCATGAAGACGCTTGCGAGCAGCATGCGCGCCCTCCAGGTCAGCCTTCCGGGTCTTCCATTCTGCGAGTGACCTTCGGGAGATGCCGGTTTGGCGAGACATCTGCCGCACGCTCATGTGCCCGGACTCAAGCTTGAGAATCCACTGCAGTTTCTCCTGCGATGTGTAAGAGTGCCGCTTGTGACTTGAAGGCTTGTGACTTGAAGGCTTGTGCCTGGGGGAGGGAGGACGGGCATCGCGATTCTCGCGAGAAGGGTGGGGCCGTTTCTTATTGGGGGGGGGGAAGGTGGGAATAGGCAGGTGCTCTGGAAGACCGTCGGCAGCCCAAAACTCCACGTCATCCTCCGCACCAGTCGCGGATTCGTCCAACGGGCAATCAGCCGGGGCTCCCCAGCGTGGCGACGGTGCGGAGGAAGACGATGCGCCACCGGCGCGGTCGGGCTCGGACAGGTACGCATCAAACGCCGAGTAGCCAGGAGGGAGGAGAAGCTGCAAGACCCCCTGACGTGGAGCACCAAACACAGGCGGGTCAGGAGGGGACGGAGGAGCTGGAGGAACCGGAGGCGCCGGGGGAGCGGGAGGTGCAGGAGGAGTTGGAGGAGTGGGAGGAACGGGAGGAGCTACTGGTTGACACGGAGGGACGGGCGCAGGGCGCGACTGCCATTGAGAGTAGTCACAGGTGTCTCAGCGGGTGTTTTCTCTGGCAGCAGGATGGCGGCGGAACAAGAAATGCGTGCGTGGAAGGCCCGCCATGGCCACGGCAGGCCAAACGAACAAAGAAACTGAAGGCAAAAGTCGAGAATGAGGGTTGTATGAAGCCCTCGCCCGAGACCCCTTCATTTTCGCGGCCCGGCCTCCTCTGCGGGAAAAGGGTGGCCCCAGTCAAGATTCCCCGCAGAGGAGCTGAGCTGGGCAGCTCCTTGCCTCGGTGGCGGGGAATTTTGCTGTTGATGGGCACACCGTGGCTGAACCACGACGTGCCCACGATCGCATGCAACCCTGATTGGGCCGCTGTGATGCGAGGTACGTGTGCACTGGCATGGGCCAGGTTCACGTTCGATGAACCTGGCCTGGCCAACAAGGCGTGGAAGGCGTGAAGCCACGCCTTGTTGGCCGTTTCACGCGCAATGCATGCACAGTTTCGAACGTTCTCGACCCAGGTGAATCCGCCTTTGAGAATGCTTCGATTTGGTATATTTAAAAACAAAATTCAATTTTGACAAATTGTAAACGCCGGCGCTTATAAATTTACTATATTATAAGCCCACCCCCTCAAAAAAACATGTTATATTATAGCCCCCCATGGGGGTATATCCGGGGGGTGACGGTATATGTGTACTCCTGCATGGGAACTGGCCTTGTGGCCTTGACCTTGTGCTCGGACTGTGTGGTGACGTTGTGATCCACCCTGAGCTTTGTCTGCTTTGCCTGACTGGTCTTGTGACCCCTTGTTCTCCCCCACTTTGCCTATGGGGGTGTGTCAAATTATAATATTGTGTAGGCTATAGTGGGGTAGCCCATATGGGGTACACATTCCTAGGGTTGCATATTTGTATCATTTCCATTCCTTAACTAGAGCCTACAAAAAGTCTATATAGTTTGACAGCCAGTTGTAGTTGCCAGCCATTATGGTACTGTTGTACACATCAGTTGCATATGTGTCCTCTTTGTTGGGCTGAGAAATAGCCCTTAGGATCTTTGCAGAGGAGAACTCTTGGGTAGAAACTTGTAATAGCGGAAGCATTTAATGAGGATTGTGAACCGACCTTGCACTGGTGTGTGAGAGCAAAGTAGATTAAATTAAACAAGCAAATACAAGGATTTATATAAGAGTACAGGGAATACGAATAGATAGATAGATAACTGTATTGCTGTTGCGGTTCGATATAGTGCGACTCGGGCAACTGCTCTGTAACGAGTCAGTTGTGTGTCCTTAACTGTCGCGCTGTAATTGTCGAGTCAAAGGTCAGCGACCTTTGACTTTCTCGTAACCTCCGAGGTTGACTCGATGCTTCGATTGGGACTGCTTCGCTTGGTGCCTTGGGTTTTGGTACGACAGAAGCGCACTTAGGACTTATTGTTTCCAACACTCCCCTTCGCTTCTGGAGTGTCGCTGCTGGTGACGTGGCCTTGTCCAGTCAGCATCATGCAGTATTCGAACTTCTGCTTTCCGAGTTTCTTGGTCAAGTAATCGGCTGCCATCTCGGATGTTGGACAGTATGACAGATCGAGTTTCCCTTTTTCTATCTCGTCCTTCACGAAGAAATAGCGCAGGGCGATGTGTTTCGTCCTGTTTGCGAAGCCGTTTTTGTTGGCGATGCGAATTGCCGACTGGTTGTCGCAGAACACGGTGAAGCTGGGTAACTCGGCTAGCTTCGCTTCTTCCAGTAGTTCGCGAAGGTAAAGTCCCTCCTTGGTGGCTGAGCAGAGTGCAATATATTCTGCTTCTGCTGAAGATAGTGCGATTAACTCCTGCTTGCTCGACTGCCAGGAGATAGGACCGATAGGCTCAAGGCGGTAGACATAGCTGGTGCGTGAGCGCCTGTTGTCGGTGTCGCCGGCGTGATCGGCGTCGACGTAGCCGATTAGTTTGGTCGGTGTAGTCACGTTTTTGTGATAAGTTAGTCCGATCGTCGCGGTGCTGACGAAGTAGTGGAGAGCACGATCGAGTTCCGCCAGATGCTCTGCTTCAGGTCTCTTGAGATAGGTAGCGAGCTGACTCGCGGAGTAGGATAGGTTGGGACGGCATGTGACTGCTGCGAAAAGAAGGCATCCAAGCTTCTTCTGATAGTCGCGTATGCCGGCGGGTTTAAGTAGAGTAGATTGCCCCTTTTCGGTTCCTGACGTGTAGCGGTAAGGCGTGGAGATGGCGCTTGGTGTGAGACGAAAGCGTTTCGCGATAGTGTCGGCGTACTTCTCGGCGCTTAGGTAGATTGCGTTTTCTTCCTCACGGATGTTGAGCCCGAGGTATTGCGTAACCGTAGAAGAGACCGTGAGCGTGAGGTCTTTCTGGAGCTCCCCTTCGAACCACGTGGCGATGTCGTCGGTTGACCCGATGTAGAGGAGATCGTCCACATAGACGATTAGTAGGACGTAATCGCCTCCTTTTGTGAGGCGATACATGCCCTGGTCATGCGGGAGTTGTTTGAAGCCGATGCGGATGAGGCGGGCGTGTAGGTACTGCTGCCACAGTCGCGGTGCCTGCTTGATCCCATAGAGTGATTTGAGTAGTTGACACACTCGGTTGGGTTCGCCGTGGGAGCCGTGCGGGAGTTCGACGAAGATTTCTGCATCCACAGGTGCGTAGAGAAATGCGTTCGCAACGTCGATTTGTCGCAATTTCTTTTCTTCATGGCGGCGACGGCGATGAGAATTCGGAGTGAGGTGTGGCGACTGACCGGAGCGAAGGTTTCGGTGTAATCTCTTCCGTGCTCCTGGTCGAAGCCACGTACGACCCAGCGGGCTTTGAATTTGTCGATGGTGCCATCAGCTTTCGTCTTCACACGGAAGACCCATTTCCCGGTAAGAATGTTTTTATTTTGAGTTACGCCGATGGGAACAATTTTCCAGGTGTTGCGCTCCTCCAGTGCCTTCCGCTCTTTGTCCATAGCTTCACGCCATTTCTCCCTGTGTTCCCCCCCCACAGCCTGCTGAACCGTCGCAGGCTCCTTAGGAATGCCGGCGCCATGGACTGCGGTGACGAGACCAAGGATTTGCAGCCCAGTCTGTGAGTATCGAGGGAGTTCTGGATCCTCGGGATAAGATGCTTCGTCTCCCGTTTCTGGGTCGGGCATGAAATTTGGCCCTACCCTTTCTGCTTCGTTGGTGTTGGCTGTCACAGGTGTTACGTAACCATCGTCGGCAAAACGGTAGAAGATTTCGGCGTTGTTACTGTCGCGAGGATTATCCTCATCCATGGGCACGTCGACGGAGCAGTATGGGAGAGGTCCGGCTTCTTCCGAGGCGTTGTCGACGTTCTGTTCATCCCAGTCTGCTTCGTCCGCTGCTGACGCGAAGGCTCGGTCACCACGAAAACCACTGGTGAGGTCCCGATTCTCGTGCAAGTTGGCGAGGTACGTCTGAAGGGTGAGTCTTTCGTAGAAGATCACGTCACGTGCTGCTACTGTTTCCTTTGTGTGGACGTCGAAGATTCTCCATGCGTTGTAATTTTTCTCGATGCCGAGGTGTAGTCCCCACTGTGCCCGTTGCGAAAATCTTCCCGCTCGTGCTTCTGGGGGTCTGTACTATACCATGCACCCGAAAACTCGTAACATTTTCGTGCTGCCCTGCTTCCCTGTCCACAGCAGATGCGGTGATGCGTTGTTCGGGAGTGACGACGACGACAACAAGTTGTGCAGCATGACAGCGTGGTCCATTGCTGCTGGCCACTGGTGGTTGGGTAGCCGCATGCCACGTAACAGTTTGCGCATGCTGTTCTGCAGGGTCCTGTTCAGTCGTTCTGCAACACCTTGCTGCTGATGTGCGTAGGGAAGGGAGAGGAGTTGCTTGATCCCCCTTTCCGCCAAGAACTGCTTGAAGCGCTGAGAGGTGTACTCGCCACCTCCGTCTGACTGTAAATTTTTCAGTTGTGTTCCAGACTCTCTCTCTGCTATCGGTAGCCAGGCGGCGAATGCTGCGAGCGCCATGTCGCGGCTGGGTAGGTTGCGATGCCAAACGTATCGAGTGGCGGCGTCGATGAAGGTGATGGTGTAGTTGTAGTTGACTTGTCCTGGTTCGCGATTGTAGAGGATGTCGCTGTAGACTTTTTCGAGTGGTGCGTACGCTGGAGCGCTCGGGTTGTGATGTGAAGCAAACGGTCTCTGAGGTAAGTCAGCTTCGGGACATATAAGACAAGTCCCTCGTGCCTTCTGGAGTTCTCTGCCATCGGGTAGAAGTAGAGAGTCTTTGTCAAGGACTCCTGCTCTTATCGTGTTATTCAAAACCGTGTTGCTTGGATGTCCTGCGCGTGCGTGCCAGATCTCTTCAGAGGCGCGGTGTCCGGGTGAACGCTGATATGCGTCGGAGTTGGAGTAAAAGCTGGTGACGAGGTTGGCGCTTCGGTGGACTTCACGTTGAGTCGGATTCAGCTGTTGCCCGAGTGTTGGTGGTGCTTCTGTGAGAATAAGCGAACAGGAATGAATGAACTAGCAGTGAAAATGAGTACAAGTAGGAAACCCTAGAATTGTGTACCCCCTATAGGCTAACCCACTGTAGCCTACACAAGCATAACATATATAATGTTTGACACACCCCCATAGGCAAAGTGGGGGAGAACAAGGGGTCACAAGACCAGTCAAGCAAAGCAAAGCAAGCTCAGGGTGGATCACAAAGTCACCACACAGTCCGAGCACAAGAGCAGGGCCAGAGGCCAGTTCACATGCAGGAGTACAGACATATATATAAAACTAGACAAGCAAGAGCAGGTATATATATATGTCACAGTACAAGTGAAGTCAAGAGGAGAGCAAGTGAGGCAAGACAGGTACAAGACCCAGCTGGGTGCAAAAGCGCTGATGGTCACAAGGCGCGAGTGCCTTGGTGAACACATCAGCAGTGTTGGCCTCAGAGGCCACGTACGCAAGTCGCAACTGACCACGCTGCTGCAGCTCACGAGCAAGGAAGTAGCGGAGAGCAATGTGCTTCGTTCTGTGCTCCAAGCGCTGCTCTCGACACAAGGCCAGCATGGCCTTGTTGTCTACGTACAGCACTGGAGGAGAACGAGGCGGCTCTCCAAGGTCAGTCAGCAGGTAGGTGAGCCAGCGAAGCTCCTGTGCAGCCATGGCCCCGGCGTAGATCTCAGCCTCACAACTGGAGCCGAGAACCGAAGACGAGCGAGTAGACCGCCACGAGACAGAGCCGGAACCAAGGCTGAAGGTGTAGCCCTGTGACGACCGCTACGTAGCCTGGTCGTCAGCCCAAGAAGCGTCCGCGTGGCCGGTAAGGACCACTGGACTCCGCCCTCCAAGCACAAGCCCCATGCCCGACGTACTGCACAGGTAGCGCAATACCCTCTTCGCTGCAGCCATGTGCTCTGGTCTGTGTCTCCCAGGAGCAACATAGCGTGCAAGAATGCTCAGAGGGTATGCAAGGTCAGGTCGTGTGCAGGTCATCAGGTACATGAGGCAGCCAACAAGCTCTGCATACGGACCACTCGACTCTACGGACTCATCCGAAGGCAGAGCTGAGAGTGAGTGGCGAGTAGGCAGAGGAGTGGCCTGAGGCGAGGAGTACGTGAAGCCGAAGCGCTGAAGGACCTGCTGCACCATGTGTGACTGAGTCAAGGTAATGGTGCAGCGTGCTCTGTCCCGAGTGATCTGCAAGCCAAGGTAGCTGCGCAGTTCACCCAGGTCTGTGCACGTGTGTCTCTTCAGCAGTTCAGACTTCACGTAGGCGAGTCCAGCAGTGTCCGCTGTGGCAAAGACCAAGTCGTCGACGTACACGAGGATGTAGAACGGCGGCAGTGAAGTGTCGGTGCGCAGAAACAGCGACGGGTCAGCAGTAGAAGGAGCAAACCCAAGAGCCGCAAGCGTAGTCCTCAGTGTGTCGTGCCACTCACGCGGTGCCTGGCGGAGACCGTAGACTGGCCGTCGGAGGCTCCACTGGGTGCCAGGAGGGAAAGTCCCAGTGAAGCCAGGTGGATGGCGCAGCCAGATCTCCTCGTGCAGGCTACCCTGCAGGAACGCAGTGCTGAAGTCGAGAGAGTGAAGCTCGTAGTCGCGCTGAGCGGCTATGTGCAGCAGCACCCGAAGAGTGGTCATCTTCGGGGTGGGAGAGAAGGTCTGAAAGTAGTCAACTCCCTGCCGCTGACTGAAGCCACGAGCAACGTACCGCGCCTTGAAGACAGGTGGAGAGCCCGGCGGCCGCTTCACCCGGAAGATCCACATGCCACTGACGATGTTCGCCCAAGGAGGGGGAACTGCGTCAACGTAGGTGCCTGTGGACTTCCAGGAAGCCATCTCTGCATCCATAGCTGCCTGCCACTGAGAGGAGTAGGGACCCTCTACGGCCTCCGCGTAAGAACGCGGAGTCGGGATGTCTAGTGCATCCGGGTCTCCCTCAGGGGCAAGCAGTACAGACGCGAGATGAGGTGAAGCAGCCGCTAGACACTGTAACTCCTCCTGTCTGTCCTCTAGGACGTCCGTGCCAAGAGCACACTCACCCCCGACGGACGGAGGACAGACAGACGCAGACTCAGCAACAAGACCAGCAGCGTAGTCGAGACGACAGCGAGCAGCAAAGTCAACGAGCTCAGCGACTAGAGCAGACGCAGCAGTGGACTCAAAAGAGGGGTCAGTGACGAGAGTAGCAAGCAGACGCGTGACAGTAGGACTGGCAGCGCGAAGAGAGTCCGACTCAGGGTCGGCAAGCGCAGGAAGAGAGGACTCAGGAGGAGAAGGCAAAGGGGCACGCAGAGGAGCAGTGGACGGACGCAGAGACATCCGGTGCGTGCCAGGGACAGGAGGAGGACGCTGACGCGAACCGCGACCACTAGCGCGAGCAGCACGAACAGGCGACGCGGGACGAGACGCAGGCTCACAACGCTCAGCAAGACCTCCAGTAGGACCAGTGTAAGGAGAGGGAGCAGGCAGAGGAGAGGAAGGCTCCAACAGTGACTGCGACTGGACAGGCTGTGGACACTCTACCGAAGGAGAAAGACCAAGAACCTGCTGTAGGAGCGGAACGAAGTACGGCCGAGGCCGCGCGGCAGCTCCAGACTCAGCAGGGACAGCACCAGCACCCTCAGCGACAGCACCAGCGCCACCAACACCTCCAGCGGCAGGACCTCCAGCAGCACCAGCAGCAGAACCACCGCCAGGACAGACAGCAGTAGTCTCAGCACCAACACCCTCAGCAGCTCCAGCTCCAGTAGGACCCGCAGGCCCAGCAGCTCCGGGACCGGCAGCACCAGCACCCTCGACGGTCGACGAAGCTCCAGCTCCAGCAGCACTCCTCCAGCGGCGAGCAAACCACTCGCGCAGCTCCTGTGGAGAGAGGGGCTCCCGGCGAGACGCAGCAGCAGGAGAAACCCCAGGCTCAGCAGCTCCAGACTCAGCACCCCCCAGGCACAGCAGCTCCAGACGTAGCACCCCCAGGCTCAGCAGCTCCAGACTCAGCACCTCCAGGCTCAGCAGCTCCAGACTCAGCACCCCCAGGCTCAGTAGCTCCAGCTCCAGTAGGACCCGCAGGCCCAGCAGCTCCGGGACCGGCAGCACCCGCAGCAGGCGAAGAAGCTCCAGCTCCAGCAGCACGCCTCCAGCGGCGAGCAAACCACTCGCGTAGCTCCTGTGGAGAGAGCGGCTCCCGCCGAGACGGAAGAACCGGAGAGCCCCCAGGTCCAGCAGGCGCAGGCGCCGCACCTCCAGGCCCAGCACCCCCAGGCTCAGCAGCTCCTGACGTAGCACCCTCCGGCTCAGCACCCCCCGGCTCAGCACCCCCAGACTCAGCACCCCCCGGCCTCGCACCCCCAGGCTCAGCACCCCCAGGCTCAGCACCCCCAGCAGCAGCACCAGACTCAGCAGCAACCTCGACTGGCTCGACCGTGTCTACCTGGGACACACCCGAAGGGGCAGGAACCTGAGGGGGGAGGGGGTCTACCGGGGGGGGAACTGGTACCAGGAAGTCCGGTGGGGGGGGAAGGGAAGGAGTACGGTAGGGGAAGAGGCGGTAGAAGGGGACTGACTCGTCGAACGTGACGTCCTGGGAGGACAGAACACGACGAGAGGAGGGGTGGTAGAACTGCCACCCTGGAGCGTCAGGGGGGAAGCCAAGGAAGACACAGGGAGCAGCACGGGGGGACAGCTTGTCCGCAGACAAGTCGCGGACAAACGCCCGAGATCCCCAGACACGGAACGCAGACGCATCGCCGACCTTCCCCGTCCACAGTAACACTGGGGACATCGCGGGCCGAGAGACCCTGGGGTGAAGGTTGAGCTGATGCGCCGCGTACCGAACCGCAAACGGCCACAGAAAATGGGGGGCAGCCGCATGCATCATGGACGTACGAGCGACATCCATGACCATGCCAATGCGGCGCTCAGCAATCCCATTTTGCTGTGGAGAGTCCGGAAGCGTAAAGGTCTGGCGGATCCCCTGTGCACGACAGTAGTCTCGCAGAAGGCGAGAGGAGAACTCCCCACCTCGGTCAGAGTGCAGACGCAGAACAGGAAAGTCCGAGCCGAAGCTCCTCCTGAGCTGGAGACGAGCCTCGCGGATCCAGTCGATCAGCACCTCAGTGACAGCATCCTTGCTGCGCAAGGGGAAGACTGAGGTGTAACGCGAGTAGTCGTCAACCACCAACAGGAAGTAGCGCTCGTGACCCTGCCCACGGACGGGGGCCGGGCCCCACACGTCCATGTGAAGCGTCTGCAGAGGAGCCTCTGTCGGGGGAAACTGGGAGGAATGAGGAGCAGCCCTGAGGCGCCCCTCGACACAGGGGACACAGGAAGGTCCTGGTCCCGAAGGAAGGGGAGGGAGAGACTGGGGAAGACCAGAGACAAGGGCACGGGAAGCCATGCCCCGAAGACGGGGCAAGGAGGGGTGGCCTAGACGGTGGTGCCACAGAAGAGTCTCGTGAGACAGGAGGCGACACGAACAGGGGGCAGACTCAGGACCAGACCTGGACGCAGCAGCAAACACCTGACCCGACGCTGCTACCTGACCGGACGCGGGGACAGGAGGAGACTCAGTGGTCAGGGTGTAGAGGCTCGACCCCGGCCGACGCAAGAACGTGGCCAGGTGCCGGCCTGTGCGTGCGTCCGTGCAGTGGGTCACCCGCTGACTCGCAGGAGTGAACTGGTGAACCCCCGCATCCTGTAGGTCTGCACCACTCACCAAGTTCGTCGAGAACGAGGGGAGGTACAGGCCAGATAGGGTGCCCGAGGGGGCAGCCGGACACGGGAGGACAGTGGAGAAGTGAGCGAGGAGAGGACCCCCAGAGGGGTCAGCCAGGGAGACTGCAACCGGCCGACCAAGCGGCGTGAGTGTGGTGCGGTCCCGAAGAAGGAGCGAGAAGCCCCAGAGTCAAGTGTAAAGGTGAGGGAGGCCGAAGCCAACGCGGTACCTGAGAGCGCAGCCTCACCCGCACCTGAGGAAGCAGACTCACTAGCACCTAGAGCAGCAGCCGCACCTGTACCTGGAGCAGGAGACTCACTAGCACCCAGAGCAGCAGCCTCACCAGTAGCTAGAGCAGCAGGTCCTATACCTGGGTCAGGCGGGACGCACAGGTGACCGGCACGGTCAGCACTAGTAGGCAATGCATACATGGCAGTGAGAATAGCATCATAGTCAAGAGCATATATATCTACCCTCTGCCTAAGCAACTCCACCCAGTCGGGAAGCTCAGCCTCGTCGCCAAACACGGTACGCCAGGCGTCGCTCAGACGGGCGAAGCAGCGGGACGGTGTATGACTACGTGTCCCACAAGGCTGACCAGTCCGAGTACCAGTGCGAATCACGTAAGAGCAGCGAACAGCACTGAGAGACCCTCCACTCTGAGCGTACCACTCACGAAGCTGGCGAGGCGTGAGAGACACGCGAGAGGGTCGCGGGAGCTGCATCTGGCCGCCACCACGAGTAGAAGCAGCAGGAGTGGTAGTAGGAGTAGCGACGCCACCCCTACAGCCCCAACCAGCGTACCACTCACGCAGCTGCTGGGGCGTGAGGGACTCACGCCGGCGTCGCTGGGGCTGCATTTGGCTCCGCAAGTAGAAGCAGGAGCAGGACTAGCAGCAGGGAGGCAGGCAGCTAGGCAAGCCAAAAGGCAGGCAGGCAGGCAAGCAGGCGACGCGCAGCGTGCTAGCAGGGCAAGAGCTCACCAGTGGTGGGAAGAGTAGGCTCGGCGACTCAGCGGCTCGGCAGCTCGGCGACTCGGCGGCTCGGGCGACTCGGGCGGCTCGGCGGCAAGGCGGCTCGGCAGCAACTGCAGCTCAGCAGCTCGGTGACTCGGCGGCTCGGCTGCAGGGCGGCTCGGCAGCAACTGCAGCTCAGCAGCTCAGCGACCCGGCGGCTCGGCGGCAGGGCGGCTCGGCTGCTGGGCGGCTCGGGTGCAGGGCGGCTCGGCGGTGGGGCGGCTCGGCTGCTGCAGTGGGAGATGAAGGAGGAGGAGAAGCAGGGGAGGCCACACACCTGCCACCCCTCTGCTGGCCTCTCGGAGGAGAAGAAGGAGGAGAAGGAGGAGGAGAAGCGGCCCCCCTCAGGTCGCCTCGACAGGCGACGGGAAAAGGGGGGGTGGGTGGTGGGGGCCGGTAGGTGCAGCGGCGGGGCCAGCAGGTGCAGTTGCGGGGCCGGTAGAAGGGGACGGCAGGAGCCGTCAGGAGGGGACGGCGGGGCCGTCAGGAAGGGACGGCGGGGCCGTCACGAAGGGACGGCGGGGCCGTCAGGAGGTGACCGGGCCGCGACGGGGGCAGGCGGCGGGGCCGCGTAAGGGCCTGGGCGGGGCCGCGACAGAGTCGTCGGCGGGGCCGCGTGAAAGCCGGGGCGGGGCCGCGTAGAAGCCGGGGCGGGGCCGCGCGAGAGCAGGCGGCGGGGGCCGCGAAGGAGCCGGGGCGGGGCCGCGTGAGAGCAGGCGGCGGAGCCGCGTAAGGGCCTGGGCGGGGCCGCGACAAAGCCGTCGGCGGGGCCGCGTGAAAGCCGGGGCGGGGCCGCGTAGAAGCCGGGGCGGGGCCGCGCGAGAGCAGGCGGCGGGGCCGCGAAGGAGCTGGGGCGGGGCCGCGTGAGAGCAGGCGGCGGAGCCGCGTAAGGGCCTGGGCGGGGCCGCGACAAAGCCGTCGGCGGGGCCGCGTGAAAGCCGGGGCGGGGCCGCGTGAGAGCAGGCAGCGGGGCCGCGAAGGAGCCGGGGCGGGGCCGCGTGAGAGCAGGCGGCGGGGGCCGCGACAGAGAGGGCGGCGGGGCCGCGTCAGTGAAGGCGGCGGGGCCGCAGGGGAAATGGCGACCCGAGGGGTCGCTAAAAAAGATCGCGCCTCGGGGGGCGCTTCGGTGGGCCCAAAAAAAAACGGTCCGTAGAAGGACCCGCTCTATACCATGTGAGAATAAGCGAACAGGAATGAATGAACTAGCAGTGAAAATGAGTACAAGTAGGAAACCCTAGAATTGTGTACCCCCTATAGGCTAACCCACTGTAGCCTACACAAGCATAACATATATAATGTTTGACAGCTTCGTCGACTGTGACTGGTGTCGTTGTTCCTGCTGCTGCTGATGTTGTTGCTGCTGCCGATGTTGTCGCTGCTGCCGATGTTGTCGTCTCTGCTTCTTGTTGAATCGTTGCTAACGCTCTTGTTCGTTCTGCTTCAGGGATAGTGTGGGAGTACCAGAAACCTCCCGGGCTGAAGTCGGGGTCGAGATCCGGAGGGTGTGTCCAATCAGCAAAGTTCACAATGGCGTCGCTGTCTGCAGTGCCGAGGTCAGGAGCGAAGTCGAGGACGAAGACGTTGTTCTTCAGCACTGCTTTCCCGATGTAGAGACCGCCTCTCCCGTGGTAAAGCTTGAACTCCTGGGTCGTGCTGTCGGCTTCCAGATGAATTCCTTTCGCCATCAACTGGCTAACGCTCAGTAAGTTGTAGCCGAGTCCTTCAGTGATGAGTACCTTAGACATGTGCAGTATGACATTTGTTTCTCTTGACAGAAGCTGTACCACTCCTTGTCTTCGTGTGCGCAGGTTTTGGTTGTTGGCAACCGTGATGATCACTTCCCGTTGGAGTCGATGTTCGCGTTGTACGAAACGCCCGGACGAGCACATGTGTTGCCCGCAGCAACTGTCCAAGAACCAGGTGTCTTGGCCGGACGGTTCACTTTGAGCGATAGCGGCGTAAGTCGGATTTGGATGGAGTGATTCGCGACGAGGCGTCCTGTTGTCGAGCTCCTCTTCCAGTGAGTAATGGGGTGGTGACTCTGTTATGCAAGAGTCGGTTATCTTGACCATGCAGTTGACTATATGTCTTGCTCCTTGTGCAGGTTGTCCTGTTGAGGTCGTTGAAGCTTGAATCGTGGTTGTCGAGCTTGCTTGTGTCGAAGCAACTTGGGTGCTTGAAGGCCGCAGTTGTCGCTGTGGTGTTGTCTGTCGAGACGGGCAGTGCGTGCGTGGGTGTCCTGATGTCTTGCAGATGTGACAAAATGGAGGTACTAACTTCGGCTGCTGCTGTCGATTGTTGTAGTAGTTGTGTCGTCGCTGAGTATGGAAAGCAAACTCCGGTGCTAATGTTCTTTTCTTGTGTCTTTCTTCTTGCAGGTCCATATCCTGCTGCTCGGCGTGAATTTCTGCGCAAAGTGCCGCTTCGGAGATCCTCCCGTGTGCTCGAAGAATTGCTTTGGTGGCGCGCCACTGAGGACCGAGGCCACCGATGACGACTGTTACGAAGGCGTCTTCAGAGATTGACCCTCCACATCGAAGAAGCTTGTCGCGCAATTCGCGACATCGGCTGATATACGCCAACCCTTTTTCTCCTGGTTTCATTTCAACTGTTGTCAGCTGCGCCATTAACCTGCTCTGGTTTACACTGTCTGTTGCCTGGTACAGGTTCTTCAGATGGCCGTACGTGAGTTCCGCCGAGTTGCCGAAGTTTCGGTAAGAGCGAATGTTCTGCTGCTGGGTTGGTGTGATGTTTCTCAGTAGAATATTATACGCCATCATGGATTGATACGTATACTGCTGCTTTTCATACTGTGTCCCGTTTGCTGGATACTGCAGGGATCCGTCGAAGAAGCCGAGTATCTGCGCGCCTTCCATCATCAACTCGAATTCAAAGGACCAGGTAAAGAAGTCCTTTCCGTCGAAAGGTCTTGACGTCTGTAGTTTCAGAACATGCGCGAACTGCGACTGTACTTGTAAGGCATCCATTGGTTTGTCTTGCGCAGGTGGAGGTTGAGGCAGGAAGCTGATCGACCCGCGTTCGTACGGGGCGAAGGTGGGTTGCTGCTGTTGATTCCCTCGCGCGTATGACGACCCGTCAAGGCTCATGGGTGTCGCTCCGTTGTTGCTGTTGTGTGTCTGTGCAGGTCCCGACTGCTGGTGTTGCTCGTAGAAGGACATGAAGGAGAAAAATTTCTCCATCATGCTCTGGTCGAAGTCAGAAGGATGGTTCGTGGGGGTCTCGGTTGACGTTCCCCTTGGTCTTGCTGCCGTGCCTTCCTCTGTGTGCAGGCCAGAGGCTGGCGGTGGAGTAGGAGTAGTGCCCGAGGAGCCATTAGGGGAGCTCCTTTCCTTGTTTGTTGCCATGTCTTGTAATGATCAAAAAGGTTAGAGTTTTCCCCTGTCAGCTCATACCATGTTGGGCAGAGAAATAGCCCTTAGGATCTTTGCAGAGGAGAACTCTTGGGTAGAAACTTGTAATAGCGGAAGCGTTTAATGAGGATTGTGAACCGACCTTGCACTGGTGTGTGAGAGCAAAGTAGATTAAATTAAACAAGCAAATACAAGGATTTATATAAGAGTACAGGGAATACGAATAGATAGATAGATAACTGTATTGCTGTTGCGGTTCGATATAGTGCGACTCGGGCAACTGCTCTGTAACGAGTCAGTTGTGTGTCCTTAACTGTCGCGCTGTAATTGTCGAGTCAAAGGTCAGCGACCTTTGACTTTCTCGTAACCTCCGAGGTTGACTCGATGCTTCGATTGGGACTGCTTCGCTTGGTGCCTTGGGTTTTGGTACGACAGAAGCGCACTTAGGACTTATTGTTTCCAACACTCTTAACGCACTTTAGACACATTTCAGCAGTGGCTGGCAAGTTCTGTCTGAGCCTTGTACACAATACAATTCAGCCACTCTAAAACAATCGGGGTACAACACTATAAGGCTTAAAATAATTCCTACAACCCACACTAATATCCAGGTTTTCCAAAATAACTATAATCATAATCAGAGTCCCTAAAACTATAATATAAGCCCTGTGTGGCAGTGATGTTGTCGCGGAAGAAGCACTGAGTCTGAGACGCGCCAGAATCCAGTGCCAAAGAGAGCGACGTGTCAGCTGTAGGAACACCTGGCCTAGTAACTACACAAGCACCTTCACTGGAAATAGGAGCACTAGCAACAGACAAGGATCCCAGTCTATCGTCAACATCACCATGCATCACAGAAGCAGATCGCAATGCAGCATGCAAATCAGTCGCAGACATGTCAAACAACGTCGGACCAAGAGTACGAACTAGCGGGGCCCAGTCCGGAGCGGTGCCACCAAGGCCGAACTGTGCGCGGTAGCGATCCGTGAGCAGTGCAAAGCACTGACCCGGAGGGTGGGGACGGCCGCAGGGGCCACCTCGACGTTTCCCAGTCTGAACTGGGTACTGGCAGGGAGTAGGGGGGGGACCACGCGACGTCCAGCTGGGTGGGCCACCGATGCGACCAGTGCTTCCTGGTCCAAACGAACCCCACTGCTGCTGCGCTCCCCACTGCTCGAACTGTTGCTGCTGGCCCTGCTGCTGCTGTGGCTGCCGTTGTGGCTGTTGCTGCTGTGGCTGCTGCTGCTGTGGCTGTTGCTGTAGTGGCTGCTGCTGCAGTGGAGACTCCACCCCCCCGTAGCCAACACCTCCTCCTCCTCCACTGCCTCCGCCACCACCTCCACTCCCTCCACCTCCGCCATCACCACCCCCGCCGCCACCGCCACCTCCCCCACCTCCTTTCTTACCGCCCCTCTTGCCCTTCTTCTGGCCAGAGGCAACTGTTGCCACCTCTGTTGCCTCAGTAACAGAGGCCGAGGCCACAGAGGAGACAAGGAAAGACGGGGCACACCCTTCGAAGATAGGGGGGAGGACAGTACTACTAGCGGCAGCAAGGGAGCGGGCAAGACTCTCGACGGCAAGGAGCCTCTCCTCAAAGAGCTCAATAGTGAGAGTCATGGGATCAATGGTGAAAAAGTAATCACGAGCGGATTTGAAGCGGCCAGGTAGGCGTGTGGCGAGAAGGCACAGGGTCATGTATATGGGTGGCGGGTTCTTAGCGAGTAAGTCAGGATCAGTAGCGGCAGCACGGAACTGAGCATCGAGCGAGCGCAAGTGCAGGATCAGATCAGCCACTCTATGGAACGAAGGGAGATCGGGGAAGAGAAAGGGCAGCACGAGGCTGCCAAGGGACGCAGTGGCAGGGGTGGAATAGCGTGCAACTACAGCATCGTACAGTGCCTTGGCCGTCTCCTCTTGGCCAAAATGCACCTGCTCGGACAATGGGAGGAGGTCAATGATGGCGAGAATGGCAGCAGCGTCACGAGCCGCCCAGCGCCTGAGCTCAAGGCGAGCCAAGGCAAATGCAGTCTTATCTGCCTCTGACGGGTTGGCATCAAGGGGCTCGGGAGCAGGGGGGGCCTTTAGCTCACCAGTGACATGCTCAGACAGGGGCACGTCGTTTTCGAGCCGACTTCCGAGGTAGAGGCGGAGCTTCCGCAGCCACGATGGAAAGTCAACGGGGCGGCTCTCCGGATCGAACGACAGGACACGGGAGGTCGCCATAGTGAACGGGCAAGGCACGGGCGCTCGGGTGCGCAGAGGCCTGGGTACGGGCGGTAGGAAGCGGTGGGGTGCGACTAAGAGAGAGACCCCCGGCGGTTAGGAGCGGTTGGGCGCGGTTGGGTGCGGTGGGGTGCAGTCTAGTGCGTTGGGGTGCGGTCCAGTGCGGGGTGCGGTAGGGTACGGTTGAGAGTGGTTGAGTGCGGTCGTGAGCGAGCGGTGGGCCGAGGTTATGAGCGGCTGGGTAAGGTGGGAAGGGGTGGGGCTAGGAGGGATGGGTGGCGGCGGGTTTAGGTGCGGGGTGCGTACGGAGTGGACGGGGTGCGAGGTGCGTATGGGGTGCGCGGTGCGTACGGAGTGGACGGGGTGCGAGGTGCGTATGGGGTGCGGGGTGTTGGTTCGGACGGGGTGCGGGGTGCGGGTCGTCGGGCTACAGGGCGCGCAGGGAGGCGGGTAACGGCTTGTCGTGACTGGTAGGGGCGGGAATGGCGGGTAACGGGGGGGAAACGGCGGGTAACGGCGGGTAGTGGCGGGTAGGGGCGGGTATAGGCGGGTAACGGAGGGGAAAAGACTGGTAACGGCGGATAAGCGGGTAACGGCGCGTAACGGCGGGTAACGGAGGTTTGAGGCGGTTTCGCGTTAGTGGCGGGGCATTTGGCTGTGTGCGACAGATCAGGGTGGGGCTAGACGGGCCTGGGTAGGGTCGCGAGAGACATAGGGAGGTTCTCAACGGGCTTAATGACGGTTGCACGTTCAAACCGAGCTTAGGATCGGTCGCGACTAGCCTAGGCAGAGTTCCGACGTGCTTGGGTAGGGTCGTGACTAACCTAGGATAAATCTCGACGGGTCTAGGATGGATGGGCTCGATCCTCGGCTAGGCTAGAGGTGCGCGCAACGGGCTAGCGGGAGTTACGGGATCGCTCTAGTGAGAGGCGATGGGTGGGTTGGCCTCGCTAGGGGAAAACCCAGCTCAACACCTTCGATAACAAAGTTGTTGAATGATGATCTCGAATGAAACATACAAAGGTGTAAATCACTAACCACGTGTGATATTTTTTTAGGTCCGGAATATGGGTAAAACTTTGTGTGGTTACCCTCTTTGCCAACGTCGCTGGCACTCTCTCGCAAAGGCATGGGCACTTTTAACAAGCTTCAAGTGCGAATGCCAACAATGAAAATTCTCGATTCATGAAAGCGGGTTGCATGAAAGCGTAAGATATGTGGTGGGAAGGCGTAATTATTTGATACCTAAGTGGATATGGCAGGAAAAAGACCTTAGTAGCAGTGCGTTTCCCACTAGTAGCAGCGCGATCCGCAGGCAGCAGGGCGTTTCCCGCTAGTAGCAGCGCGATTCGCAAGGAACAGCGCGTTTCTGGCTAGAAGCTCGCGATTCAGCCGCCCAAACCGCGATTTCGTTGCAGGACCCGCGATCTAGCCGCCCATCCCGTGATCTACGTGCCTAGACCACGATCTAGCCGCCCATCCCGTGATCTACGTGCCTAGACTGCGATCTTGTCAAACTTATATGCTATGGTCTATCTAGGCTGTAGTGGGGTAGACACTATAGGGTACAACATTTCTAGGTTTCCTACTTGTACCCACATTCTCCTTAGTCATTCATTCCTCGTTTCTCCACATGGTATAGAGAATGTTCCCTAGTGGGAACTTTTCCTAGGGCCCACCACTGAAAATCGAGTTTTTTTTTTTTTCCTGCCCTGAGATCGAGTCGCCCCTGACCGAGGCGCGCCCTGTGTGCCGCCCTCCCCTTAGCGACCCGTCGCGCCGCCCTTAGCGGCCCCCCACCCTCTCACGGCCCCTCGCGACCCTGTCGCCACCCCCTAGCGGCCCGTCGCGCCGCCCTGAGCGGCCCGTCGCGCCGCCCTGAGCGGCCCGTCGCGCCGCCCTCAGCGACCCCTTGCGGCCCCACCTCCACGGCCCTGTCGCAGCCCTCTCGCGGGCCCCGTCGCCGCCCTCTCGAGGCCCCGTCACCGCCGTTCGCGGCCCCGCCGCCGCCCTCGCGGCCTCGTCGCCGCCCTCTCGCGGCCGCGTCGCCGCCCTCTCGCGGCCCCTATGCCGCCCTCTTGCGGCCTCGTCGGTGCCCTTAGCGGCCCCGTCGCCGCCCCTTGCGGCCCCGTCGCCGCCCCTTGCGGCCCCGTCGTAGCCCCCTTGCGGCCTCGTCGCCGCCCTTAGCGGCCCCGTCGCCGCCCCTTGCGGCCCCGTCGCCGCCCCTTTCGGCCCCTCCCCGACCCCTTCACCGCCGAGCAGCCGAGCCGCCGAGCCGCCGGGCCGCCGAGCAGCCGATCCGCCGAGCCGCCGAGCCGCCGAGCAGCCGAGCCGCCGAGTCGCCGAAGCCGCCGTCGAGCCGCCACTACCAAGCCGCTGCCGCCGAGCCGCCATCGAGCCGCTACTGCCACTGCCGAGTCGCTGCCACCGCAGTTGAAGCCCTGTTCCTACCGGCGCGCCCCGGCCCTACCCACCCGGACTGGTGCGAGCACTCCCTGCTACACCACTGCTATCATGGCTACCCCCAGTGTCCTTACCTTTGATGCTGAGGGTCGTGCTGTTGACTTCGAGGTCTGGGTCGATGACCTACAGCTCTTCCTACAGTGCGATAGGGCAGACGGACTCTCCCTGTTCGATCTCACCTCCGGTGCCTCTCCTGCCCCGCCTGCTGATGCTGACAGCACTGTTCGCTCGCAGTGGGCCACATGCGATGCTGCTGCCCGTCTTGCTGTGCGTCGCCACTTACCGACCGCTGAGCGTGCGCACTTAAGTCAGTACAAGAGTGCTAAGACCTTGTACGACGCTGTAGTTGCACGCTACTCTTCCCCTGCCACTGCTGCTCTTAGCCGCCTCATACTGCCGTACCTGTTTTCCTGACCTCGCCGCCTTTCCCACTGTCGCTGACCTCGTTACGCACCTTCGCACTAGTGACACCCGCTACCGCGCTGCGCTCCTGCTGAGTTCTGCGCCAAGAACCCCCCCCCCCCCATGTACATCACCCTCTACTACATAGTCACCCGGCTCCCTGACTCCCTTCGCTCGGGTCAGGGACCACTTCCTCTCTGTTTGCCCCACCACACTCACCGTTGACCTCCTCGAGGAGAGCCTCCTGGCAGCTGAGAAGAGTATAGTCGCTGTAGGAGCCTCTCGAGGTGACCCGTGTGCCCCTGTCTTTGAGGGGTGCTCCCCCTCCCCCCTTTTGCCCTCTGTTGCCTCTGGTGCTGCCGTCGACTTCGTTGGCACCGAGTCGGTCGGCGCTGCGTCTGCCCCTAGCGGGCGACGCCGCACCGGCAAGGGCAAGGGGGGCAAGGGCGCTGGAGGGGCTGGCGGGGGCGGTGGAGGTGGAGGTGGAGAAGGCGGAGGGAGTGGGGGTGGTGGTGGGAGTGGTGGCGGGGGTGGGGGCTTCGGTGGCGGTGGTGGCGGCGGAGGCGGTGGGAGCGGAGGAGGAGGCGGTGGCGGCGGTGGCGGAGGGTGGCGGCAGAGGAGGTGGAGCTAGTCGGGGTGGCTCTTCGCATCGGGGCGGCTTAATTGGTGGTCAGCGCCAGCAGCAGCAGCGCACTCGTGAGACCCCGTCCCCCCAGCAGCTTCGTGAGTGGTACGCTGGGCGTCAGCGCGGTGGGGGTACTGGTCCCCTGTACCTACGTCCTCCGTACCGGCGACCGTGCTGGTGAGCAGTGCGGGGGATCGCACTCCACCCAGCGCTGCTTCGGCTGCCTGATGGACGCTTGGCGTCTCCACTTCCTTGACGCCACTGAGATCCTTCGCTGGGGAGAGCTGTCTTTAATCTTGACTATGATGCTATTCTTGCTCCCATGTATGCTGTGTCTACTAGTGATGAGGGTGACTGTTACCTGTGTGTTCCGCCTGACCCGGGCATTGAGGCTGCTGCTCTAGGTGGTGGTGAGGCTGCTGCTCTAGGTGCTAGTGCGTCTACTGCCCCAGGTGCTGGTGAGTCTGCTCTCTCAGGTACCACGTCGGCTCAGGCCTTACACACCTTCACCCTTGACTCGGGTGCTTCCCGCTCCTTCTTTCGAGACCGCACCACGCTTACGCCGCTTAGTCGGCCGGTTGTGGTCTCCCTGGTGGACCCCTCTGGGGGTCCTGTCCTTCCTAGCTTCTCAACTGGCTTACCGTGTCGCGCAGCCCCCTCTGGCACCCTGTCAGGTCTCTACCTCCCCTCGTTCTCTACGAACTTGGTGAGTGGTGCTGATCTACAGGATGGGGGGGTTGATCAGTTCACTCTTGCGAAGTCAGCGGGTGACCCACTGTACGTGTGCTCGGACGGGCCGACACTTGGCCACGTTTACCCGTCGGCCGGGGTCGAGCCTGTAAACACTGACTACTGAGTCTCCTCCGGTTGCTGAATCTGGTCAGGTAGCTGCGTTGGGTCAGGTGTTTGCTGCAGCGTCCAGGTCTGGTCCTGAGTCTGCTCCCTGCTCGTGTCGTCTCCTGTCCCACCAGACTCTCCTTTGGCACCACCGCCTTGGTCACCCCTCCCTGCCTCGTCTCCGAGGCATGGCCTCCCGTGTCCTTGTCTCTGGTCTCCCCCGGTCCCTCCCTCCCCTCCCTCCGGGGCCTGCCCCTACCTGCATTCCTTGCGTTGAGGGGCGGCAGCGCGCCGCCCCTCACTCCTCCGAGTTTCATCCGACAGAGGCTCCGCTGCAGACTCTTCACATGGACGTGTGGGGCCCCGCCCGCGTCCGTGGCCAGGGTCACGAGCGTTACTTCTCGTTGGTAGTTGACGACTACTCGCGTTACACCATGGTGTTCCCCTTGCGCAACAAGGGTGACGTCACTGAGGTGTTGATCGACTGGATCCGCGCGGCTCGTCTCCAGCTCAGAGAGAGTTTCGGCTCGGACTTTCCTGTTCTGCGTCTGCACTCTGACAGAGGCGGGGAGTTTTCCTCTGCTCGTCTGGGAGCCTTCTGTCGTGCACAGGGCATCCGCCAGACCTTCACGCTTCCGGCCTCTCCACAACAAAATAGGATTGCTGAGTGCTGCATTGGCATGGTCATGGACGTCGCTCGTACGTCCATGATCCATGCGGCTGCTCCCCATTTTCTGTGGCCGTTTGCGGTTCAGTACGCAGCGCATCAGCTCAACCTTCAGCCCCGGGTCTCCTTGCCAGAAACCTCCCCCACCTTGCGGTGGACGGGGAAGGTTGGCGATGCCGTCTGCGTTTCGTGTCTGGGGATCTCGGGCGTTTGTCCGCGACTTGTCTGCGGACAAGCTGTCCCCCCGTGCTGTTCCCTGCGTCTTCCTTGGCTTCCCCCCTGATGCGCCTGGTTGGCAGTTTTACCACCCCACCTCGCGCCATGTTTTGTCCTCCCAGGACGTCACCTTTGACGAGTTGGTGCCTTACTGCCGTCTCTTCCCCTATCGCACTGCGCCCCTCCCCCTGCCGCCGCTCTTCCTTGCGCCAAGTCCTCCCTCGGTAGACCCTCTCCCCCCCTCAGGGTCCTGCCCCGTCAGGTGTGTCCCAGGTAGACGCAGTAGAGCCTGTCAAGGTAGCTGTTGACTCTGGTGCTGCTAGGGGTGCTGAGCATGCGGGTGTTGGGTCTGGGGGTGCTGAGCCTGGGGGTGCGCAGCCTGGGGGTGCTTAGTCTAGGGGTGCTGAGCGTGCGGGTGCCGGGTCTGGGGGTGCTGAGCCTGGGGGTGCTGAGCCTGGGGGTTCGGAGCCTGGGGGTGCGGAGCCTGGGGGTGCTGGGTCTGCTCGTGTGGCCTCTGGCGGTGCTTCGTCGAGGCGGGAGCTACCCTCTCCGCAGGAGCTGCGCGAGTGGTTTGCCGGCGCAGGAGCCGTGCTGCTGGAGTTGGAGGTGCTACTGTTGCTGCTGGTCCTGGAGGTGCTCGTACTGGCGGTACTGGAGCTGCTGAGACAGGGGGTGCTGCTGGGGCTACTGGAGTCGGTACTGCTGGAGCTGCTGGCGGTACTAGAGCTGACGGTCATGCTGGAGCTGGAGCAGCTGGGGGTGTTGGCGCTAGAGGTGCTGCTGGCGCTCGTGCTTCTGAGGGTGCAGGAGTTGGCGCTGTTGGAGCTGGAGGTGCTGCTGGCGCTAGTGCCGCCGCTGGGGTTACTGGTGCTGTCCCTGCTGGTTCTAGAGGCGCTGCGCGGCCGCGGCCGTACTTTGTTCCGCTCCTTGAGCAGGTTCTTGGTCTCCGCCCTCTACTGGTCCTGCTCCTCCCTTAGAGTGTCCACAGCCTGTCTAGTCGCGGTCATAGTTACAGCCAGCCCCCCCCTTACCTGCTCCTTCTCCCTACACTGGTCCTACTGGAGGTCTTGCTGAGCGTCGTGAGCCTGCGTCTCATCCTGCGTCGCCTGTTCTTGCTGCTCGCACTCGTAGTCGTGCTCCGCGTCCAGGTCTTCTAGCCGTCCTGGGCACACACCAGATGGCCACTGCGTCCTTCCACTGCTCCTCTGCGTGTCCCGTTGCCGTCTCCTCCAGAGTCCTCCCTTCCTTTCCTTTCTGATTCGGAGTCTAACTCTCTTCGTGCTGCCAGTCCTACTGTCACGCGTCTCCTGGCTACTGTTGTCACTAACCCTTCCTTTGAGTCCACTGCTGCGTCTGCCTTGGTTGCTGAACTTGTCGACTTTGCTGCTCGCTGTCGTCTAGACTACGCCACTAGTCTTGTTGCTGAGTCTAAGTCTGTCTGTCCTCCGTCCGTCTGTCCTCCGTCCGTCGAGGGTGAGTGTGTTCTTAGCACGGACGTCCTTGAGGACAGGCAGGAGGAATTCCAGTGTTTTGCTGCTGCTTTGCCTCATCTCGTGTCCACGCTGATTGCCCCTAAGGGAGACCCGGATGTCCCTACTCCTCACAGTGACAGTCAGCCATGGACGTAGAGATGGCTTCCTCGAAGTCCACAGGCACCTACGTCGACGAGGTTCCCCCACCTGGGGCGAACATCGTCAGTGGCATGTGGATTTTCAGGGTGAAGCGGCTGCCGGGTTCTCCGCCTGTCTTCAAGGCGCGTTACGTGGCTCGAGGCTTCAGTCAGCGGCAGGGAGTTGACTACTTTCAGACCTTCTCTCCCACCCCGAAGATGACCACTCTTCGGGTGCTGCTGCACATAGCCGCTCAGCGCGACTACGAGCTTCACTCTCTTGACTTCAGCAGAGCTTTCCTGCAGGGCAGCCTGCACGACGAGATCTGGTTGCGCCGCCCACCTGGCTTCACTGGGTCGTTTCCTGCAGGTACCCAGTGGAGCCTCCGGCGGCCAGTCTACGGTCTCCGCCAGGCGCCCCGTGAGTGGCACGACACACTGAGGACTACACTTGCGGCTCTTGGGTTTGCTCTTTCTACAGCCGACCCGTCGCTGTTTCTGCGCACCGACACCTCTTTGCCGCTGTTCTACATCCTCGTGTACGTCGACGACTTGGTCTTTGCCACTGCTGACACTACTGGACTCGCCCACGTGAAGTCCGAGCTGCTGAAGAGACACACGTGCACAGACCTGGGTGAACTGCGCAACTACCGTGGCTTGCAGATCACCCGGGACAGAGCACAGCGCACCATTACCCTGACTCAGTCACACATGGTGCAGCAGGTCCTTCAGCGCTTCGACTTCACGTACTCCTCCCCTCAGGCCACTCCTCTGTCTACTCGCCACTCGCTCTCAGCTCTGCCTTCGGATGAGTCTGTAGAGGCGAGTGGCCCGTACCCAGAGCTTGTTGGGTGCCTCATGTACCTGATGACCCTGCACATGACCTGACCCTTGCATGCCCTCTTAGCATCTTGGCACGCTATGTTGCTCCTGGGAGACACCGACCAGAGCACATGGCTGCAGCGAAGAGGGTGTTGCGCTACTTGTGCAGTACGTCGGGCATGGGGCTAGCGCTTGGAGGGCGACGTCGAGTGGTCCTCACAGGTCACGCAGACGCTTCTTGGGCTGACGACCAGGCTACGCAGCGGTCGTCACAGGGTTAGACCTTCAGCCTTGGCTCCGGCTCTGTTTCGTGGCGGTCAACCCGCTCGTCTTCTGTTCTCGGCTCCAGCTTTGAGGCTGAGATCTACGCGAAGGCCATGGCTGCACAGGAGCTACGCTGGCTCACGTACCTGACCTAGGAGAGCCGCCTCGTTCTCCTCCAGTTCTGTACGTAGACAACAAGGCCATTGCTGGCCTTGTGTCGGGAGCACAGAACGAAGCACATTGCTCTTCGCTACTTCCTTGCTCGTGAGCTGCAGCAGCGTGGTCAGCTCCGCCTCACCTACGTGGCCTCTGAGGCCAACACTGCTGATATCTTTACCAAGGCACTTCCGCCTTGTGATCATCAGCGCTTCTGTACGATGCTACGTCTTGTGTCTACTTGGCCTCACTTGCTCACTTCTTGACCTTGCTTGTATTGTGATCTTTCTATACCTGCACTTGGTTGTTTACCTTTATATATGATCTTGCATGTGAACTGGCCTTGTGGGCCTTGACCTTGTGCTCGGAATGTGTGGTGACGTTGTGATCCATCCTGAGCTTGCTTTGCTTTGCTTGACTGGTCTTGTGACCTCTTGTTCTCCCCCACTTTGCCTATGGGGGTGTGTCGAACTCATATGCTATAGTCTGTGTAGGCTGTAGTTGGGTAGACAATATGGGGTACAACACTTTTAGGTTTTCCTACTTGTACCCACATTCTCCTTAGTCATTCATTCCTCATTTCTCCACAGATCTAGCCCCCCAGCCCGCATCTTAGCCGCTCAGCCCACGATTTAGCCGCCAAGCCCGCGACCTAGCCGCAAAGGCGCGACCTTGCTGACCAACCCGTGATTTGGCCGCTTAGTCCGCGAACTGCAGGTAGCAGCGCGCAGCTAGGCAGCGGAGTCCGGGCCGCAGCAGCGAAACCCGCGCCGTTAGCAACGAGATCCTCGCTGTAGGTGCAAAATCTGGAGCCGTGGCAGCGAAATTCACGCCGTAGCAGTGAAATCCACGCCGTAGCAGCGACATCCAGGCCGTAGCAGAGAAATCCACGCCGTGGCAGCAAAAACCATGCTGTCGCAGCGACATCCGCGCCTAGGCGTCGAAAACTACGCTGTAGCAGCGACATCCGCTCAATAACAGCACAAGCCGCGCTCAGGGAGCGAAATCGGCGCCGTAGCAGCGAAATCCGCGCCGTAGGAGTGAAATCCGCGCCGTAGCAGCGAAATCCGCGCCGTAGCAGCGAGATCCACGCCCAAGCAGCGAACATTTGCGCGTAGGAGGGTCCACACGGCGAGATACGTGCCTGGGTAGCAACACCCGCGGGTAAGAGCGTCCACGCGTATCGAGGAGCCTACGTACGTTAGCGACGCTCACCTAGACTGCAGACCTTTTTTCGAAGGCGGGAGGTGCTCCTCTAGCGCTTCCCGCAAACGCCTTACGCCATGAACGATGACCCAGACCCCCCAGACCGGGGGAGGAAGATCCGTGTGCGTTTGGCCATAAGAGACCTAGAGAGTCAGCGCTGGAGCATGCAATACCCACGAGTCTCTCGCCTCCACCATGAGATGCACTCTGCCTTTTGGCAAGCCCAGCAAGCGACAAAGGTATGGACCCATCTCTACAGAGGGGGGGATGGAGGAACCACCCAAAGACACCCTCGACGGCTTCGTAGGCGGCAGCGACACCATCTCCAGCCGGGGACCTGGACGCGACGGACGAGGGCGAGTGCGGTCATGGGGTGCACGGGCAAGGTACCGGTGATGACGCGGCGGTGGCTGCATGGGAGGCACACCGTCGGCGACTGCAGGAGTCTCACGATAGGCGGCGGCATGCCCTCGGAAATCCCTCAGCACGCCCGGCCCTCACAGCTCCGCGCAGGCCTCACCTGGCCCAAAGGCAGGAATGAAGGCGGAGAGCTCGGGCGGACTTGCAGCAGGGGAGTCAAGCGGGGACCCAATCCTTGTGGCAGGAAGGGGACCAGCAGAATCGGCTGTCGGGGGAGGCCGGGAGGTCACAAGCAAGGGGGCAGCATGTGCTGTTGGCGGGAGGGCAGCAGGAGTTGTCTGTGGGAGGGGAGCAAGAGGTGTCGGCGAAATGGCAGCAGGAGCTGTCGGTGGGAGGGGAGCAAGAGCTGTCGGTGAAAGGGCAGCAAGAGCTGCAGGCAGGAGGGCAGCGGGTGCTGCCGGCAGGAGAGCAGCAAGTACTTCCGGCAAGAGAGCAACAGGAGCGGCCGGCGGGAGAGGTGCAGGAGCTGGTGGTGGGAGGGCAGCGGGGAGCTACACGCACGAGGGCAGCAGGAGCTGCCGACTGGAGGGCAGCAGGAGTTGCCGGCAGGAGGACAACAGGAGTTGCCGGCAGGAGGGCAGCTGTGAGAGGACGTCCCCGTTATTATATTTTCTCACCATTATATTTTTCCGTTATCCTATTCTCCCTTTTCTCCTCTTTATTTTGGTCTTTATCTCATCTCAATCGGCCTACTATTCTATTTTCTAGAGCCTTCTATTTATTTCTCTTATTTCCTACTTTTCCCACCGACATACCTATTATACGGCACCGACAGCGCCGACAGTGGTGTATACGGTGTAATCTGGGCGTAATCCCAAGTGCCAATAGCCTTGCGTGCTTGTGCGCACTTGTGATTGTAGTATCGGGAAGGGCGTGTTCCCGAAGGTTCGTTTTATCTCGTTTATCCTTGTATTTTCCGAGTATAAAAATGCCTTGTATTGAGTTTTAGTTACAAGTTTCGATTGAGAATTCGATCCTGTGACACTTGGTAATCAGAGCCGTTCTCACTCGACGACTCTCGGCTAAGCAGCGGTCGCGGAAAAAAATCGCCTCGAAAAACCGACGGGGGCGACCAATTCGACGCCGATTTCTGGTAAGCACTAGTTCCGCGCTTTTCGAATTAACCCCCTCGCGTGGTTTCTGAACAGGATGGGTTCGCCGGCGACCAACGGCGTTACGCAGCAGCTCTTCGCGCAAATCGCCAAGATGGAAGCGGAGATGCGAGCGACGACTGAACGGTCGCGATTGGAGAACGAGCAGCTGCGAAACGAACTGCAGCGCGTTACGCAGCTCCTCTCGACCATGAAACATTCCTGCTTCGACGACTTTCGCAGCAGTCGCAGCGTTAGTTCGAGGTTCCGAAACTTCGCTCGCTGGAATCGTTCGACCCTAGCGATCGAAAATCCGACATCAGGCGGTGGCTCGCGACGATGGGAAATTTATTTCGCGGCGATCGGATGGTCGACGACGGAGTACGACGGCGAGAAAATTCGCCTCGCGACAACGTTGATGCGCGGTCCAGCTCTCGAGTGGCTCGGAAGCAACAGTAGCATTTTCCAGGGCGAAGCCACGTTGGCAGCAGTTCCGGGCAGACCTTCTCAAACGTTTTGAGCCGATTAATTCCACTTATATTGCGCGCAAAAAATTACATCACCATAGGCGATTCGGGAGTGTCGCGCAATACACGCAGCAGATGGAGGAATTTTATAATCGCATTCCCGACATTACCGAGGGCGAAAAAATTCAGTCCTACATTGCGGGGGCTGAAAACCGACATTCGGCGCCAGGTTGCAGCAGCGAATTGCAGCAGCTACAGCGAAATCGTATCGGCCGCGGAGCGTTTGACTTGGTCAACTCCGGAACATGACGGCCCCACGTCGTCGGATCACGACAAGGGGATCGCTCGGCTGCAACCACGTTCGCCGACCCCATGGAAGTCGACAAATTCGACGCGAATTCACGACCTGCAAAAAACAAAACGTTTTGCGAATTTTGCGGCGGAAAACGGACATCGGATTGTCGACTGTTTTCACATGAAATCTGCACGTGCGGCATTCCGAGCTCGTGGGAGTGACGAAACTAAAGACGAAACTAAACGGATCTCGCCAGTGATTGCGGATCGTGCTGGCGAGGAAAAGCAAGATCCGAAAGCGTCAGCGCAATCTGGACCGAATCGAAATTGAAGGACAGCATTGGGCGCGAGATTTGGATAATCAAGGGCGAAATCCCAAGCCCCTTGACCGAAATTTGTCAGAGGGATTCGCCGAGGAAAAGAAAACCTCCGCGAAAACAAACTCGACCAAGACGGGAACTCTCCAATTCGACCCCGGAAAAAAAACAGAATTCGTTAAAGTTATCTTTCGAAGATGCTTTAATGAAGTCTGGTGATTTCGCGGGTCCGGAGCCATAAACAAACTCCGGGAAAGAACTCCAGAGGAAGCAGAGAATTAAAGAAGTGGTACCGGTGCCTACGGAGCTGGGGAAAAAATTAAGGAGTGTGGAAAGGAGTAGACCTTTTCACGGCGTCAACGTCCTCTCCCGGAACCAGCCCAAGACGACTCTCCACTCCCCAGGGAAGAAGTCTATGGAGCTGAAGCAGCTGAAGAGGCAGCTGGGAGTTCAAAAGAAGCTGCGGAAACTCCGAAAACCCCTCCAGGATGCATCCAGTGGATCGCAGGCGTCGACCGGATCCACCCCCTCAGGGTCAACCTGTACGGTTACTACCTCTACTCCTGGCGTTGGAGAGGAGCTTTTCTCCACGCAGCCCAGGCCAGCTGGTTGTCCAGGAGCAAACAGTGGAACCACGGTGTATACTGAATATTGGGATGTACCCTATGATCCTATTAATGAGACTATTTTTGGGTACTCCGAGCAAACGCTCACCACTCCTGCTCGAGGTGATCTGCAACGGACAGCGCCTCCAAGCACTCGTGGACAGCGGGGCGTCGCACAGCGTCTATTGACAAAAAGGCAATCGATCGACTCGGAGGTGAAATCAAGTCCTCAAGCTTCTCTGCAACGATGGTGGATGGCAGTAAGCTACCTATCTACGGGGAAACACGGTTACTACTCCAGATTGGACCCCTTCGATGGAAGCCTGCTCTCCCCGTCACAAATATCAAAGGACTCGACGTAATATTTGGGGGAGACTTTCTTAAAAAGTTCAACCCCGAGATCAACTGGGTTAACCGGACGGCCAACATCAACAATAATGGGAGGAAAATCAGCCTTCCCAAATGGACGACACAAGAAATATTCCAGTCGAGACACTCGCACGCTTTGAAAAAGGACGTCAAACGGACCACGGCGGGATTCATGGCGATAGTCAACGAAGCAGACAACGGAGAGAAGCAGACCCAGGAACTTCCTCCAGCAGTCAAGAAAATTCTGAAGAGTTCCAGGACGTTCTCCCCGACGATTTACGTGATCAACTACGCCATACCGAACACATCAACACGAGATCGTAGAAGAGCCGGGGTCCAAGCCAACGTTCCGAGCACCCATACCGGCTGAGCCCGACAGAGCTTGCCGATATGAAAAAACAATTAGAGTATCTCCTGGAGAAAGGGCTGATTCGACCTTCGACTTCGCCGTACGGAGCTCTAGTTCTCTTCACTCCGAAGCCAGACGGAAGTCTGCGAATGTGCATCGACTACCGAGCCTTGAACAAGCAGACTGTAAAAAATGAATACCCGATACCACGGATCGACGACTTACTCGATCAACTTCGCGGTGCTACGGTATTCTCCAAGCTCGACCTCAGATCGGGATACTGGCAAATTCGTATGGCGGGACAACTCTATCCACAAAACCGCCTTTCGAACTCGGTATGGGTCATACGAGTATCTCGTGATGCCATTCGGACTCACTAACGCACCAGCCACATTTCAGGCGAAAATGAACCACATCCTTCGGCCCCTTCTGGACGACGTGCGTGGTGGTATATTTGGACGATATCCTGATCTACTCGAAAGACATGAAGAAGCACGTTGAGCATCTGCGACGGGTGTTTGAAATTCTTCGACGAGAACGCTTCTACGTGAAACTATCCAAGAGCAAGTTTGCGTTGGACAAAGTCCAGTTCCTTGGACATATGGTGAGCGCTCAAGGAGTTCACGTGGATCCTAAGAAGATCGAAGTGTCAAATTATAATGTTGTGTAGCTTGTAGTGGGGTAGCCTATATGGGGTACACAATGCTAGGGTTGCATACTTGTATCACTTTCATTCCTTAGTCATTCATCCTCGTTTCTTCTCATGGCATCGAGCAGGTTCCCTCGTGGGAAACTGTTCCAAGGGCCCACCAAGTCGAAAATTTTTTTCCTGCCCGGAGCGCACTTCGCTTAGGCCCGAGTCGCGCCTCGTGTGCCCCTCTCTACCGTCGCGCCCGTCCTAGGCCTCCTTCGGCCCCGTCGCGTCGCCCCTGAGCGGCCTCCCTCGCGCCGCCCTTACTCGGCCCGTCGCCGCCCTTCGCGGCCTAACCCGCCCTACGCGGCCCGTCGCCACCCTCAGCGGCCCGTCGCCGCGCCCTTAGCCCGCTCGTAACGGCACGCCGCCGACCTCCGCGGCCCCTCGCGCCGCCCTCACCCGCGCCCTGCCACCCTACCTGCGGGCGCGCCACCCTACCAGCGGCCCCGCCGCCCCTTACCTGCGGCCCCGCCGCCCTACCTGCGGCCCCGCCGCCCTTACCTGCGGCCCCGCCGCCCTTCGCTGCGGCCCCGCCACCTTGCAGCGGTCCCGCCGCCCTTCGCGCTGCGCCCCGCCACCTTACCTGCGGCCCCGCCGCCCTTACCTGCGGCCCCGCCGCCCTTACCTGCGGCCCCCGTTGCCTGTGCTGCTGCCCGCGCCCCCACCTTACCTGCGCCCCCCCCCTTACCTGCGCCCCCCGCCACCTTACCTGCGGCCCCGCCACCTTACTCTGCAGCCCAGCCAGCCCTTCGCTGGCGGCCCCGCCACCCTTACCATGCGGCCCCGCCACCTTACCTGCGGCCCCGCCGCCCTTCGCTGCGGCCCCGCCACTTACCTGCGGCCCCGCCACCTTACCTGCGGGCCCGCCGCCCTTACCTGCGGCCCCGTCGCCTGCTGTAGCGCCGCCCGCCACCCGAGCTGCCCCAGCCGCCATACCCCAGCCGAGCAGCCGACCGCCGCGCCGCCCTGCAGCCAAACCGCCGAGCAGCCAAGCCGCCCAGCAACCGAGCTGCAGAGCCACCCAGCCGCCGAGCCGCCCAGAAGCCGAGCCCGCCCAGCAGCCGAGCCGCCCAGCAGCCGAGCCGCCCAGCAGCTGAGCCGCCCAGCAGCCGAGCCGCCCAGCAGCCGAGCCGCCCAGCAGCCAAGCTGCCCAGCGCCGAGCCGCCCAGCAGCCGAGCCGCCTAGCGGCCGAGCCGCCCGCAACCGCCGAGTCGCTCGAGCCGCCCTCTCCGGTAAGAGCAGCGCCTCTTTCTACGCACTGCCCTTACCCTACTGTTTGCGCTGCTAGTCTACTTCTGTTATGGCTACCCCTATGTCCTCTCGCTTTTGACGCTGAGGGTAGGGCCATTGACTTTGACGTCTGGATAGATGACCTGCAGCTTTTCTTACAGTGCGATAGGGCAGACGACTCTCTCTCTTTGACCTCACCTCTGGTGCCTCTCCTGCCCCTGCTGCTGATGCGACACCACTGTTCACTCACACAGTGGGCCACGCGCGATGCTGCTGCACGTCTTGCTGTGCGTCGCCACCTTCCTACCTCTGAGCGTGCGCACTTAGCCAGTACAAGAGTGCTCAGACCTTGTACGACGCTGTAGTTGCA